>WEKY01042882.1:331-23064 GCA_013390045.1 Picathartes gymnocephalus
ACAAACAAAACCAAAAAGAAGGAGAAAAAACAAACAAAACCCAAAAAAGCAAGCACAACAATAACAAAACAACAAAAAGAGCTCCACAAACTAAAGTTCTACAAAGAACCATGCTAGTATAATATAGTATAGTATAGTATAGTATAGTATAGTATAGTACAGTATAGTATAGTATAGTATAGTATAACAAACAAATCTGATAACTCAGTTTACCAATGTGATTAGTACTATACTCTGTGATGCATGATTCAAATACAAGTCCTGTACAATCTAGACAGCAGCACACACATTATCAGTAACAAGTAACTAAAATTAATTAATATTTAAAACCGCAAACCACATTTTTTTCTTTCTTAGTTTGTGGTCCACTTTTAATAAAAGCCAGTTTACAAGTATCTAAACCAAGTTTCTTTTGGTTTTTTCCTGGAAGGCGGAGCTGAGGGTGAGGCAAAGGGAAACTTCTTTACAGTCCTGGTAACACATTGCAATAGAAATATAATTAAATATATCCTTGAAATTTTGTATCCAGTGGCTGAGATAGTTGTGCAGTGTACCTTGAAGATGCAGAATTCTTGTCCTTTAATCAAAATGAGACTGAACTACAAGAGCAACAGAAAAACAAAAATCATATTTGGACACCGTTCTTGGTTTGTCTACCTCTGCTCTATGCCAGTAGATGACATTTCCCCCAGATGGTATGCTAAATTGTATCCACAGATCAAAAAGACCACAGGCCAACCAAACAGGTTTTCACCTTTCATTGCCAGCACTTCTTTTCAGGTCACGAAACCCAATCCAAGATCCTCATTTTCAAAGCAGTAAACAGCATTCTTGTACTGTGTCTCCTTCAAAGTTCACCTGAAGCTGTCATTCATATTTGGTTATTGTTTTCTTGAACAAAAGAATCACAAATATATGAACAGTAAGTACCTGTCTGGAATTCTGGCAAAGGATCTGCGTATTTGTACATAGATGCTGTTTATCAGCAGTGTTCTCAGTAAGGGGGAAAAAAAGCACATCTGTCTTCGTCTCAAGGATAGTGACTCCTATCTATTAAATCCTCAAGAGATAATGTTGACAGAACCAGAGCTGCAATTTGTTTAGTAGCACTTGGAAATTAGAGCAGCTCTTCACAACAGTGGGACTTTCTACTATGCACATAACATTCCAGATGGACTGCATCCAAATACACTTGCCCAACACAGAACAAGAAAGAATATCATCACAAAATGTAAAGTGATATTAGTTTGACCTCTCCCTCCTTAAAAGAAATCTGAGCACACTCTTTTGCCACATTTTAGAAAGGCAAAGAAAATTATTTTAAATTGCTTGCTAAGCACCATAAAAAGCTGCTTTTGTAGGTACCTAAAAGGAGACATCAGTTGTTTAAATGTATAAAGGTGTCCCTCAGTAGCTTCAATCACAGAGCTCATCCTTCCTTTCTGAACAAAGCAGTATACCTTGCCAAAAGTTAAATTATATCACTGATGGAAATCACAGATCTTGTTTACCATCCAAAAGCTGAGAAAAATCTCAGCATGCTGGAATTTAAAACAACCCAAGGGCCTCATTTCAAACTTGATGGCTATGCCTTTCAGTTGGGATTTGGCTGGTGCAGAGGGTGGGGACACCATCTTTCAAGTGCAGATTTTAGATATGCCTTTGATTAGACAAGCACTTTTCTCTCCATACATACAAATATTCTGTTTTAAAGAGGAAAAAAATGAACAGCGCTACTCCATCCTGTTTAGCAGACATCTGTACTAAATGTTTTGCAAAGCTTTAGTCAGTTAAAAGACAATCCGCACACTTGGAAGAGGCAAACAAATTGATTTTTCACAAGCCTGCAGTGGAGCAGAGTGCTTAGTAGCCAGCTAATCCGAGGGGAAGTTAAGATTCTCACTTCAATGGGTGAGCTCTCTGGCAGAAAGTAACAGGCAACCCTTCTACCTTCAGTGATAACCAAAGCAAAATGTTTTGTTCAAGGTCAGCTCATTTTCAAGCTTTCTCTGTCCTCAAATGGCTCAGCTGCTCCCATGCATATCTTTGAAAGATCCCTGCAGTGAGCTGCAAAAGTCCTTCAAATCCTCACCAGACTAAAACTGGGAACTCAGGATGAGGGGAAATTGAAAAGGAGCAACAGCAAACCCCAGGAGGCTAAAGGAGCACCAGCTGCACTCTACCTATCTGTTTTAGGAGACATGGTTTCTGGTCTCTCACTTCACAGGTAAGACTGTATTAAACTATAACTCTGTTGCTGCTTTGTTCAGTAATTTTATGTGATGGTTTGTTTCACTCCTGCTTATAGCAACTGTAACTTGTGAGAAAAAGAATGTTCTTTGTTAATAAATCGTTAGTTTTTAAATGCTCAGAGAGGCATTTAAAGCATATCATTGACTAGAAGGAACATAAAAAACATCTTACATCCTCTGGCAAGGCATTCAACAGTATCTAATTTCTGTCATAAAGATGACAAAATCACAGTTCAGAAGCTGCAAGAAAGTATTTAACATACTCAAAAGTTTCTGACCCACACAGCAGCCGAAGCAATGCCTACTATTGATGGCCAATGAATTTAAAAAGCAAAACTAAAAGTTTATCCATATAAATACCTTACAAGTGTATTAATCTCTAGGTCAACTTCGTACTGAAGTTCTATTACCCAGCTGTTTTGATTTCAAAATTGCATTCATAGAAATATAATTTTCAATATTTAATCTGCTTCTAGTACTTCTTTCTTCTCTACATTTTAAGTGGTGTAAAGATCTTTAGTTTCAGAAATTCCACTGTCATCAAAATATCAGTATCTGTCCACTGATTTGCTTTAGGATGAAGGTGTCTTCATAAAGTGTAGCAGTATTTCTGAGTTCACAACACTCTTTGGTGAGGTATATATATCCCCACTCCTAAAGCAAATAAGACATGTGAATTAATTTACAACAGACTTCGCATATACACAGCAAAGCATATAGTAAGACTAGTCAAACATCTCACAAGAGGCCTAGAAGTTTCTCCTCCTGTTGTTTTGACTCCTTACACCTAAAAGAATGATATTGTAAAATACTAGTGTTTAGAGAAGTGAGAAAACAGAGAAGAAACTTAGTGTATGTTAAAAAATCAACGGAAGCTAAAATCCTTCCAAATCTTATTCTTAACCAACTGAATCTCCACCTCCAGTATTTCCTTTTTCCTTTTTTCTTAATCTAAGTTGCCAATTGCTAAAAACCAGGCTAGCACACCAAGGAAACACATGGATTTCTATTTGCAACATTTTTCTGAACTTTCTTAGAAGCCTTCAATATCGTTATTACCGGAATTAAAGATCTGATTCTGTGCAAGACAGAGCCAATACTGCTGCTCTTATTATCCAAGCTAATCTGTGCACACCCAAAGTAAAAACAAAACAGAATAAAAAATTGATTCTCTGTGAAAGTATCGACAGTGTTTCTTCCATAGTTACAAACAGATGCTTAATGACTCCTGCCTTGCAAGTTTATAAAACTTGCAAAGCAATTGCAGTAATGCCAGGTGCATAAGTACAGACCAAAATTAGCAACAGAAGAGAGCAAGCTGTTGTTACCAATTTTGCATAACACTAGAATAGCTAGAACAGAACCAGGCTCTTCTGAGCTCCTTTCAAAGACCTCAGTGATATCAAGCAATTTGAAAATAACCCTTCCAGCACAATGTTTTTCTACCTTTACCAACAGTCATGCTCAGGACTTAAATTAGCAACCTTGCTCCCCAGCTCAGTTCAAAGACAGTGTTTCCCATTGAATTGGAAATTTTATTGCTTATGGTGCATGCACTCAATTCTAAAACAGCAGCAAGGTTAACTGCTTGAGAGATTCTGCTCTGGAAAACGTAACTTCAGTAAAATCATTGCTTCTTTGCTTCCATGTTACAACAGAGAATTACATTACAGCCACTGTTTGCTGTATTAAAAACTATGAGAGAAAAAAACAAAACAAAGCTCATAAACAGCCATCCAGTGATTTTAGAAAACAGACAACGAGTTTAAGGAACTTACAGTCGGTATTTCTTTTATGGTTTCAAAGAATAACTGGAGTCCTCATGTTATATTTACCTTACTTTAAGCAAGTAGTTGGCTACTTCCTGAGGTGCAGGGTAATTATTTTGTATTTAATATAACCCTGAAATAATTTGGTGGAGAAAAGGAGGCACAGATAGTATTTATCATGTTCTTTTCACAGCTCTTCATTATTTGGGTAAACATATTCACATCTTTAGACAGTAAAATGGAAACAACAGCTGAACCACAGCTTTTCAGCTTGCCAAGATTTACAGTGTGCGCCAGAAGATTAAAATAAAATAGAGTTAGTAAAGTTAGTAGCTGATCCAAAATATTACAGCTGAAACGCCCTATTTCTTAGTCTGCATCCATTTTTATAGGACGAGGGAAACGAAAGAAATTTCTTGAGATGATTTACATTTGCAAAAAGGGTCAAAATGTAAACTGGGGGGACTGAAAGCCACTGTTAAAAAGAAGTGATCTTTCACAGAAATCTCTGTGAATTATGTGAATGCTGTTGGCTGAACCTGCTTAGAAAACACTGCCAATCAACATGCAGCTCCTCAGCAAAAAGAAGCCTTCTTCCAGAAATGTTTAATCCCAAGAGAAACTCCCTCCATAGTACAGCCCTGGAGAACATACGTACTAACAATCACTAGGAAATGGAATCTGGAAACACATCACCTTCAATAGGAAGGATGACATTAATCAGGTAATAAATCAATGTACGACCCCACTTAATATGAAACACATTTATGCCTATCCTAAATTACACAGTTAAGGAGCAAGCTGATCCAGTAATACATTCTGTGCTTTTCAATGAGCTGCTGCAAGTTGGCACAAACACATCATTACTTCAGAAATCCTACAAAAAGCTTTGCCTCTCACTAATCCTTTGTTCCTGAAGGCAGAACCCCAGCTATCACTCTCCAAAATGGAAATCACAATGAAATTTCTGTGGGTTTCTTTTTCTTCATCATTTCAAATGTGCAAACCCTCAGTTTTTTATGAACTTAATTCTCAGATAATTGCAGAAGGTCATTTTAAAAAACTCACATCTGAGAGAGGAATAAGTAAGCTGTTTGTAAACACCATGAAATAAGATTTCCAAGACAAATTGTACCTTTTACTGTTTCCATAGATAAAGATTATTTGGAGGAGGAAAATATTGAGATATACTGTGTACTTAACAGAATAAAAATTGTTAACTGGCTTCACACATCAAACCTGCAGCAGAAATCCATTCAAAACCACACATCAAGTTCTGGGCTATCATTATATATGTGCAAAGGGTAAGACAAAAGCTAGAGATGACATGGGCCCCAGGCTGCTCAGTCAGGTTATGAAGGGTAGATTTGCAATACGTACAATTTTTTACCCAATTCATTGCTGCAAGCTGAGTCACAGGCCCTGGGATCTCTCATAAGAGCTAAAAAGATGCACTTGCAGCCCAAACACATTATTCCCGTAGAAAGGTTAAAAGATAGACTCTGAAGAAAGAAGGTGTCTGCAGAAGCACTGATGTCCTAAGCTTAAAAATTCTCTGATAATGCGACAGGTACAAATCTTTCAAATATGTTACCATGTAAGGCTTTTTTACTTTGAAATATATCCTCATGTATGTCCTCAGCCTGGTCATTAACCAACCACACTTAAAACACAAGCTGGTCAAAAACAGGACAGCAAACAGAGCAGCAGCTGGGAGGAGCACCAGGAGCAGAAACCTGTTGATTTGGACATGCAGTCTTGCAGATATGGAGAGACAGCAGCCAGTGTTATGCTCTGCTCAACTGAACAGGAGGCCAGCTCTCCCTTCACTTTTGTCCTGTTGTGTTGCCCTACCCTAAAAGTACAAAAGGCTCATGAGACAGTACAAGATTTTGGAACTGGGGAGAGACAGGGAGGGAAATAATCCCATGCAGATTTTTCTTTTTTCACAAGTGACACTCAAGTTCTCCCTATATTCATACTTTCCTTATCCTGTTTTCACTGCACTGACACTAATCCGCCTTGAAATTGGCTGATTCTGCCCAAGCCGTGTTTACACGGAAGCAAGTTTCATCTGGTTGTCCTCATCGAGAGACCAGTTTCTGCTCTGTGGCAGGAAAGATTATTAAAAATCGTATATTACAAGCACATGCTTTAAAGTGACTCAGCTTGGAAAGATAACTGTATTATATCAGCCTTCCACTCCCTAGGTCACAGAGAGGGAGAGGCAGCAGTAAAAATCTCAAATGGAAATTGCTTTCTAAATATATTATCCTCCATAAAAGCCATTTACCAACTGCTAGTACCCACAAGACAAAGGGAAAAGATAAAAAGTACATATGACATGGTAGAGTAGGGAGCAGTGTGGAGGACTCATTTGTATTATCACACTGAACATTAACCACAAGAAGGAAAAAAACCAAATGCTCCCTGTTTTGCACAAACATCAATTACATCTAGTAATTTCACTGATCACTCTTGTGAAGCACTAATGCATACAGCATTCTGGCTTTTATGGCACAGGCAGTGTTTCATTGTCTGTCTCTGCCTCAGAATTCCCTTTTGTTTGAGAGAGAAGAAGAAAACATTTTATTTTCTCCCATGATAAGTAACACCTGCAGCCTCACATGAGGCCTGAAGATCCCACTACCTAAACCTGCTACCTTATTTCATGGCAGAGAACAAGGATCATAGAATCGTTAACATTGGAAAAGACCTCTAAGATCGAATCTAGCCATGAATCCAGCACCACCATGTTCACCACCAAACCATATCCCCAGGTGCCACATCCACAGGATTTTTGAACACTTCCAAGGACAATAATTCTACCACATCCCTGACTAGCCTGTTAAAACACCTAGCCAAGCCTTTCAGTGAAGAAATATCTCATATCCAATCTGAACCTCCCTTGGAGCAATTTGAGGCCATTTATTCTCATCCTGTTACTTGGGAGAAGACCCCCTCCTCACTACAACCTCCTCCGAGGGAGTTGGTAAAGAGTGATAAACTCCCCCCTGAGCCTCCTTAGCCAGGCTAAACACCCCCAGCTCCCTCAGCCACTCTTTTTCAGACTTGTGCTCCAGACCCTGCCCCAACTCCGTTCCATTGCCTGGACACTCTCCAGCCCCTCAGGGTCCTTCCTGAACTGAGGGGCCCAGAACTGGACATAGCACTCGAGGTGTGACCTCTCCAGTGCCAGGACAGGGGGACGGTCACTGCCCTGCTCCCACTGCCCCACTATTGCTGACACAGACCAGGGGCCCTTGGCCTTCTTGGCCACCTGAGCACAGCTGGCTCCTGTTCAGCTGCTGTTGACAGCACCCCCAGGTCATTTTCCACCAGGCAGCTTTCCAGACACTCGGCCCCAGCCTGTAGCACTGCAGGGGTTGATGTGAGCCAAGGGCAGCACCCAGCACTTGGCCTTGTTGAACCTCACTCCTTTGGCCTTGGATCATGGGTCCAAGATGTCCACATCCCTGTGCAGAGCCTTCTTGCCCTCCAGCAGATCAACACTGCCACCCAACTTGTTGTCATTTGCAAACTGACTGGGGGTGCACTCGACCCCCTCATACAGATCATGATAAAATTATAAAACTGGGTTGGCCCCAAGACTGGGAACCCCAGTGGTGACCAGCCACCACCTGGATGTAACTCCATTCACCACCACTCTCTGGGTGTGGGCACCCAGGCAGGTTTTTTACCCAGTGAACACTGAACCTGCCAACCCATGAGCAGCTAGTTTCCCCAGGAGAAGGCTGTGAGAAATGGTGTCAAGAGCTTTACTGAAGTGTAGACAGACCACACCACTGCCTTTCCCTCATCCACCAATCTGGTCACACTGTCATAGAAGAAAACCAGGTTGGCCAAGCAGCATCTGCCTTTCATAAACCCATGCTGGCTGGGCCTGATTGCCTGGTTGTCCTGCATGTGCCATGTGATGGCACTCAAGATTATCTGCTCCATGATGAGTTTTACGCAAGCACACTTCAATGCAACAAAACCACACTTCTGCTCCTAGGGTTTAGATAACACCTTCATGCATTACAAGAACTCCAGTGAACTCCAGAGGAAGGAAGGAGGGGCACTTCTTGCATTTGTTGAGCAAGGAAGTAAATACTTTGCTGTTGTTTCCTCATTATCATTTAAAACATTCTAAAATGACCAGTCTTTAAGTCCTTGTTTATTCATTGCTTCAGCAACTGCTACTAATACCCCTAAATGCAGGATTTAATTCCAAATGCCACTAGCCACTTTTGCTGGGGGTCATCCCCACCACAACTTCTCTGGTAACTAAGCCAAAAATTATTTTAGTCTTTCCCAGCTGCTAATTCCCAGTTTTCTAGACCTATGAGCTAAGTCACAAAAAAAAGTTTTCCTGGTTTGCTTCCCATCCATTCATCTTACACAAGAAAAGGAAAGACATCAGTCACACAAAAGAGCATTAATCTATGCCTTCTTGTAGTCTACATTTCAAATTAGACCTAAATTGCTGTGATTTGCAATTACAAATAAGAGGTACCTAAAATTAAAAAAAAAAAAAACTATTCCTTTATTATTCAACAGCTTTTCAACCTTCTAAGCAATGGAGCTGGTATTTCTATGCAAAAAAAAAAAACCTGTAGTTGCTAGAGCAGCATTCTGAATTCAAAAATATAAACCAAGCCATCAGTTGCTTTCATATACATTCACCGTACTCCTGTCCAGGCAGATTTGATCAGTTCAGTAAAATGGGCAAATCCACAGCAGATTCTCATCAAATTCAAGAATAACAACCACAAACTAAATATGGAAGAAGACACGCAGCAAAGTCCAAATCCTGAGCACAACTTCAATTAAGATGAGGTAGAGAGGCTGAGGCACTTTCTACTCTGTGCCCCTCCAAAGAGATATTTCCTAAAATTACCAAAATTCCAAGAGGGCATTAAAGACAGCAAAAGACAATGGAAATAGGGACGAATGCAGCAACTTGGCAAAAAACCAGCAAAAATACTTTTGACTAATCTGTAAAGGGGAACCAAATATACTCTATCCACTGAGGCCTGTTAGATAAAGAAAATGTACTGCTTAGTGTCAAATATCCATGTCCCAGGGCTCTCTTTGCAAGTGTGTGTACAATTTATGCTACACAAACAAACCTACTGAGAAGATGCCTCGCAGCACCTCAACCATTGGCAATGGATTGAAAAAAAAAAACCCTATTACCAAAAGCTGAAATTAAATGTGGTCTCATTTTTAGCTCCCATAATAAATTGCTACTTTCTAAAATAGATGTCAGCATGTAAATTACACAGTTGCGCACACTTTCTCAGCTACATCAAGAGTTAATTAAATGGCAACGCAGCTAAGATTATTCCTCCTGCACCTCAATATTTGAATGGACTGGCACGTATACAAATCAACTCAGTCTGCACTCCACAAACAGGCACTTCTTACCGGTTCTAAGTCACAGACAGCAGTGATGAGTATATTGCTGCCTGTCTCTGTCAAGAGCATGGCAGGCAGCATGGTAGGGAACCTACTGAGATGTAAGGTAGAGAGGAATAAGTGTACATCCTTTTCAGCTGCAAAAAGGGTATTAACAGTAATTAACAACCATTTAACCCACTTTGCTCCAGAGTTCCCTGGCTATTATCAAATAATATGAAGCTAAAACCTCTGACATAGATCCAAACAAGAACACAGACAGGGGTTGAGCACTGTAATTCACCACTGCAGGCAGGCAAAAAATTACCACCTTGATAACAAAGGACTGAGGGCACTGACAGATGTCTCTGGCAAACCATGCTGGGACAGCTGAATACCAGCTGCCAGCCTGCCTCTCCATCACTGAGCAACCTCTCAACCATCTTCTTACAGAATCTTCAGCGAACTTACTCTCCTCAGCAGCTCAGCCTAATGCACTGACTTGTGAAGGCAGAAGAGGCACATATTACCTTTTAGCACCTAGGTACAAAGCTGGTAACCTCTGGCACAGGGATAAGTGAACACACAACAGTGAACAGGCAATAATTTTGAGTGAAGGGGTGAAGTGGGTTGCTTCAGGGGGAAATAAGCTATTAACATCAACTAGAGAAGAATTGCTAGACTGCAACTCTCAGTCCCCCAAATCTCTGATTTGCAGGAATTGCCTGACGCTCATGCCAAAAATCATCTGTCAAGCTGCACATTCATTACTATCAACCTAGAAGGAAAGTATACTGCACAGGACTGCGGACTGAGGGGAAAGAGAATCTGGGGCAGAAGCAAAGGCAACCACCCACTGGATGATATAAGGAATCACCCACAATGCAAGACACGCAGCCAGCTTCCAAAACCAGAATTTCAGACAGTGACCACATTACCTATCTATCAGTAGAACAAACAGGTATTTCTAAAAAGAAAGGAATTATGTCCAGCAAGCAATCTACAGATGTCCTTATTTTCTTTCCTCTTGCAAACATACTATCATTTAAAAGACAACCAGTGTAAGCCTAGATCAGAAGAAATGTATGACTGGCAAGCAGATGAAAGTAAGCCTTACCTTCAGATAGCTGCTATGGACTAAGTGAGAACACAGGGAAGAAAAGCAGAGAAAGGTAGGAGTATGTGTGTGTAGAGTGAGAGAGAAGGAAAATTTAACCTTGTGCTGAAGACTGCAACGTGATTATCTTGTAGCTGCAGGTCTTGTACCTGAAGCGACATACACATAAAATGAGATCCCCAGTGCTCTTCGCCCTTCATGGGAATATAAATCATTGCTCAATCCTCACATAGTATTCATCTTGGCCTATTCAGGCTTTCTTTTCAGATTTCTTGAGACAGAAGGCCAAGGCTGCCTGTTCATGCCAAATCCACTCTCAACTAAATACCACTATAGGCATTCAATTTATAATACCAAGCAACAAGATTCCAAGCACTACAGATTTAGAAGAAGCCAGAATACTAAAAAGACTTTCATCCAGAAGCTATGGATATTTGGGCATTTTGTGTTTGGAAGCTCTAGTCTCTTTTACTGAAATACAGACATACTTCTCCTGACAGGATACTGTATTTCTTGCTGTAGGACAACAGAAAAGCAGGGGCAGGACTTGCCCCACATGATCACCTCGCCTATCACTGACGGCAAAACGTACACTGAATAAGGCATAATAGAGGAACTTGGCTTTAAAACTGTTGTTAGAGTTCTCTTACACAGCTGGGTGATTTTATGAATATGGTAATAACTATAACCTTTAGAATTCAAGACAGGAACAGCAGATGGAACCTAATTAAGAGAGAAAAATTATTAATTCATCTTCATAACGAATGGGAAAGGCAACAACTCTTTGCAAAGGGAGGCTTTCTGTGTCATTTAATAAATGCAGAAACAACCAAGTAGACCAGGGACTCATTGGGAAACAGCTACACCCTGTAGTGGAGGCCAAGATCTATTACTTGCAGCTTAAGACACTGAATAGACAAGAAACAAGAGTAACAATGAACAGTGGCAGTTTCTTTCACCGTACGTGACTGCTGTGGTCTGACTGCATCCTCAGCTTTAGCTTACACAGAAAAAAACATGCAGAAAATTGTATTTCTTTCAAGCTGCTTCAGTTACCTTCACTTCAACTTCATGAAAATCCCTGAAGAACTTGCATTACTCTGTTCTTCTTACAAATAAGGCAATGCAGAAGACACATATCTTTATGTCCCCTCATACAGCTCAGGGTACAAGATGGAGTAGGAGGCAGGAGGAGGCTTTTCAACAACTTGGGAAGAAGAAGGATTCTGTTTTTGTCTGCTGGAAGAAAGGACTGGGAAGGGGGAGAAGTAGATGAGGGGCATAAATGCCATCTTAGAAAAATAAAAGAGGTCCAAAGCAAAGATCCCAGCAAATACTCTGTTCTCTTACAAAACTCTGTTATGTCAAGAATGAAATTCATACTATGTTTCATTTGTAAAAATGTTAAGATAATTCAAGGCGGGGGGTGGGGGGGAATATAATAACAGAGCAAAAGATCTCATTCCCAACTAGGTGCCTCACATTCACCTTCTCCAAAATTAGCCCGGAGTATCTGTACCTCTTCTCTTTTCTCACACTTTAGCATAGAAATTAGTAAATATGTAGAGATATGTCTGATTTATTTCTCTTATTCCAGCAGTGCTGAATTCAGTTCTAAGGCAACTCAAGAGAAAGTAATTATTCAGCTGAAGTAAAAGTATGTAAAAACAGGCGAGAGATGACAGCCACTCAGGGCCCTTCCTCCATGCCAGGCAACGTTTTTCTAATTGCCATTTCACCAAGCTGGCAGGGGGAGACTAAAAGCAGTGAAGCTAAACACATACACATACACACACACACACACACACATACCACGCAACTTCTGCTTCTGTTTACTCAGTCCTTATCCAGACCCATTAAGCAGCATTAGCTGGAGATGAAAGGAATGTTTTGAAGGAGACAGGCATGCATTACTATACCCAGTTGGGCAAATAGTGGTGCCAGCGATACAAATCCCATAAACTGTGCATTGTTGATACTTATTTCAACACCTACCCCTGTGATAGTAGCATAAATATAAACCACTTCTTCACAGTGGCATAAATATACACATTTGTGTACACACATTTTGTGTGCGTGTGGTGCGTGCACTGTTTTCTCGCTCTAGCACAACGTATTTGATTTTGTGTGCCTTCTTTTTGCTACAGCTCCCAACTCCAGAAGAGGACAACTCCTTCCAAGCCCCTTCACCTGTTCTGCCTCTCTCCCTCTCACTTACACCTCCTTTAGCTCATTAGCATAAGTAGAGAAAATAGCATATAGCTCACAACATAACTTGTACACTTAGACACAATTGTCCAACAGGAATCAGAGAATCACAGAATATCCTGAACTGGAAGGGACCCACAAGGATCACGGAGGAAAACTGCTGGCCCTGCACTGAACAAGAATCACACCATGTGCCTGGTTTGTTGCTGTGCTTTACCAAAATCCCACTTCTTTGACCAAAACCAGTACTGAACCAGTTGCAAAACACTGTGAGGGCAGAGAGAAATTTGGGGTATTTTCACTTTGCCAGATGTCATGCTAACAAAAACACTCACAGCAACTGCTATGAAATGTGTTAGCTTCACCAGTCATGCCAAATAGAAAAAACAATCAAGCAAATTCCTCTTTATAAGTAAAATTAAAAATTGGTACTGTTAACTGTGCGTAGCATACAGCACACCTGCAGTCTACACTGACCTATAGTTCAGTACCTGAGCTGCCCCCACCCGAGAAGACATCTGTATCTGCCCCTAAGCTCAGCCTCCCACTGGCATCCCTGCAGCAATCACAGGCAGAGATCCCTGTGTTTCTCTGACATTTCACTGGGCAGCCACGCAATTTCATAAAAAAACACATGAGGCACCTTATGCCACCTACAGGCTCTACTGCTTGCTTTCACTGAAACTCCGTGTTTATTTAAGCTTGCCTCAGACTGCCTGTTTTCAACCCTCTGTGCAGAAGTTTTCCCAGAAGTGTTCTGACCCCAACCTTCCTGTAACCTGCCTTTTCCTTCTCACAAGAGCTGGCAGATCTCAGGGTCCCTTTCCGCCATACATTGCTCTCCTCATTTTCAGCAGACCTAACTTTTCCTGGCAAACACTTCCAAGCCTCAGCTAGCCCTCTCTATGTTGCTTTTCTACAGCACTACTGTGAGGATTAGAGCTTATTTTACTGTTTAGGAGCCTAAGTCTCCCTTGGATTCCACTTCTCCCTGAACTTCAGATAAAAACAACAGGACTATTTGCTTGAATTAGGTGCTCAGAGCCAATTGCATTACTCTTTATCAATGCAGAATTACTTCATTATTAGTTATTTCCACCTAATAGAAATTGAAAAAAGTAAAAATTAAAACATACAGCTCGTTTTCTTCCAATGTAGCACCTTCTCTGAAAAATGAGAGAACCTGCATAACACTGCACTAGGTCCCAAGAGCTCCATTACAAAAATGTAGCATATATCATTGTAGCAAGAATCACCTCTCTAAAAAGCATTCTTATAGAAACTGTGGAAGAGATGAGAGGGAAAAAATATCTCAACATGTCACCAAAGCTAGGTAATAACAGGAAGGGTATCCATGTAGACAGAGCTCCAAACTTCAGTGGAAGCAGAGCTTCTGTAATGGAGTGGTAGGTTTTTGCACAGCCATACCTGGTGAGATAGGTTTTACTCTAACACAGGAAGACAGAGCCAATACTGACCTGCAGGCAACTAGGTGTAATGCCACTTATTTTGGAGACCTCAATACCAACTGTATTATTTTGGCACCATTTCTTGTTCTGGTTTGGGGTTTTTTTGGAGGAAATGCCATGGGAATCCTTTCAATCTTTCCTAAACATAGACTACACACATTTTCAAGTGACATGATAAATTACTTTGTTGAGTCTTACAGGCAAGATAAGTAACTTGTACTTAGAAAAGAATAACCTAGCTAGACAGGCAGGAGAAAGCTGCTCTGACATGCTCTATACAGCTCTAAGAGAAAGGTGGGTTATCTACCCTATTCCTAGACACTCCTTTACATAAAAGAAGATACATTCAGACTTTGAAGGGAACCACATCTTAAAAATCAGCAAACAAATGTAGCATCACCAGATTTGGCAGATGCGACATTTGCATACTACAACAGGTCTCTTTGGAAAGTGTATATTGATGTCATGAACTAATACTAAAGTGTTGTGATTTTTCATCTTAATTCATGCACTCGATGTATTTTTAATCTAAAAAGCTTTTTGCATGAAGAGGTTTGTACACATGTTAAAAAACACTAACAGGCATCCCAAAATTTATCTCCTGGACATATTGTGACCATATTGTCTTAAACAGATTTGACCTGGATATACTTTTCTGGTCCACATGGGCATCAGATTTCAGTACCATTTCCCCTTCTTACCTCCAAAATAATATGCCCTCTTCTTCCTGTTTGAGACACCTGAAAGCTGATGGTCCATTGACAGCTGTCTGAACTGGTTTATTCTGTGTTAACTGTTTACTTTGGATCAAATGAAAGCTAAAAGGAAACGGAAAACAGCCCCACTGGGAGAATACTCATGTGGGACAAATTAGGAGCCACCATAAGATTTAAAAGTCTGGGGGAAAAACAGGACTAACTGGAGGCAGCTGTCAGGATGTGGTTTTTCTGTTTATATTCTTCTCCTTTCCTCCCTTAACCCCCTAAATTATTAGAGAAAGTAAGCATGTGTATGTGTGTATGCACAAGCAAGAGCAAATGAACATTGATTCCTCCTCTCCACACAGCACACATAAGAATATAATGTAATCTGTACAAGAGAAGCAACTCAGTCATAGAAATAAACACAATTGGTAGAGCAACTTATTCAAGAAATGAACTAACTTCTTTCATTATCCAAGTATCATACCATACTGTAAAACTGCAATTTCAGAACGTCAGTTTTAATTATTAAGAGAGCTACAAACTGGAACAGGAGGTCAAATGCTCCACTACAATTTTGTGAACAGCAATTCTGTTGCTGCATCAAGCTTTCCTTGTATTTCATCATCCCCTCTAAAGGCCAAAACAACTGTTAACAAGGCACATCACCATGTACAAAACCACCAGGTACTGTTGCCTATCTAAAACAAAAAAACAAACAACCAAACAAAAACCTCCATAGTCTCAGATTTAAATTTAACATACAGCAAGTAATTCATGCATGGTACTAAGAATCCAAAAGATAGAAAAAAACAAAAAAAACATTCATGTCCTGGAGGAATTCTTCCCTTTCACATCTTCTCATGACTATCTCCCAACTTATTACAGTAATACTCCATGTAATGCACTCAAGAAGAGCAAGTTCAACAGTTATTTGTTAACTAATAACTAAATTAGTACTCTTGGGCATAACAGCTTCCCATCCCTTACCATCATCTTCACTGTCATGTCAAATTAGCTCAGGTCATGTTAGGGTGGGATGAAAACCAAAGCCACAGATAACGGAAGAGGAAACAGAAAGAACCACTGAATGGGACACAGTACAGGCTGCTCCAAACCACTGAAGAGCTGACAATCTCCAGTTCCCCCAAAGATAGATAGCTCTGCCTCTTCCCATTTTATTATTCACCTCTTCTCTGTCTCTTGTCTCTCCCTCCGTGCTTATTCCACCTATGTAGCCAAAATTCAAAAGGCAAATATCTGGACTTCTAACTTCCAGGCAAATCAGAACTGCTTAGAAACCAAATTACATAAGAGCTGAACATTCCTCCTAAGAAAGAGTCTATCAGAAAAGTGAACATAAGTCCATAGATGACCAACACATTTAGAGACAAAATAGGATAAAAAGTTTCAAGTGCAATCACAGAAAAACAAAACACAAGTGCCTGGTCAAAGCAGACAGATGCAATCAAGACTGGTTTTCCTTTAACTGTTCAAACGGTTTGACTTTCCCTGCTGGGAGAATGAATCAGAGACAGCTAAGTAGCAGGCATGTGCTTTTCACAGTCCAGCTTTTCTGTGTAATTATGTGCTTTGGTCCTAGTTTGACAGATTATTATTGCAATAAGAGCCTCAGCAGATGATGCGAGCAAAAACAATACTGTAACAATATGCCTTTCTGTAGGTTCTCAGTTTGCTGTATGTTCACAGTCATATGCACACACACACACACAAAAAAAAATTGTCCTCCACTGTCACTGGAAAAAGGTTCTAAATCCAATATCCCCAGCATCTAGGTACCCAGTCAGAGGCTGCTCTACCCTGTCTGTAACTGTTTGTGATTAAATATATTCTCACCTCTTTGGAAACAATTCATCATGTCTTTCAGTTTAGTCCTTAAAAGAGAGTACTTAAGTTAAAAAAAACCAGAAGACAAAAAATTAAGAAAAAGGAAGGTTAGATTTTTTTTTTTAACGTTTCATGTTCTTTGTAATAAACACCAGAAAATATATGCATAGCTGGATATTGCATTTTTTTCACCTGACTCCTGATTTCTTAAGACAGTTACCTCACTCTCGATCTCTCTCTAACACTCTTAATGACTGCAGGCAGGAAAGGTATTTCTCCTTGCTAAGAACACACATAACAAAAAACACTGTTTTTCCCAGAAAATTACAGGTTCTTCTAGCAGTAACTACCCTTCCTGTTGTTATGTTTGTGATGCAGGAGTAATTCTAAAGTATCTAAATCTGGTTTTTGTACAACCATTCTAAGGTGACACCTAATAACCTCTGGGAGTAGACAGCAGCACTTTTCTACATACTTACACTGGAAAACACCATGCATTCTCAGTCTATTTTAGTACTACATACTATTCATATAATGCTAGTATTACACAAACCCATGCGCCATCACATGGTGCAATATTCAACAAAGCTCTCTGCCACAAATTTAATTAAGAATTGACTGAGTCCAAAAAACCAGGATGAAAGCTAAACCACTGAGCTACCCTATCACCCTCAAGGGGAAAAAAATCCAAACCAAACATATAAAAGAAAGGAAGAAAACCCAGCAAACCCTCACACAGCAAAACAAAACAATAAAAACCCCACAGCTGTCATAGCATTGTTGTCACATGTATTTATTCTTCTAGCTGTTCACAAAAGCAGAGGCTATAGAGGCTGAAACTTGAAAAGATTTTGTCTTGTGACAAAGCAAATTTAAGTATTTCTAGACAGCTATGCCCATTTGTTGTTACATTAAAGCACAAACTATTCCTTGTATGCAGGGGATTAATCACAAAGAAAGAAATATTACTTAGTGTCACTTAAAAAAGGTGCAACAGGTGAGAAAACCAAATATTTTTCATGTGCCTTTGAATTGCCTTTAATTGGCAGTATCTTACAGCAGGCTTGACCGCCTATATATTTCCTGCACTACTTCTCCTCCTGAAAAAGACCGAAGCAGAGTGAAAGGGAGGGCTGTGAGTTGCTCCAGTGCTTACTCCTGTATTCCTTCACTGGTTTGAAGGCAAGAGAGAAATGTAGGAACTGGGAGCAGACAGGAGTAAGGCAAAAATCTGTAAAGAAATAACTCCAAGAACAGTACAGGAGAGAGCAGGCAAAGCAGACATTAGCACCATCTTTCTTCACTGAGCAAAATACCAGCATGTGGGTGGCAAACATGGCACAATTTTTTAAGTTACATCTACAGTACAGGGTTAGTGGATCAGACACTTAAAATTAAACTGCTAACACTCTGTTTTTTATTACCTAAGTGTCATTCAGTAAATCTGTCCAGCTGGTCACCAAAAGCTAATCTGGCAAGAGTCCAAGGCTCAAGAATCAAAAATCACTGGCTCCATGCAGACTCTGTCGAAGCACATTTGCTCCCCCCAGAACAGACTTCTCCTCTCAAGGATATTTTCACGCCGGCCCGAGTGCTGCACAGCATCAGGCTATCCTCCCTCAGCATGCTCCTCCTGCCACGTAATGCCTTTCAGTCCCAGGCTCTGAAATGTGACTCTCAACACCACTCTTACCCATACGGACTCCCAATATGGTGCTGATGCTTAAATTCACATCTACATGCTCAAATCAGAAGAACGTTATTTAAAATCCATTTCTTTCCACAGTGATTTTTTTCAGTCAACACATGGACACTGTATGGGAGAGAGCAGAACATCAATCCCTACATCAGATAAAAACTGCAAGGATGCATCTACTGGCTGCTTAGTATGAGTGGGAAGAAAAGGGGGGGAAAAAAAAGAAGAGCCAAACCTGATTGTGAGAGCAATAAATCTGCAATGTTTTGCTTTACTGCCATGCTGTGGAAAATACAGTACAGCATCCAAGCCAGGCTTCTTTTTCCACAGCGTGGCAGTAAAGAGAAGCATCACAACTGCAACCCACCTTGGGATGCAGAACGACTGGACAAGGGCAAGGAATGGACTAATTTTACTACCACCCAAACAACAAAGACAATTTAAAAAGGAAACCGATCACATCACTTACTGGAAAGAAGAGATTAGGCCTGCTAATTAAAGTCAAGGATCCCATCTTCTTCCAAAGGGTGCAGCTCTTCCTCCTTACCGTCCATCTGTTTCTGATTTTGGCTCTGACCAAAATATTCATTCCACTGAAATGCAAACTTCAGACCTATGCACAATAGCATCTGGGACAAATTACTGACAAAACAAGTACCTTTCTTTGTTTGGTGTTAATCTAAAACACTTACTAAAACAGTTTTAGCTAAAACCCCTGCTCCTTCACAGAAAATACTCACGAACTTGGTACGTGCATTACAGGCAGGCCTGCCTCTGGTAGCTTCTGTGGACTCAGCCCTGTGACAACAACTTGTGTTCTGCATGGCACCTACTAGTCTAAGTCCTCCTGTTCCCTTGTTGGGATGCCAGCAGCCTTGCTCATACTGTTTTCAGGACTGGGACAGGGCTCCAAGTCTCCATACAAAAAACTATTACTCTTAAACAGTCATGCTTTATCACTGAAAATACTTACTTAATTCACACAATTTCCATTACTGAAGCTCTCCTATATAATTCTAACAATTAAAATTAATTGCCTTTTGTGCCAATGAGGACTGCCCTACTTCTCCCTTCCTAAGGCTCTGACTCCTTTGATCTGTCCATCTCTGTTACAAACATGAGCTGCAGGAGTGGCAGGTTTAAGAAGGAATGGAGGAAATAATTCCTGGGTGGAATGAAACTGAAACTGGCAAGCAGCCGAGATGCTAGTCTGAATGGTTAAGAAAAAGTAACTGAAATAACAAATAAAAATTTTTGTAGTTACCAGTCCAAACAATACCAAAGAAAAGGGTGGCTGGGAGATTCAGCTTGAGATCCTTGTTGAATCACTGGGAAAATGGCTTTCTGTCAGCATACAGTCAAACATAGTTACAAGAACAATCACAAGAAACATTATTTGTAAAGAATAATGCAGTAGGGGTTAAAAGAATAATAAAAAATAACAAATAATACAAGGGGGGTTATTTATTCCTTTTGCACACTACTTTCTAGACAATAAAATATTTTCATATGAAACTAGTCGGTATTCTACTTTTCCCTTATTTCCACTCTAGCTAACTAAAAAAAGGTAATCAAGTTGAACAACTCAGAAGATTACAGTACAAAACACAATTTATTTTGACAAAAGACAAAATAAAGTAAAAAAAAAAAAAAAAGGAAAATAATTAAAAAGAAAAGTGTCCAATAAGGTTAATGAAAGTAAAGGACAGCTAATACCCAAAATGATGGCCACATGTAAGAAAGTAACAAAATCTGTTCAAAACATAGGCTTCAGCAATAGAGTACTCTCTCTTTTATTCCCAGGCTTAAATAGATTGATAAGGTATGAAACACCACACTAAACTGTAACATTTTTATAGAACGAAACAACATGCTTCAACAATTTTCATTTGGAGAAAAAAAATGATAGCACTTTGTGCCAACTGTGCTGACTTTTAGAGGGTTTTTTTTGTTTCATTGCAATACTGTAGAGTCTTCCGTTTCTGAACATACAAAGAAAATATAATGCACGGAGAATTTCTGCCGAGCACAATAATGTTCGAAAGTATAACATATTTTTTCTTTCAGGTTCAGAGGTTACAGTACCCATTTCAGATAGACTAGTAAACAGTGCATCACTGGTATTTCCATATTTTCCAATAAATCAGGCTTTGAAAGCCTAAGCAGTGCAGTAAATACTTGAACTGGCTTCACTATTCAAAGGGAGCCTTTGTAACGAAGTCATACTAACAAATCTAGGTAGAAAGCAAAACAACCCCTGAAACTGCTGAGCTATTAACTTTTACATCTTATCGTGTAAAAATGCTGAACCACTCCCTTTCCTCATTGCTTCATGGGTGCTTCTTTCCCAGTCTTTTGGGTTTTACTTTGCTGGGAGTTGCACAGAGGATAAAAAAAATGCACAGCTATTAGAGAGCTACGGTCTTAGCAGGACTGGCAAGAAAAACCCTGGCTGCCATTTTCAGTGCAGCACACAGGTTTCAGGCATCGAACCTCAGACTCCTGAGAACCAACTGCAACAAAACACAACTAGATGACCGCCCGCTGCCGTCACCCACATTTTATCCGGCTGGCACTTTTACGGCGGCCCCGACGCTGTCGGTGTTCCGCCGCCCTGTGATGGAGGAGGGCTTGGCTTTGGAGAGAAATTTCTGGAAGGGTGGGTTTGGGCCGCGCTGTCGCTGCCGCACTCCCCCGAGCATTGCGTGCCACGCACGGCACAGGAGCATGAGGAAGGCGCTGCCGGTGGGCAACGCACCAGGCAGTCAGGGGGCTGCAGCACCAAGCCCACATCCCGCTCCCCACTCTGTCTCCAAACATTTCCATACTCACAGAGGCGTGAAAGAGGGGCAGTGACAGGCACGAAACACCAAAACCTTGCACGAAACACTGCGGAGAAGCTCCTAGCAGTATTCGTTGAAAATTAACTCCTTACTGACTCATGTGATGTTCACATAAAGCCAAAAAAAGGAAGAAGAGGGCTCTGACAATGAGCTGTGAGCTGTAAAACAGACTCAAAAACCACTGTGGGATGGAAATACTGAAACTGAACTGCAAAGAATAAAGATGTAGGGAAAAAATAATCTCTTCTTCAGTTATACACTGAAATTGTTTTCACTTGATGGCTCACTCATTCCAAGGCATGCCTTTGTTCAGGACACCACGCTGCTACCACAAAGGCTAAGTGAGAAAAAGCAAAACATCTGCTCTATCAAGAAGTGCTTTTCTCCCTCTTCTGCACAAAGTGTTCTGTCTGCATTTTGGCTACAAAGAGAAGTGGAAGAAAATCAAAATAAAGAATATTAAAGAGAGTGTGGTTTCAGCTCTTCTACTTCCTCCTTCTGATATGCTGCCATATAAGCAGTGAAATTAATGGTAATGTTTTTAAAATAATTTGCATATTTACAAACGATTTAAAGTCAGTGCCATTGCATTATTAGGAAAAAACGATTTTGCTTGGTTTTTTTTAAAGAATATATACATATGCACATAGACCTTAAGAGATGCAAACACGCACTCAGACAGATGTATACACATACCTACTTATGTATACAATGTAGAGATCACAAAACTTGACTATTCATGAAGTCAAAAAGCAAATAAGTTAGACAGAGGTTTATTTTAAAAACTAAAGAAAATACATAATTATAAATACTCGTTCAAATATTCCTTTGTGTATTCATATTTTTAGGTTATTTAAATTTTGCTAGGCTATTTTGTATTCATTTTTGCTCTGCTCACCTTCACATCTTCTTATTTGATATTTGCTGAGATTTAAGTGTCGCATGGTTAATAAAAGATAATGAATGCAAATTACAGTATAACTAAAAAACTTAGGACAAAAAGCCGCCTGGCATAATACAAAATATCCTCTCATAAAACAAAAGGATTGTATAACTTCAGCACCACACCTTACTGAACGATCTCTACATTACCTTTTCACATTATTTGGTCTATTATATTGGTCTATTCCCAGACTGTTTGCAAGTAAAAGTAGGTTTCTTACTTTTATAAAGTGCATATTACCGACAGTGATCCAAATGACCACAAGAAAGGCACATAATAAGGTAAGAAATGTTTTTAAAGAAATTTCCATTAGATAAATGATCAGTGGCCTTAAATCAGGCTTCCATATTTCTAACTGACACGACATTTCCCTTTCTTTAGTGAGGAAAGAAAAAGAAAAAGAAAAAGAAAAAGAAAAAGAAAAAGAAAAAGAAAAAGAAAAAGAAAAAGAAAAAGAAAAAGAAAAAGAAAAAGAAAAAAAGAA
>WEKY01042882.1:23325-41891 GCA_013390045.1 Picathartes gymnocephalus
AGAGAAGAGAAGAGAAGAGAAGAGAAGAGAAGAGAAGAGAAGAGAAGAGAAGAGAAGAGAAGAGAAGAGAAGAGAAGAGAAGAGAAGAGAAGAGAAGAGAAAGAGAAGACCATTGCACACACAAAAGAATGGAGGGAAAAGAAGATGGGGTATAAAAGTAATGACTGAAACAAAAATAAAAATTTTTCTGCCACTACGCAAAATAAAAACTGCCAATTCTACAGCAAAGCACAACACTATGCAGAACTGAAGTGACTGGGGCACCTTATGTGGAACTGCAACTCCTGATGTTCATACTTACCATGGTATTAATAAAACGGAGTAACTGCCAAAGGAAAGGAGCTCCTAACAAACTTTCTATTTACTATTCAGTAAAGTGTACACTATGCTGCCAGAATCCTCTTAGAGAAAAAGCTGCTGAAGAAATGAACCTTCAAGCACACATCAGACAAAAGACAATGAGGAACCAAACAATCACCCAGATTAAACCACTAAAAAGATGCCTCTTCCTTGTTCACAAGCTACAAAACAAGCCTCATTTTCTTCATCAAGTCATAAAAGAACATAAAACTGGTAAAGAAAATTTCCATGATGCCTAAGACTATATAACCCTAACAATTTTCTCTGCAGTATAAAAAATTAAATAGTAATAATGGAAAACCTTGGGAAATGTGGAGATTTTATTAGTTTTATTAACTCAACAATATAAACTTGAATTATCTCGGTTTGCTTATTTGCTAGTTACTCATTTCAAAGTGCCTCTCAGTGCTAATGAAAATAAAATCTCAAGTGCTTTATAAAAGAAATGGGGTTGGCTGAAATGACTAGAGATTTGTATTTTATTTATGTTAAGATGTTTTCTCTTCATTTAGTAACTAAATTGTTAATTTAGGAAGCAGTAGTTACATTTTTATATCTCCTGTATCAGTAATGCCATTGAAATAATCAAAGCCAAACAAACAAAAATCTCAAGTATTAAAGTGAATATTATTGGGCTGATTACTTTTTATTTATTGTCACTAGATATTTTTTAATACCAGGATGCTAGAAAGGGATATATTTAACCTTTTTGTCCCACCTCTTATTTCTTTAACTGTATGGCATACTGTGAGTATTTATGCTTAATCTCTTTTTTCCTCATCCATTTATTTGTTTTCCTGCCAGTTTGTGCTCCCAGCCTGAACTAAATTAAAAAACTATTTTCAACTGATTCAGAGCTATTTAAACTTATTACTCCTTCAAGGATATTTTTACTTGAAGCACTTCAGGAGTTAAATTGCTAAGTTAAAATCAAAGTAATGACCCCAAGCAGAGATAACTCAGTTGCGGTGTAAATTCATATAAATAAAATTGGACAGAGAGGCATTTCCTGCTGAAAGATAGTGTCTCAATTTAATCTTGTACTGGCACTAAGCATGCCTCATGGTTCTAAACAGCCCATCACTTGCATTAAGACTATCACAAAGTGAATGAATACCAAACAAACCCAATCAGAACTTTGCCCTCAAAGCTGTTAAAGCCTCCAATTTCCTAATATTTCCAGACCACTTGAATGACTGGCTCACAAAACATAGAGATAATTAAACTGACACAGAACAACTGTCCTGTTTAAATCCTAGGGGCAGTTTGTCTAACCTTCTGATCCCAGGGGAACCTACAGCCACTCAAACACCTGTCTGTGGTTGCTATCCTGCACAAACTACTCTTCCCAGTATATGATACCATCTATCATATCCACTAACATGGATCCATATTTTACTCTCACTTATGACATCCAGAAAATGCAACTCTTACATCTGCAAATGTAATTTTGTTGTGGTTGGATGCTCCACCAGCATCATCAACCTGTAAGAAACCAAATGTTCTAACCAAGTCAAAACATGTGATACTTCTTGTGAAATGTCTGAAGGACAGAGGAAAAAAACCAACTCCAACACCTGTAAAAAGAGAATATGGAAGTAGTGTTACTTTTCCCGTACGAAAAAACAAAAAAAAGGCCAAAATCAAACGAACCCAGCAACAATTCTCTTTTGCACATTTTTCCTGAAAATAAAATAATTTACCTTTTGACTATTCTAGTGCCATAATCTCTAACTCTTTTGAACTTAGGAACAACTGAAAAGAACCTCCTTGGAAGTTTGTGTCATCATGAAAAAAAGACCACTCATCTAAGACCTTCTCATCTGAGAAATGTTCTGGCAAGACTATATTGTGCATCTTCCAAACACTGACAACATTTGCATGTGGTCTGTTTTATTCTAAAAATCAGTTCTTTCACTTATAGGTAGCTTTCTGAAACTCCAAAATGACTTGGCAATCTCTGGAAGGATTTCAAAAGGTCACTTGATTTTCCTCTCATAGGACATTTGCAATATTAACCGCATTTAGCATAGCACCATCAGGGCCCGATTTTATTATTTCTCTGTGTGATCCAGGGCTTCCATTTTCATCCTCAGAGTTCAACCACAGTTTTTCACACACTGCTCCTGCCAAAGGACAGAATGGTGCTTACCTTTTTTATTTTTTTTTATCCTTTTAAGCTATATATTCAGATGAATCTCAAGTGCTGATTGAGAACCCATTCAATGATGATCCCTATTTGCAGTTAAAATATATACTTAGTTTTGGATTTAACTCTCTGCCTTTTCTGTCAAAGTTATTTAGGTGGAGTCAATCAAGCATGTGATTAGAAATAATAACTCACAAGCAACGAATTCAAAAAGACTAAATCTTTGCCAAATTGTGCAAGTGTGGCAAACTGCTACCTCTACTCTCACACTTCTAAAGAAGATATGTGGCTTCCCTTTACTGGATACCTCCTATTAAACAACACTGTTGAAGTTGCCATGACCAGAAACAAAAAATGTGGGGAGACTTTCAGATAATTTTTTAAAGGTGAAACTATTCACAAGGCAGAAAATTTTTGGTTTTCAAGTAAAAATCTACCAGGTATGATGCTAAATAAAATAAATGTGTATTAATGACATTAATGGTATCTTAGTTAATCTTCAGTTATCCTCTTTGAGAATGGATTGTTCACTGCAAAATACAATTGTCAAATTGAGCAGAACTTCAGAAAATTGTATCTCCAAGAAAGAAAAAACACAGCTCATTCTTCTCCTTAGGTTCTCTCCCTACAAAACAAAAGGTCAAAAATTGGTCTTTATTTCCACCTAACTAAATGAAAAGCTGAATACCAGTGTCTAGCCAGCAAGATATTCCCATATTACTCCACCTGGCTTGTATCAACAGCCTCCAAAGAATTACCTACCTTTAGAAAAACCTACCAGGTTCAGATCAGCCTTAACATGCCTCTGGTTTCCCCCATGTCCTTTACCAACTATTTCCCACTGTTTTACCGATACCAGAACACAAACATGGATTTAAAAATCACTACTTGGCAGCAGCGCACAAGAATTGCAAAGAGCCATGCTTCTACGTCAGTTTTTACAGCTGAGATTCCTGCCTGAGAGAAGTTCAAGTGACTTGTAATAGTCTACTCAGCTATTCATCAGGACATCTGGAGGTGCTCACGGTTCAAAGGTGTTACTAACCTGCCAACAATCCTAATATATTGACCCACAAATACTTTTAAATATTGTCCTTTCTGAGGTTTCCTCTGGTGCATGTGAAGTGTCCTTTTCAGTTTCCAAAGAAAACTTGCCATACACTCCTGCTCCCCCTGCTATTCTGCATCAGCAATAGCCATGCCTATTGTCTCAGGCCGGCAGTCCAAGGAAGCAAATCTCAGACTGTAAACACTGAAATCTATGTGAAATACATCTCACACCTCAGTGTCAAAACTTTAGAGGAACACTGGATACAAGGAAGGATTTGCCTTCACCTGCTAATAAAACTACTTGAAAGGAAAACTTCAGCATTTTGCTCCATTTCCCTTATAAAGTGAAAATAAAATGCCACACAGATGCTCTGAAAAATTACAATAATCTTTTCAGAACGGTCCTTTAATTCAGAAATGGCATTGAGAAAAATCTAGATCAACTCAAAATAGGATAGAACATATATGGGATATCTTTCTGATCAGGATTTTTATAGTAAACTGCATTACTATTTTTCCCTTAGGCTCTCTCCCTTTCTTGTGCAAAAAAAAATATAGCATATAATCTATAATACCTTTAAAAATGTTTCTGAGAACAAGAGTCAGAAAATTCTTGAATATAATTATGAATATATGTAAAGGTAACTAGTATACTTTAATAACCCAATTTCTCTTGTAAGACTCCACTAATAATTCTGTCACATAATCTATGTTCAAGTGAAACATTTACCTCCCATATGATTTCTTTACAGGAGCTTTACATCTGTTTGCAATTTTTGTTGTCTTCACAGGAGGTACAGATAGGATCATCAGCATAAATTTAACTTATATCTAGAAATAGCACCACAATTTTAATATTCATCCAATTAAAAAAAAATTATGTTAACAATCCTCCAGCTCTCACTTTTTTATAACATATAACATTTTCCCACAAATTCCTACTGTCCTACAAAAGGGATAAAAATATTTTTAAAAGTCCTCACAGGCACACTGGGCCCTCTTCAAAAGCACTTAACCACAGCAGTTTTCCCCCCCCTCGAAATCTCAGTCATGCAAAACTATAGATATCCCTTGTTTTTATAGAAAAATAATAAGGAAAATTTAAAAAAAACCCCCTAACTTATTTAAAATATATGTAGGAAAGCAATTTATTACTCCTTAAGTGAGCTGCTCATATACAGCACCATCAGTATCATATTTAGTTCTAATCTATTACCCACAGCTTTTACATTTATTAAAGCAAGTGCAATGAAAGACTATTTTTAGGGGATGAAGGGAGGACAACATGACATGTTCAAGATAAAAAGTAATCTAAGCAGCCAGATTTCTTTATCTAAAACTCAACTGAAATCCAAGAATATAAGAAGGAGAACAATTCATCCTAGAACTTGACAGCTATTTTATACAAATTTGGAAAATAATCAGAAGAAAAGAAATGGAATTATTTCATCTGCTGCCCAAGCTGTCCCCTTTACAGATTAAAAAAAAAAAAAAAAAGGTTGTTCCAAAAAGGTACAAAGTGCTTTTCCCCCGCAGTTATATATACAAAGTAAATGACAATTTGGGCCCCCAGAATCCAAATGCTTGTGAAAATATTCCTTTCTCACTTAAAAAAGGATCAGTAAAGGCAAAGAATAATGGCTACTTGATTACACAAATTATTTTCATAACCAAGACTTCAATTAATCTCGCTTAACATGTCCTTCTTTCAGAACAAATATTGTTATATAATAGATGAGAATATAGTATTATCTGACTTCCTTCTGTAAGTGAAAAGGTATTTTTATCTGATTTAGTTACCGCATATTTTAATTCCAATATTTCCATTTGTTGTCTGTGAGTTATTAAAAGTACACGCACCTTTATGGTCATTTCTTATGAGAAATACAAAGAGAAAAAGAAATCAAAACACTAAAAAGCAGTTAACCTTAATGCAGAAGTAAGAATCATCATGGATGGAGGACATACCTTGTCACAGCATTCATGTGCCTCCAGTTTGGGGCAGGTGGGGAATGACTGATGTTAAGTAAATCATGTGAAATGTATGTCAATGTACTCTTTTTAGTAGTCTTTATCAGTAATTTTCAAAAGCACGACATTTGGAAATTTAACAGCTCATCAAAGGACTTGAGTGGAGTCAGTGCTGAGTATTCATCAAGTGAAATTAAACATAACTTTCCATAAAGAACTATAAGTAAGTGGGCAAGACTGCGAGCAGCTACCACTACAACGATTTATAGTTGCAATCCTGCCTTATTACTTCCAAAGACATTAAAAAAAACCAGTTGGCAGCTACAAAAAATACTTAGTTCATGCTATAAACAACTCTGGCAGAAATATCTTATATATCCCTGAAGGATGCACTAATTCTTCCTTCTCCAGTGGAAAAAGATAAGCTAGATATAGAAATACACCACCTCTCTTTATCTGCAGGATAATATTCCCCACATGTTTTCCTCCCCCGCTATTTATGTTCTTTCCACGAGCACAAGTCATAAATAAGGCCCCTAAGAATTCAGGTAAATGCCATGAAACTATCCGGACCATCCAGATACGAAATACCCTAGAAACAGTCTACACACTTTAATAAACATATCCTCCAACTAAAGACATCTCTGTTGCCACAAAATCAAGCACAGAACTATACTGCAGGACACAAAAAGAAAAAATAAAACTACCAGGAAAGTAAAAGAGGAAAACTACATGTGAAGGTAACTATTCAAATGCACAT
The DNA here is from genome assembly GCA_013390045.1 of Picathartes gymnocephalus. NCBI lineage: Eukaryota > Metazoa > Chordata > Aves > Passeriformes > Picathartidae > Picathartes > Picathartes gymnocephalus. The sequence goes on from WEKY01042882.1 coordinate 29,616, forward strand.
CTTAGACACAAGTTTTGGAGTTAACTACTATAATTTTTAAAGCAGCCAAGAAGGCAACTATCAATTTTTGAAATTCAGCCTTTCTCTTGAAATATCTGCCTCAACTTTTTTTCCTTACTTAGAAGGCATGGCAAGAAAGAAAAAAAAAAAAAGAAAAAAAAAAAGTAACGTTTGCTATGAATCTGTCTTGAGATTCACACCCGAGTGTGGATTACACCGAGCAGCATGGGAGATAGTATACGAAAAATCCATGAAAGAGATCTAAAACAGCAAAACAACCCTAAGGATTAAAAAGTATGTTTAGATTTACTTAATGAGAGCAAAGTATTTTTTTGAAGCCTCTATCTCCTGTACAGTGAGCTGACTAACTTCAGGAATGGTATGGCAATTCTGACTTAATTTCTTTTTTGGGTGCCAGCATGGCCCACGCTCTGCAGTGATAGCGTGCAGAGGGCAAGCCCTGTGCTCACGAAAGGATTTGATGCTTGAGCGAGCCCGAGCAGTCAGAATGGCATTCGGGAGGTGGAGACACCATCTTAGAAGTAAAACCCTCGGTCCCTCCTGACTCACTGCGATAGATGAGTGGTTTGGACACCCTGCACAGACCCCTCTGAGCACTGCACTGTAAGGTCTTGTGGTTTATGTATGGTATGTGTTACTGTCTTGTGTGTTATTGCTTCAGATAGACTGGAGTGAGTTGAGCTGGAGGCCACAGAGACCATCACGGCTATAGCACATTCCCTGCACTAGACACCTTCTGAAGTCCCTTCCAGGCTGGACTGTCCTGAGATCCAGCAGGCAACTGTGACACTTTTGACAGACAGCTCATTAGCCATGTCCCAGGCTGAACTCTGACACGCCACTCCAAAGCAGACCTCTCTCACCAAACCAAAAATGGCAGATTTCAAAACATACCCCACTATTAACTCCACTTGTAAATACTGGCTACTATTCACCAAGCAGTAAATATGGTCAGTGACCTGCCAGTTAGACACCCACAGGCCCCAACAAGTGATCACGAAGCCACTTTCCACCATTTATCAACAATCCTGGTAGGTAGGTCCATGTTCACCTGAGGCTGGCAAATACGGCATCCACTTAAGAGGGTCAGGTTCCAGGGAACTGCAAGACTGTCAGTCTGACATTGGTGCTGGGAAAGGCCATGGAGCAGACCGTCCTGTGTCATCATGCAGCACAGACAGTGCAAACAGGATCAGGCCCAGCCAGAACAGGTTTAGCAAAGATAGGTACTGCTCAACTAAGCTGGTCTCCCTGTATGAAAAGCTGATCTGCTCAGTGATGAGGACAGCTGTGGATGCTGCATGACTAAACTTTAGTAAAGCCTTTGACACCATTTTCCACAGCATTCTGTTGGAGAAACTGGCAGTTCATGGCTTGGACAGGTGCAGGGTCACTGGGTGAAAAACTGGCTGGCTGTCCAAGCCCAGAGAGTGGCAGTGAATGGAGTTAAATCCAGTTGGTAGTTGGTCACCACTGGGGTTCTCCAGAACCCAGTGTTGAGGCCTGTTTTATATGTGTCTATCAACTATCTGGACAAGGGCATCAAATATAAACACAGTCCAATGGCACCAAATTGGGCTGGAGTGTACCTCTGCCTGAAGGTAAGAAGGCTCTGCAGAGGGTTCTGAACAGGCTGGATCCATGGGCCAAGGAGAACAGAATGAGCTTCAACAAGGCCAAGTGCAGGGTCCTGCCCTTGGCTCACATCAACCCCTGCAGTGCTACCGGCTGGGGACGAGTGTCTGGGAACCTGTCTNTACAGGCTGGGGCCGAGTGTCTGGAAAGCTGCCTGGTGGAAAATGACCTGGGGGTGCTGTCAACAGCAGCTGAACAGGAGCCAGCTGTGCTCAGGTGGCCAAGAAGGCCAAGGACACCTGGTCTGTGTCAGCGATGCTGGGGCAGTGGGAGCAGGGCAGTGACCGTCCCCCTGTGCTGGACACTGATGAAGTCACACCTTTACTTCTGTGTCAAGTTCTGGGCCCTTCAGTTCAGGAAGGACATTGAGGGCCTGGAACATGTCCAGAGAAGGGCTGCAGGGCTGAGGAAGGGTCTGGCTCACAAATCTGATGAGGAGCAGCTGAGGGAGCTGGGCGTGTTCAGCCTGGAGAAAAGGAGGTGACTTTATTGCAGTCTACAACTGCCTGGAAGGAGGGTGTAGTGAGAAGGGGTTAAGGCTTTTCTCACTGGCAAAAAGTGACAGGATGATAGTAAATGACCTCAAGTTGCACCAGGGGAGGTTTAGATTAGATATTAGGAAAAATTTCTTCAATCAAAGGGTTGTCAAGCAGTGGAACAGGCTGCCCAGTGAACTGACTGAGTCACCATTCCTGAAGGAATTTAAAAGACATGTAGATCCTGTAATTAACAGTTTAATTTTGGATCAATAAGATATGTAGTTCTACAAGACAGATTCTCTATAATTTAATGCTAATTAACAATTATAGTGAAGTATTAAAGGATTCTTACAGTCTAACAAGGAACATAACTGGACCAATTTGATAATAAAGAGCATATTTTGTTTCTGGAGAAGTAGAAAGGAGACTAATTTCCCATTCTTATATATTTACAGCTAATAAATATATAGCTACCTTAAAAATACACATTAGATATGTACAAATTTATTTTTAAAATAATATATAAATATGGTACAAAAAGTTTCTTAGAAATAGAGATCAACTCAAAAACAAGACAATAAACCTTGAAGCACTGTAATTCTAGGACACAAACGATACATTAAGAAACCACACATACTAGTAGCATACATCTGAAGGTATCTCACAGATTGATACACCACATTTTAAAAACTTTTAACTGAATACTCAGCTTTTTAAAGTCCAACTACTTGCTGACTCACTAATGGGCAAAAGTAACTGCACTATGAGTCAACAAAGCAGACTACGTATCTGGATTTTAAAGTGCTGGCACATGAGAACTCTCTTGACACAGCCTTTGGTACTTAGTTTGTCACCACTGCCATTACACTTCTTCATCTGGGATATGAATTTCTGCCACTGCTAAATCCGTAACTAAATCCTTACCTAGAGGACCAAAACTCAGGAATATGTTTTGAATAAACACAAAGGGATGGAAGCCAAGAAAAACAGATCCCGATTCATACCATAAAGTCTTCTCTTCCACCTTCTTTTTCAAAGCCTAAGGGAGGTTGGGGTCTTGATTTAGAGACTAATATTCATATATTTGTAGTATAGAAAGAATATTTAAAAAGTGAGTTTTTACAAACACATAGTAATTTATCTATACAAAAAGAGATAAACATATAAATGGTATGTAATGATCTGAAATCACTAATTTTTTTCTGGGACACAAAAATAATTGCCAGTGGGAAGATAACTTTGATGAAATAAAATTATTCAAAATATTTCCTAACTGAAAAAATCTACATCTTACTATTGTATCTTTACAGGTCTTGTGTAACACAGTGCCAAGCAAAAAGATTGTTTGAGGAGTTTTCTTCCTCAATGTCTAATTATTTTTTGCTCTGTTTTTGCCTCCCTAATGTTATGGCACAAGACTTTGCTATAGTCATTATTTTCAACAGGCCACAGGTTCCCTCCGTTAAAGCATATTAGGGTATTTTATAGCACCATCATCAGAGAAGCTGCAAGGATTTGTGTTGCTTCATTAAATGTTACAAGGCAGTGTTTCCTATACTAAATACAACTTTGTACATTTTTTGTTATTTTTATTATCCTAACAACCCTTACAACATTTCCTTCTTTTTTTTTTCCATTTCTTGCTGTTTGTCTGTTTGTGTCTTTTTGGCAGAATTAATACAAAAAATATTAACGAGACAAGGTTATTAAAGCTTAGGGATGAAAATATTTGGGATCTCTGCACAATTCTTAACAGCAAGTGGGGATGACACATTTACTTTCTCTACTTAGAAATAATGTAAGTTATGAGACACTTTATCACCTGAAGAATTGTCACAGAGTGAGCACTTAGCGTGCATGTACCAACATTAGCGCTACCCCTGTGTATCAAGGGTAGTATACAAGCCGAGGTTAAAGGGTGGTCATTTACAGCATGCACACAAGAAAGTATAAAATTCGACTTAGTATAAAAATGCATCATCCATTCATGTGCATCCAGACACTGTGTTTATGTCAGAGGCTCCAACTATTAGAAGTGCACCAATTTCTGTCAAAATACAAGCAAGGCGCACAAATGTTTCATTATTTCAGCCATGTATCCCTTGTCACAATATGTCCATTTCAGCTACACCAGTAGTGTTTACACAGGCTGCAGCCCTTGTTTTCACAGGAGTGAAAGTCCTGCTCATTAGCACTATTCATTGCCAGTTACACAAGAGGTCTACTTGCAACTATATCACGTGGCTATGCACTACTTGCCTCAAAGACAAATAGCGTTACCAAAAAAAATATATATATAAATCAGTATATCTAGAGATCAATAGTATAAACCAAAGCAACTTGCAACTAACAAAGCAACTAACTTTTTACTACAACTATCTTGCTTCTTTCTGTAGTGAAATATCCTTTTTTATATCCTAATGATAATGACCAAGAAATGTTGAGGGGGTTGGTGATTAAGACATTCATCTAAATAAATGAGCAACAGAACTGATGCTCTTCCAAAATAATTTGAATTTTTACAGATGTTATTAGATATAGACCAAAGCCCAAACGAGCAATCATTATTGTTTAGAATACAGGTTATTTTTTTATACTGGAGAAGTAATCATTCTTCCTCTGTCACATCATGGTGCATTATCATACACTCCATACATGTACCATGTTGGAGGATTAGAAAAATAAACGTACTGACTTAATATTGAAAACTCCCAACAAAGGGAGGGGAGGGAAGAAAAGAACCTTTAAAATGAGTCCGTATTTGTAAATCACATACATTCTTTAAAAAGTATTTCAATATTTATGAAAAAAAGAGATATTAAGTTGCTTTATAAATTAGCTGAAGTTTTTGGACATGATGTAATTGATTTTTTCAAATAATTGCATGTATCCTGTAATGTACTGGCATCCAACATAGTCTTAATATTACCAAAGTCATTACAAAATAGGGCAGTCCATGGATCATTTTTGTTTGTGCGAGATTCCAGGGTATGCTAAAGCAATCAGAATTTCTGAAGGTCTGCAGCCTTTATAAAATATATCTGGCTGTGGAACTGTCTATTCTAGAATAAACTAGTTCTAATCTGAACCAGAATGACTAGAGCAATACAGCGCTTTTCCCATCCACTGATACCTGCCATCACACCATCCAAAATCATGCAGGATTCACAGTAAATGCCTCCTTTTGGGGCTTGCAGAATTGTAGTTCCTCCCAAAGATGTGCGGACGTGATTCGTGAAAAAGCCTCCTAGCCCTTGCTGGTCACATGCCTCGACTGAAGAAATCCTTTCCCCCTCAAATGCCGTATCAGGCTCCTGATGTGATGCCTGATCCAAGCCTATTCCCCTGCCTTCTCCAGGTGGCCGTGCGGGCGGCTCAGTCCAGGCAGCTGAGCCAGCTGGAGCTGCCTCGCTCAACTTTCGCATCACATTACTTCCGCTTTTCTAACTTTTCCACTACTGAGCACCATCAATTATGCACTAGAATAACAGAGCCTTGGCTCAGCAATGTAACATAAAGGCCGATTATGAGTGTAAATAATTTAAACACCTGCGTGCCATGTTTCTTTCAGCAGTGATATGTGGCTGGCGGATACGATGCATTCTGGGGAAGGCTCAGACTTTTGATGTACTGACAACTCCCCCGTTCAGATGATGGGGAGGGCTGTTCGCAGTGCTGCTGTTGGTCTAACTAACAATAGTTTAAAAACAGAGGTTTTTAGCTAGAAAGAGACGCACTCAGAGTCACATAGATGAGAAGATGCAAGTTTCGAAGTGTACAGTCCAGAAAAACTGGCAAATTCTGTAGACCCCTTCCCCTCTAAGATATTCACAGGAAAGGCTAAAAATTGGTTTTCAGATGGAGAATGCAATGTTAGTGTTACAAAAGGCTGCTATGAAACAGCTTGAGGCTACTTAAGAGGGAAAGAGAAACCTGCCTTTTTTAAGGAACAGCATGTTAGAAAAATCGAGTTTCTACTATAAACTATACAAAGTTCATTTCCTCTGCTAGGCCATTCAGTGCACTGGTGGTGCCACTTAGACAACTGATACCAAATTTTAAAAATTCTATTCCTGAGACTTTAATTTTGCTCCTAGTATGCAACTCAGAGTGAACTCACACCAGCCAAAGATCATGCACCAGATACTTCCCTCAAATCCATAAGTAAAGGTCAAGAGATGGACCTCCTCACACAAAAATGGCTAAGGAACAAGTCTGCAATATCTGGATTTAAGTATATTCCACGTTTTCTACAGAATCCTTTGCATGATTCAGCATTCCTGTCACCAGCCTTCAGAGTAATAAAATGTGGGACAGCTCTATACATATGCTCTTTTAAAATAACCAGGGAACTGTTAAAAAAACCCTGCAGCTGAGAGACATAGTTTTAGATTACATTTTTTTGTTTTGTTTGCTTTTGAAATCCACTAGTACAATTTGACATTGTAATGTAGGACACATGAAATATTTCAGCTTGAAAAATATAGTCCACACTCCAGTTAAGTGAGTTTTGAACCAACAGCACACATCTAATAACACAGTTCATAGTTTTGTATTTGAGTAGCAGACCATGCTACACAGAAAAGCTCAAATATACAAAGAGTGGGGATAGCCAAGAGGACAAAATTAAGAAATATGAAACTATTATGTGTATAACTGAAATGCACAATCTCTCAAACTGTGGTTTGAAAGCTGTGTTGGGATTTGACTACAACAATTGAAAGAAAAGGGTGAAGGGGGGTAGAGGGTGTTGTTGCTTAAAACAGCAAACTCTAATAGCATCCATATGATTTAGCAAATCAATGTGGCCAAAGTCAATAAATAATCATGCAGCTATTTTCTGAAACAATTTCATTACTTGCTTTGAGCTAACGATTGGTAATTGAGGAAAAGTGTTTTCATATTTCCTCTTATTGGACGCATCTTTGCTAAGTTCCTTTCAAATAAAGAGGTAGATTTGCACCTTTATTGTTGTATGAATATTTCAAAGCAAGTTCTTTGGAAGGTTACTAGGTTCTTACTGCATATTTTTTCCAGTATTGATCGATGGCAAATAGCCCTGTTTAACTCTTTGTGCACCACCCTCTCTAAGAGCCAGCACATCCACTTGTAACAGACAAGAAAGGCTCACCAGACTGCAGAAGAACCGCTAAGTTCCTCTGTGGTGAATACTATATGCATGAAATTGTTGTTGTCTCATTGCCAGACAACTTGGAAATCTCCTTCATCTAAAAATGTGCAAATGGTATCAAGTATAATGTCTATTTATTTACTGTTTATTCAGGAGTTTTATTTTATGCTGACTGGTTTGCAGCACACAATCTTCACAGAGCAGTTCTTTGCAACCAGGCATTTTATGTGCCATAATGAGGGGCATTTTACAGAAACGGTAATTATCATGGATTTTAGGGCTTAGGTAGCTGACAGCCTCATAGTGGGAGACTTCCCTACACTTTAAACAAAGTTTCTCATTAAGCAATATAGATACATTTCAGCTTGGTTCCACACAGGCAGGCTGACAAATAAGGCCAAACTTGTAAAACCAGCCATCCATGGGATGGAAGGTCTCAGCAGCGAGCCAAGACATACGACAATTTTAATAAAGAAGGATTGCCATGGACAACATCCCTCTATAAGACAATTACCAGTTGTGTAGTATTATACAGTATTACGAACATTACTCAACACTTTAGAAATTCTTCTCTGGCCACCTCACTACATACATAATGACAGTTTACTATTACATAACTTTTATGTGTTTACAAAAAATGAGAAATAAAGATGCGTAACACACTCAACCCCTTGTATTTTAACCACAGTACCCCAGAGTATTTTACTTTCCCAAGTAAGCTCTTAGGCATTTATCACTGTCCTTCCCAACGGTAATTAATCTGTTCTATTGATGAAAACGAGAGCAGTACATCCACACCCTGTCATTTGCAGGAGCATGTCTTGCAGGTTCCACAGTTTCAGGAATGTTAGACTGGAGAGTTCATTACAATTAGCAATGTTTATTGTGTTTATGAAACAGTTTAAGAAGCCACAGTCAACAGAAGGATTAACAAGGACATTTGGTCCAGAGACATTTATAAAAATAATTAAAGCAGCCATTCAAAACCATGAGGGTGGAGCATCCCTGTATGTGGGAGGGAAATACAGCCACGAACAAATCTCCTAAATTCAGGAACCTTTAGATGCCTCTAACTCACTGCTCCTCACTTCTATGTGCGTGAGAAAGTTTGCCTGCCCTCCTCATCTGTGATATCGCAAACAGCCTTTAATATTTCATTCTGCCCAAAGCACAGAGCGTGCTCAAATTCAATACACGGAAATGCTTTATCTCTTCCTTCACAGACTAATAATCTGACAAAACCAGAAGCGCCAGGGAGTCACGGCACGTTGTGAGGAAATGACGTGCAGACACTTCTGAACAACTTTATTCCTGTTTACTGTTTGAGACACTTGGAGTGAATAAACACCAATTAAGTCCATTTTGTTCACTGATGCATAAAACCAGACCCAATGTCAAGGATCCAGCTGGTTACCAGAGTATTTTACTTGGAGTAATTCCTTGAAACACTTTCCCCCCTGCCTTTTTATGTGGCATTAAAAATTTCTTCCCTCATTTTTCACATGAGAGAATGGGTTTAATTCATAAAATGGAAAAAAATGCTAATTTAACAAATCCACACCAACAAACAAATGGGAAACTATACCTATAGAATGCTTAAAAAAAGATTTCTATTAACTGTTGAACTTCACTGTACTTTTAGGATTGCCTTAATTTTTCCACAAACTGCAAGTAACACTACCATCTCATTTCCTAATGACATCTAAAGAAAATATTGTCCATTTACAATATATCAGATTGTGTTGCAAGACAGCACTTTGAACAGCATGGTCTGGATGTGCTCACGGAGACATTTAGACAGCAACACCCTTCTCCCTTAACAGAAACCCAAAAACACAAACATCATTAAAGACATGAGACAGAAGTCCAAAATTTTAGAAGTTATAAAGTGAATTTATTTAGCATTTTATCACTTACAGAATGTGATTCTGTAGTTAATCGAACAACAGTTGAAGGAAATATGTGTTAATAAAATAATTTATATTTGAATGTTAAACTACTGTTTCCACTAGGACATTATTCAAAAGTACTGATTAAGTATATAAATAGTACCTACAAATTATGGTAATGGCCTATCAACCAATTTTTTGCTGGTTTTATTTTATCCAACTAATCCAAGACAATTAGAAGTATTTTCACAATTATTTCTGCAGCTATTCAGGAATACAAAACACACAGAAGGACAGTAAATGTTGACAAATGAAAAGAAAACCATTTTCTTTATACACGTGCCTTTATAATACCAGGATACAGGAATTACTTCACAATATATATTATTAACTAGAAAAACACAAAAATTCTAATTAAAGGTTACACGCTTTTTAAAACAAAAACTGGAGAGAATCCATTCAGACTGTAGGAGCCCTTAGCTAAGTGCCCATGACATTTAGAAAAGCACTGTAATGCTGTTCTGTGACTCCATCAGACCTGGCAGCAGTAGACACTGTCAGGTAAATTACTGCACATACATTGTCTGCTGACACTAAAATTAAAAAATGTGAAAAGGCTAAAATCAGACGCATCATGCTGGAAGAATGAGAGAAAAGAGCAAAAATATTCCAGTGCTATATATTTTTATATGTTACAAACAGGCCTTCCTCTTTAGTATCTGTTTTTCAGGTCCTATCTGGGCATGTATCTCTACCATGCTTTGCTATTAACTAAGAATTCTGGTAGAAGAGAGTGGGTGAGAAATTAATCTCCTAATGGCATTAAAAATTAGACCTATCCTAGTATTGGGGGGAAAAAAAGAGACAAAAAAAAAAAAAAAGGTCTGGGAAAATCTTGAAGGTTGAGAAGTATCCCAGACGCTGAACATCCTAGATGTTGAGCATGATCTGAAGAACATGATCATGTATCTTGTACAGGAGCTTAAATATTAATTTTGATCAATATTTGAATGTTGCAGTCATGCTGAGAGGTGATGAGATGTATATGGCACTTGAGAGACCAAAAGTCCTCCTAAAATACACCATTCCTGACATAAACTTGAAATATTTCGTAGATTTCCAAAATTTTGAATTTATCCAAAATGATAATTAAAACTAGGAGCCCATTAAGCAACTGTAACATTACATTTACACACAGAAACACGGTACCGTTGTTGTAAATAGTTCTGCATAGACTTTCAGCCTGATTCATCTAAATGGTTTTAGCCTGATTCAACACGACATTCTTAGTCCAGTCTTCTATTCACCCAATATTATGACAACTGGTGAATCACACTGATGTCCTTGAGGAGCACAATTTATACTAACTGTAGTATTGCACATGTACTTATGATCAAAATAAGAGCTTAGATATTCCAGCATGAAACTACACATCCTGCAACCACAGCTGAAATGAAGCAGTACATCCGCTGAGTCTCTCAGAAGTGTCAGAATATATATACCAAACTCCTTGAAGTACTGTTTATATACACAAATCTCTGGCAGAGGTTGTCCAGTCTTAACAATTCAAGATGAACCTAAGAATCAGGCATCAATGTTAAATAAATTGTTCTCATTTATAATGCTGTCTCTCATGCAAATTGAATTTGAGGATAGAAAAGATAATATGTAAAAAGCTATTATTTCTTAAAACTGCACAAATTTTATTCACCTTATCCACTTCCATGATAATCCCAACTATTTCAGTGAGCTGAAATGTCATCCTGCATTATTATTTCTGCTACAAATGACTTCTCAGCTGCAGAGGTATCCCTCAACACAACTACTCTACTCGAGAAGTCTTGAATATTCACAGGAAGGAGGAAGAGTTAAAACAGGAGGACCTGACTGTGTGCCCTAACCACTGCCACACTTTCTAAAGTAAGAAAGTATCATCCTGCTTTAATTTCATGTTGCTCTTTGAAATCAACAATTTATGAAGCAGAGCTGTTTGTATATACATTATCAGCAAGCAAGATTTTACCACCAATTCATATCTATTATTTTTCTGAGAGACCAGTCAAATACTCTTTTTAAAGTTTGATTTGCAGTTTCCGCCATTCCACAAATTAACTTGCAACAGCTTGCTGGGATATGGGAGAAGAATCCTCAAGATCAATAACTACAGAATTAGTCCCATTCATCCAAACTATTCAGCCATAAGACAGTCCAGCTATATGCCTTTTATTTAAGGCAATTTCTCTCTTTTATTACATGACGCATTTTATTTTCTTATTAAATATGATGTAAATGAATGAAGTATTCATTGAGTCAAAAGCAAATGGGCAGCAATTGAGCTCTGTATCACAAATATTAACTTTAATGTGAAGAGGCACAAATTGGTTTTTCTGACATCAGGGGGTCCAAAGATTAAAAAATTAATGTCTGTCCATCCAGACAGGGAACAGCTGTTCACCTAATAAGCCACATTTTCCACTTTTTGCACAGGACTGCAAGACCCAAAGCTATGGCTGTACTGAAATTAGCTTTTCAAGTACTGAAGTCACTAAGGAGCTGTCCCTAAAAAAAAACACTTCAAACTTTCTCTCCTAAGCCATGCCCTTCCCTTATTTCAGTGGCTAAAATGTTATCCTAGGAAAAAGCCTTTTCAGAAGTCCATCCATCAATTTCTATGAGCTTCATCTAGAAGCCATACCATACTGCTGGTAAAAGCAAACCTAAATGACCAATTCCTTTCAGGTAAATATTTGCCTTCTGTTAAACAGCTGTATTTTTTAGTCCCACACATTCACAGCTTTCAACTACATTTGCCTGCAATTTTTGTCCTCTGTTTCCAGTGCTAAAATAAGAAGAGATCCTGTTCTAGTCTTTTCCAGGTTATTTCTTCCTATAAGGGCAGCTAAGAAATACTCCTCATCATCACGGGTATTGTATTTTTAAATTACAAAGAGCAGCTGCCTTACAGTGAATAGGGATATGTAACCTCAAATTGCAGTTCTTAAGAGGTCACAGTTTAAATCCAGTTATGTATAAGAGGATGAGCAAACTTAGCTTTGATTAGCTGCAAAGTGATAGAACCCCCTTATTCACTTCCTTTTCTCCTTCTCCCCACTTCTCAACC
>WEKY01042885.1:11435-82180 GCA_013390045.1 Picathartes gymnocephalus
AAAAAAAAAAAAAAAAAAAAAAAAAAAATCCAAACTCCAAAGTCTGCTTTCAGCTTGAACTGTCAAAATATTTTCCAGACGCAGCGCAGGTACACACTGAGGACTGCCAGTCATCCCAGATGTCTTCCCTGGAAAGGACAATTTTACCTTGCTGCTTGCTAAGTTTTTAATTCCTTTTGTGGGCACACTTCACCCAGAGTTTCTGTGCAAGGTAAGTAAACAGGCTGGGATTTGCACAGGACGCCCACGGGACGTGTGTGGAACACAACACAGCAGTGCTGCTCCCACAGCCAGCCAGGAGAGCAGGAAACACTCCAGCAGGGCTCTGGGTGCTCAGCAGGTGTCAGGACAGAGTTAAACTCTTTGCTGGTTCCCCTCTGAGCCAAAAAAAGTCATTTAATTCCATTTCGTGGTAACCTCTCCTGTTTGGCTGCTGCGTTTCCCTGTCCCTGTGTCAGTCCCTGCTCTGATCCCACCTTTCTGCCTCCAGCTTTCCCCTCCCCCTGGCTGCTCCCAGGTGGGGCTCTCTTTCCCTGCCACATCCCCAGGTGAGCAGACCAAAGCAATCAGAAGGGTGTTGGAGAACCCAGCCCAGCTCTTGTGAGCTGTTGGCAATTCTGCGTTTTCCATGAGCTTCTTCTGCCTTTCAGATAAGCACTCTGAGTCAGACTGAGACCACTCCTGACCAATTCCATCCCTTTGAGAGTTTTTATATGAAAAAAGCCCAGGGAATTGTGGCACCTTGGCCCCTGCAAGATCCACCTGAAGCCAGGCAACCTGAGCCCAGCCCAGTGACAAAATTCTGGGATTATTAAAGCCGTTTAAGAGAGGAGCTGTTCCCACCAGGGACAGCCACGTTCACCAGGCTGGCAGCAGATCCATGGAATCAGAGAATCTCGGAGTGGTTTGGGATGGAGAGCCCTGAAAGCTCCAGTTCCAATCCCTGCCACAGGGATGGAAAGGTGGATGATGGGCAGCAGGAATTCGGGAGCAGGTCTGGGCCTGGTCACCCTGGAGAGAAGCAGCTCCTCTCCCTCTCCAAGGTGCTTCAGCTAAAAGTGATGTTTTTCCTCAGGAAAGTGGTGCCAGGTACCCCGTGCCCACCCTGCTGGCTCCAGGCACGCTCCTGGATCCGCTCTGCCTCCGAGGGCACTGTGGGATCACCACGGCATCCTGATGGGATCGTGATGGGCTCACAACAGGATCATGATGGGATCACAATGGGATCACAGTGGGATCATGATGGGATCATGGTGAGATCACAACAGGATCACGATGGGATCATGATGGGTTCATGATGGGATCATGATGGGATCATGATGGGATCACAATGGGATCATGATGAGATCACAACAGGATTATGATGGGATCACAATGGGATCATGATGGGATCACTGTGGGATCCCAATAGAATCACTGTGGGATCACAATGGGATCATTATGAGATCACAACAGGATCGCGATGGGATCATGATGGGTTCATGATGGGATCATGATGGGATCCCACGGGGATCATGATGGGATCACAATGGGATCACGACGGGATCATGGTGGGATCCCAAGGGGACCATGATGGGATCACAATGGGATCATGGTGAGATCACAACAGGATCACAATGGGATCATGATGGGATCACTGTGGGATCCCAACAGGATCACTGTGGGATCACAATGGGATCATTATGAGATCACAACAGGACCACGATGGGATCATGATGGGTTCATGATGGGATCATGATGGGATCACAATGGGATCAGAATGGGATCACAATGGGATCACGATGGGTTCACGATGGGATCCCACGGGGATCATGATGGGATCACAATGGGATCACAATGGGTTCATGATGGGATCACTGTGGGATCAGAGTGGGATCAGAGTGGGATGACAGCGGGATCACAGCGGGATCACAGCGGTTGCCTGCCCCAACCCAAGCACTGCACTGTGCTCTGCACACAGACAAAGCCCTGTAGCCAATTCCCTCACGCCTCTTTTACAAACTGAGCTGCTTAATTAGCCGGGGATGAGTTATTGCATAATTAACGGGCAGCCCATGAAGCAGCACGGGGCTGTGCCTGGCTCAGCCACACCAGCACCCTGCAAAGTCGCTTCAGTCAGACAATCCCCACGGTTTGATCTTCAGGGCGTTGATTTTTCACCTTGTTTCTTGCCCTGCCAAGGCCTCCCAGCTGCTTGAACAGCAGCTCAAGCCTCTTCTGCCATATTTAAAACTTTTCTTGTTCAGAACCGTGGCACTTTGTGATATGGTTCAGGATGGGCTTAAATATTGGAGGTCTTCTCCAACCTTAATGATTCCATGATTTCCTTTAACATCAGTTTGATAACAGCACGGATATTTAACAGTAAATGGCAAACAGGCCAAAATGCCCTCAGAAGCTGCTCCCACCACTGCACAGCCAGGCCTGTGATGGCTTTTGGTGCAGCACTGGCTACTGAGTCCTTGAAAAAACCCCTCAATTTCAACAAACCTCAAAGCTCAGACCCACGAAAATACACCCAAGGTCCTCACGAATTACAGGCTGTTCCTTTATCTCTTAAACTCACCAAACCAGGGATATTCTGAGATTCCACAATCATCACTTCAGGCTAACACGTGATTTTTATTCTTGGAATTAGTGGCAATGCACTGGGAGCTGGATTAGCAGAGCATTGTGGCCAAATATATTCTCTGCTGCATAAAAAGGCACAGAAAAAGACTCCTTCTTCCCATTTTAAAGATGGGGAATCAAAGTCTAAAACAGTTGTCCAAAATTCCAGAAGGAACCTGGTCACAACACCAGTGCTGGTCTGTGCAAAGGACTGACCTTTCCAGTGCCCTGGAAATAGGTAAAATATTACATTTGCTGCAAAGAAGAAGTAAGGATGGGAAGAATTCAGGGAGGAAAAGGGAAAAATCTCGCTCTTTGCTTATTTATAGCCCCAATCTGTGCTGCTGAAGACTCTGTGCCTGCTCACACCCAAGAGACTGCACAGAACCACGGCCAGATGGGCAGATTCCCTACAAAAGGCTCAGAAGCGATGTGGAAATGGATCTTTTTTTTTCCAATCAGGAAACTCAAACTGACAACATTCACTTTGCAGAAAAGTCATTCTGCAGCTCTGAGCTCTGCTTTGCAGCAAAGATGGTGCAATTCATGAAATCCCTGGAATGAATGCAAGCCTGGACCTGGCTGGGATGTTAAACCTGAATCTCATCAGGCAGGAGAAAAGGCTGGGGTTCAATTCATCCTCTGAATTTATCACAGCTGTGAGCAGGAGGGAAGCAGGGAGACAATAAGTTATGCTGCCTCAGCATTTCAGGCTCCTGGCTCCCAAATTTCAGCATTTTCAGCTGGTGTAAGGTTTGGTCCGTGGGATCTTCATCCTCCAAGAAATTCATGGCATTTAAATTGATCGTTAAGGCTGCCATGATTTCTCTCTCAAAAACGAGGCAGCCCTGACCTTTACAAGGAAGTGAATGTATATAATAATATCGATAATAATATTTATACCCACTGCTGCATAACCCTGCTGGGGCAGGGCTGCTCAACCCCTCCTGTGTGACAGCACCAGGCTCTGCATCCCCGGCATCCCAAGGGTTCCCTGCACTCAGGAATTCAATTAAGGCACTGCAAGGCAGCTTCTCCCAGCACTGTGCCCAGACAGGCACAGCGATCCCTGCCCACAATTAACCAGGCTGAGAAAATAAAATGAAATCTGAGAGCAGCCCTCATTCTCTGTTGAGTAAAATTCATACACTGCTTTCAGATAAAGGCCACTGTCAATCTGCCCCCCCTCCCCGTGCTGGAGCCACTGGGAGGGAACCAAGGGTAGGAAATGCTGCTCTTCAAACCAGGGGAAGCTTCAAAGTGACAGGGAAGAGGAGCAGAAAGGCTGTGGGAAGCTGAGTGACAGGAGGTTGCAGGGGCCCTGAGGAAAAATGGGATTATCTCAACAACCTTGAGGACAAAGCCCCTTCGTTGTGATGGGCAATGGCTGGAATTTGTTCCCTTGCTTTTTCAACCCCCTGCTCTTCAGCCATTTAAATCTTGTCATGTCTTCTCCAGTCATTCTGACTTCACTACAGACTTGGGAAACACGTTCTCCATGGCAGTGACAGGACCATGGTCCCCCCACTGCCACGGCTGGGACAAACCCTGTCCTGTCCTCTCCTGTTTCAGCTGCCTGCAGGTAAAACTCGTCAGCTGTGAGATCAAGAGAAAAGGCACAGCAGACACAGGGCTTATTTATTGATCTTGCTGCTTCACTTATGAGACATCAGCAGAGCCAAGGCTGCTCATCAAAATGTCCTTTTAGATGTGCAGTGACTTTTTCATAATGTGAAGAGTTGATTAAAATCACATTTATAATGTGAATTTTTTATTGTAATCACATTTATCATGGGAGACGTTGAGTTAAACATTTCACCCAGATCTCAAAACTCATTTTATTTGGTGCTTCCAAGCAGTGTAAAAGTCTGGTGAGCCCCTCCTGCCTTTTCTCAGTCTTGCTGATCCTGAGTGCCCTGGAGAGCCTGGAAGTGACCTCCTTCCCTGGGTTGTGCTCCAAGAATCCACAGCTTCTGTTAACACTGACAAATTCCCACTTTAAATCATGTGAATTAATGGAATCCTGGAGTGGTTTGGGCTGGAAGGAACCTTAAAGCCCGTCCAGTGCCACCTCAGGGACACCTTCCACCATCCCAGGGTGCTCCAAGCCCTGTCCAGCCTGGCCTTGGGCACTCCCACATCCTTCTCCAGCTGAACAATGCCAGCTCTCCCAGCCTTTCCTCCCAGCAGAGCTGCTCCATCCCTCTGCTCACCCTGGAGCCTCCTCTGGGCTCCTCCAGAGGCTCCTCCTGTGCCGGGACCCCAGGGCAGCTCTGCAGGTGGGCTTTCACCTGAGCACAGGGGCAGAACCCCAATCCCTCCCCTGCTGCAGACAACAAACACAGTTAGGTCTGGAACTGACCTCTGAAGCCTCCACAGCTTTCCAAGCTCACCCTTTAAACATGTGGAATTTCATTCAACTTTATGAAACTGCCTGGAAATAGAGATCTTGGGAAGGCTGTTCCCAGAAAATCCCAGCTGGGACAGCAGGTCTCCCTCGGCACCGGGGCAGGGTCACCGCCAAGTCCTCAGCAGGCCCCACACCTCAGACATCCCATATTTATGACACGGGATGTACGGATTTGCTTCTGCCACACTCCACAGAGATTCCTCCATTCCATGCCCTCAACACACCAAGGTCTAATCCAGCCCTGTCCCTTGGCCACTTTGCAGGGCAAGCTTTCCCTGAAAGAGCTGCACCAGGGGTAGAAATTCATCACAGGTGTGATGAAACAGCTGTGGTATCACCCAGCCAACAGCTTTCCTGTTTGAACAGCATCCCAGGATTTTTCTTGGGCAAAGAAGAGACCACAAGATGTTGAGGACACCCTTAGAAGGCAACACCAAATGCTGAAGGTGAAGAATGCTTGGGCAAGTCCTCAGAGCTTGCAAAATAGCCACACAAAGTCTAAGCAAAAACAATAACGTAAAATATACTCCAACACCCCCCCTCACTGTGATCCTGAAAACAGACCTGACAAAGGATATTGGATTCAGATGTGAATTCATCCAACAGGACAAACCCTCAGGACATTTTGGCTGGAGGGTGATGCAGCGGTTTTTATTAGTTCATTGTACTTTGGTTCGTTCTATGTACCCCTGTTTATACCTTGCACACTCTCCCTGTCAATTATCTGTCCCCTCCCCTGCTCGAGCGAGAGGATCCCTCTCTCTCCCCTGTCACTCTCCTTTCACCCCTGCCCCAAGTTCTAGAAAGGTCTCTGTCATTTCGTTATACATTGGCCCTCACAGGTGTAACCCCACTCCCCTGTTCTCCCATTGCTCTGTAACCTGTCCCTCACCCCTGGACCACACCCTGGGGCTTTCCCTGTTGGTTCTGTTCGTGCCCCCACCCCTGGGGTCCTGGGGGTGTGAAACCCCCTGTTACCTTTGTTCTGGGGGTCACTCGGAGCAGAGCATAGGGGGTTCCATCCTCCTCTGTGAAACTCCCGGTGGCCTGACTCAGTCTCTCCCCATCAGCCAAATAAATCTCAGTTGGGATGCAGAGCTGCTGAGTCCTCCCTGCTTGGCTTCTCCTCGCGGTGCTCACCTGCCCCTCACGCTGCTCTCGGCTCTGCTGGCTGCGGCTGCGAGAGGGCTCTGGGGGTCAGCGAGGGTCCCCAGAGGGGTCACCTTGGACCAGCACAGCCTTGGCACCCCGGGCAGCCGAGCTCGGTGAGAGGAGGGGAACAAGGGCAGTGTGAGGAGGCCAGAGCCCTGGCCCAGTTCTTCTTCACTCTTTCTCAGGAACAGAACGTGAGCCCTGTGCGCTCAGCCCTGCTCTGGTCTGCTGGGCAGCAGGGAGGGAGGAAGACCAAGAAGAGGGTGAACGAAGCACTTTTTGTTCCTCTGGACAAAGACCAGGCCAGGAAAGCGGAGGAGGAGCAGCTGGAGCAGCACTCCTGCATTAATGGGTTATGGGAAGAGCAAACACAGGCACAGTCACCAATCCCACCAGGAACGTGGCTGGAATCCCTGGGGTGTCCAAGGCCAGGCTGGATGGGGCTTGGAGCACCCTGGGGCAGTGGAAGGTGTCCCTGCTCATGGCTGGGGTGGAATTGGATGGGTTTTAAGGTCCCTCCCAACTGAAACTCCCGATTTTGGGAGTCTGTGATCACAAAATACTGCAGCAGCAAAGCCAGCCCCAGCGCTGCAGTGACACAGTCACAGCCAGATGGGGTTTTAGGGACATGGGACAACTGGGGCTTGAATCACCAAAACCTGAGCTGGGTGATCCAAACCCCTGCCTTGGTCACTCCTCCAGCACTCCAGCACCCTCCTGGCACTTCAGAGATGATCTCAGAATCCCAGGATCCCTGGAGCTGGAAAAGCCCTCCAGGATCATCCAGTCCACCCTGGGCCTGGTCCCCACCTTGTCCCCAGCCCAGGGCACTCAGTGCCACATCCAGGTGGCACCTCCAGGGATGGGGACTCCAAACCTCCCTGGGCAGCCCCTTCCACCTGCCCACCCTTTCCATGGGGAAATTCCTGCTGATGTCCACCCTGAGCCTTCTCTGAGCTTCTCTGTCCTCCTGTCCCTGTTCCCTGGGAGCAGAGCCCGACCCCCCTCACTGCCCCTCCTGGCAGGGAGTTGTGCAGAGCCACAAGGTCCCCCCTGAGCCTCCTTTTCTCCAGGCTGAGCCCCTTTCCCAGCTCCCTCAGCCGTTTCCAAAGCCAGCACGGAATGACAGCAGTGGGGTACAGGAGGTCAGGCTGGGGGGGTCCCACATCTCCAGCCCCTCCTGCAGGGTCCCCAGGAGCCCCAGTGACCACAGCCACCCCTGGCCTTGCTGATGGCTGTGGTGGGCTGGAAGATTTTTATTCCACGCCAAATCCAAGGATTTCCACCAGCCACAAAACCAGAGCTGGCTGCATCTTCTCCTCTTTAGCAGCTTCCAGCTGAACAAGAGCCCTAAATTTGGGCCACATCTTTCCTTTGTTCCCCACCACTCTCCACAGGCTCGGAGGTCCAATGGGATGGGCCTGTTTTCCTGGCAAAAACAAGCCTGGGAGTTCAGATCCATAACAACAAAATGATGGAAAAAATTGGAATAGAAAGAGCCAGGAAGATTTCTCCTTGGCTGCTGCTTGGGAAGGAATAAATTGTCGTAGCCAGCTCAGAGTCACAAGTCAATAATCTTTTGTACTGGTTTAAACTCCATGAAGATCAGCAGCAGCAGTTGCACGGCACAAACATTTCAGCTCTTCCCGTGGATTCTTTCACATGAGGAAAAATAGAAAATAATTGCTTCAGTAAAAGTCTTTTAGGAAAACTAACTTGGAAAAACTGGGCACTGGCAGGCAGTTAGTGACACCTTTTGTGTGTGCTGGGCAGGCTGCCCAAAATTCCCTTTCTTTTCCCTGATCAAGCAGACAGCCATTCAAGCGTCCCCAAAGCCCAGCCACAGGGGTTGGGAAGTGATTAATCCTGCACCAGCTGCCCCCCTGCCATCCTTCGTGTGTTTTCCCAGATAAAATTAGAAAACACTTCGTTCCCCCTTTAATTTGCAGGATATTCACCTGCATTCCCCACACTTATTACCACCTTCATGTCGGAATAACTCGGCTCCAGACCTGAGGTGAAATTGAGTTTCATTTCCCAGGCTGTGCATTCTATTTTAATTAATTCTGCTCGTAGCTATTAGCACAGTGCCAGACCAAAATTTGGATGTACACAGGAAATTCCAGGAAAGCCGTTTCTGCAGGGGTATTTTTGCAGGGAAGTGTTTTCCCAAGTCCCTGGGTTTGGGTGGAATTTGGGGACAGTGGGAATTGTCCAGGGTGGCTGATTGAGAAGCCAAAGGCACTGAAACCGAAGGGAAAGTGTGGGAAAGGCTCTCCCACCTTTGCATTTGTGGCTTTTCCAGAGGAACCAGAACACAGAAGCTGCGTGACACCTTCAGTCCACAGCGGTAACTCCCCACCCAGCTGGATCCAGATATTCCATATATCCATGCGCGTTTTTGGGGCTCTTACATGGAAAAAGGAAATTTCATTACTCTTGGAGCTGCTGGAAATTGTTTGGGAGGGAAGGGTGGGTGGATCCAGCCCCTTCTCCACTGGTGGTGGGAAAACACTGCGAAATCCCTGTATCCTGTGGAACCATCGGATTCATCCCAAGGCGTTCAAACAAGAGTTCCAAGTGCCATAAAAATCCTGTCCTACATTTGCTTTTGAGGCAAGTCATTTATCAGCAGCACAGTTTTCCATCAGCTGTGTGAAACCACTGAAAACATTCCCGCAAGGAGAAAGTTCCAGGGTTTTCTTCCAAGGAATTTTGCAGCCAATTCAGGGCAACACATGGAACCTGCACCACAAGAGCTCTGCTCGCCTGTGCCTTCCTTCTTCTTAAACAGGAAAAACCCTTCATTTTCTAAACATGGTTTCCAGTTCATGGTCAGGAAAATAATACTCCAAATGTCCTCCCTCCTCAGTGAAATTGTTTCACAGAATTCCTGCAGCATCTGGTTTTATTTCAGGAATTTTCTCTCTGGCAAGTGTCACAACTGAGGCACGGGATGGGGACTAAACCAGAATTTGCAGTATGTTTATTCTGACTTCTGGAAAGCTTCAGTAAGGTCCAAAAGATCCTTTTGGATGGGGAATGTGAGCTCTGCTGCCAGTGGTTTCCCCCTGAATTCAGCCCAAAGACACAAACACCTGGAAAAACGAAGAGCTTTAGAGTCCCTTTTTTTTTTTTTTTTTACTGAGCCTTAAATAATTCTGCATTTCTATGCATGGCACAATCTATACCTGAACAAGACGAGTGGGGAAGCACATGAAATCCAGTGATTTGTAACCAAGGACTGAGAAAAAACAGATATTTTATGTGAGGTTTGAGTTTTTTACTGTGAAGGCGGCGGGGGGGTAGAAAATGCAAGTGAATTTATAAGATGATCTTCCTTTAAATCCTTCCCAAAGAGATATAATCACGGCTGGGCAAAATTTGGATAAGCAGCTTCCCAGCACGGAAATAATAATTTTTGTGATAATGTTGGCCAGAAGAAAGTGGATGTTTACCAGGACTTGGAATTGCTTCTAGCAGAATCTGGTTAGGAAAGCTCATCCCAAGCTGCAACAGCCTGAAGTTCTCCAGCACTTTCACCCCAAGTTGCTGGGATAACACGTTCGGGGCCACGGGATTTGGTCAGCAGTGATCAGAGACTTTCTCTGATTTTCCAGCCTCTCTGCAGCAGCAGAGTGATGGAGCTTTGTCTGGGGAAGAGGATGCTGAATCCCAGCTTCCTTAAGGCTGGAAAAACACTCGGGGATCATCGAGTCAAATCACCCCCAGCACTGCCAAGGCCACCCCTGCCCCGTGTCCCCACTGCCACATCCACGGGGCTGTTCAGCCCCTCCAGGGGTGGGGACTGCCCTGGGCAGCTGTGCCAGGGCCTGACCACCCTTTCCGGAAGGAATTTTCTCTAATATCCAACCTAAACCTCCCCTGGCACAACTTGAGGTTTTTTCCTCTTATTTCCTGTTCCCTGGGAGCAGAGCCCGACCCCCCTCACTGCCCCTCCTGGCAGGGAGTTGTGCAGAGCCACAAGGTCCCCCCTGAGCCTCCTTTTCTCCAGGCTGAGCCCCTTCCCCAGCTCCCTCAGGAATTCTCCAGCCCCTGCCCAGCTCCGTTCCCTGCCCTGGATGTGCTCCAATCCCTCAGAGTGTTTTTTGTCCTGAGGGGCACTAAACTGACCCCAGGTGACCACGCCGGTGCCAGCAGAGGGGACAATCCCTGCCCTGGTCCTGCTGCCATCCTACAGAACATGACCCCTTTTCAGGGAGGTTTCTCCATCTTCCTAATCTCCCCATCTGTTAATTCCCACTATTAATAATCCCTGGCTGCCCCAGCAGCATTTGCCACTTTGCTCCACGTGTGTCAGATCCCAGGATTGGGAATAACCCTGCATGGAGCAGAGCCAGGCTGCAGCAGCTCCGGGGCTTACGCTGGTTTAGTGTAAATACAGAGCTTTAAACACAGCCACTTCTGAGCTCCAATCAGACGCAGAATAATCAAATAATCCACTAAAGATGGGAGCTTGGGAAGATGCAGGCACTAAAAGCATCCTTTGTTGGGAGGCTCAGCTGGCTCTGTACCAGAGAGCTCTGCCTGGAGATGGAGAAAGCAGTTAATTTGTTCTGCTGCTAAAACACAGATTAAAGTACAAGGCTAAAGCACAGTAAATAACATCGTGTTCCTTATCAAAGCCAATTGAATGCTTGTATAAAACAAACAGAAACATTTTATAATTCAAGTGGAAAAGGGAAGGAGGTTGGATTTGCACAGACAGACCCAGGCACGGGCTTTTTCAAAGGAATTTTCTCCCCAGGAGAGGAGCAGCCCCTGCCTTCATTCAGGACACACTCGGCTGTGGATGTAATCCATCACCTGGAGCTCTATTTTTCCTTCAAGTAACTATTTGGAGTTCCCAGTGTATTAATTAATGAGAGATCTCACCTCCACGGTGTGCTGAAAGCTCCCATTCCATCAGAAACCAGCACCAGCTCTCCCTGGGGTTTGCCCAGTCCTGGCAGTGCTGCGAAGGACAAGGGGTTGGTCCTGGTGGGCAGCCAGGGCAAGGTACCCACACTCCAGGAACTCATCCTCAGTGACATGGCCACTCTCAGGGCGCTCCCAGGCTGGGCCAGCAGCTCTGGTGGAGTTTATCCAGCTCAAACAATGGATCTGATGAGGAAAGTGCTGAAAGAGCACAGATTTAAACTGGATATCAGAAAAAAATCCTTCCCTGGGAGGGTGGGCAGGCCCTGGCACAGGGTGCCCAGAGAAGCTGTGGCTGCCCCTGGATCCCTGGCAGTGCCCAAGGCCAGGCTGGATGGGGCTTGGAGCAGCCTGGGACAGTGGGAGGTGTCCCTGAGATGAGCTTGAAGGTCCCTCCAAGCCCAACCATTCCAGAGTTCTCTGGCAATGATGTAAGGATGTCACTGAAGGCAGGAGTGATCTGGGGATAAATGACAAGGTGCCTCAGCATTTGTGAATCCTCCACATCCCTCTCCAAGGCACTGCTCCCCAAGGAATGCCCCCCTCTTCCCTCCCAGACTGATGCAGACCCAAAGCCACCACTCTGCTTTTCATTCCAGCCACCAGAGACACTTCAAGAGGTAACGAATTGAAAGGATTCTTGCCCTATCTATTTCCACAACAACAATTTGCTTTGCTCTATGCAAAACCTGGCATGAATATGTATTCCAGCAGCAGCAGACATAAATCAGAGCTGGGGGTGAATGCACAGCTTGCAGCTCCTCAATTAGAAATCTCCCTTCCCTGGAGATAAGGCAGACTTCACAGGAAAACACTCGGAGCCACCTTGTCCAGAGCATTCAGGGCTCCAGGAAAGCCCCGTCCTGCCCATTTCCCACCGCCAGGATTGCTGTACTTCCCTCTGGGAATTATTCTATAACCTGCAGGGTTTGCCAGACCAGGCAGTCCCAGCCATTCCCAGGTCACAGAGGTCACCTGAGGCTCCTCCTCAGCAAAAATCCCCGGCTGGAGTGAGTTTGGTGATGCTCTCATGGCACTCGGGTTAACAGAGGGCTGTACAAAGGTACCAAGGCTCTGTTCTCCTTCAGACTTTCCCAGGTTGGAGCAGTGCTGGGGAGGAAGAGGATTTTTTCACGTAATTTTTGAATGAAGAGGCAATATTCATTATTGATAGGTGATAGGAATGATGAGCTGGTGCTGGCAAAGCCACGTTCAGCCAGGAGGATTTGGCACTGTGGCATGGATAAGAACTCACCCCACACACCTGCTACAGACTGGGCAAACCCTGCCTGAAGGTCCAGCCCGGCTGCTTCAGCCTCCCACAGAGCTCCTGGGGGTGAAATCTCCTGTCACTGCCCCAGCCCTCTCCCCTGGAGCCTCTGGCATTTTCCCTTTCATTTCAGAAGACCTGCCCAAGCTGGCCTTCTGAGCAGGGAGAGCAGGAGGGCAGGGGAGCCCCAGCACGGGGACAGCCACCTGCACCCACCTCCAACCCCGTGGGGCTGCATTGAATCCCTTCACAAACCTTCACCCTCCTCCAGCCCCATGGGCTGCATTAAATCCTGCCACAAACCCAGCCCAGCACGGGGACAGCCACCTGCACCCTCCTCCAGCCCCGTGGGACATTGATTAAATCCCTTCACAAACGCAGCCCAGCAGCCTGCAGAGCCCCACTGCCTTCTGGCCGCTCCCAGAGCACCAGGAGTGGGTGCTCCAGAGACACAGTGGGAAGGGAAAGCAGGCCCAGATCCTGGGAAATACAAGGCTGGGAGGAGAGACCCCAGGAAAACCCCGTAGAGCAGCAGGAGACCTCAGCAGGTGCCCAGCCCCAGCTCAGCCCCTGCTTGTCTTGAGATGAGAGTGCCAGCAGTGCAAAGCGTGGCTGCTGCCACCCGCAGCGATCCCACAGCCACGGGGAAGGTCCAGCTCCACCGGGAGTGCTGCATTCCCTCCCCCAGCAGCCAGCAGCAGCACTCCCGAGCAGCAGCAGTTCCCCAAACATGAAGTGATGGCACCCTCAGGGAAAACACATCTCCAAATATCCCACCAAACGCCCTCAGCCAAGGACAGCACTTGCTGTGTTGTGAGGGGCCAGAGTCCCACATTTCCCAAAGCCCCTGGGAGCAG
Source organism: Picathartes gymnocephalus (assembly GCA_013390045.1). Taxonomy (NCBI): domain Eukaryota; kingdom Metazoa; phylum Chordata; class Aves; order Passeriformes; family Picathartidae; genus Picathartes; species Picathartes gymnocephalus. The sequence goes on from WEKY01042885.1 coordinate 24,673, forward strand.
AGCAAGGATCACTCACACAATTCCATTTACTGGAATATTGGCACCATAATGAGCAGGGTGCCAGGAGAAACTCCCAAAATCCTTGGGAGCAGAGCAGGGATCACTCACACAATTCCATTTACTGGAATATTGGCACCATAATGAGCAGGGTGCCAGGAGAAACTCCCCAAAATCTTTGGGAGCAGAGCAAGGATCACTCACACAATTCCATTTACTGGAATACTGGCACCATGATGAGCAGGGTGCCAGGAGAACTCCCCAAATCCTTGGGAGCAGAGCAAGGATCATTCACACAATTCCATTTACTGGAATATTGGCACCATGATGAGCAGGGTGCAAGGAGAACTCCCCAAATCTTTGGGAGCAGAGCAAGGATCACTCACACAATTCCATTTACTGGAATACTGGCACCATGATGAGCAGGGTGCCAGGAGAACTCCCCAAATCCTTGGGAGCAGAGCAAGGATCATTCACACAATTCCATTTACTGGAATATTGGCACCATAATGAGCAGGGTGCCAGGAGAACTCCCCAAATCTTTGGGAGCAGAGCAAGGATCACTCACACAATTCCATTTACTGGAATACTGGCACCATGATGAGCAGGGTGCCAGGAAAACTTCCCAAAATCCTTGGGAGCAGAGCAAGGATCACTCACACAATTCCATTTACTGGAATATTGGCACCATAATGAGCAGGGTGCCAGGAGAACTCCCCAAAATCCTTGGGAGCAGAGCAAGGATCACTCACACAATTCCATTTACTGGAATACTGGCACCATGATGAGCAGGGTGCCAGGAGAAACTCCCACAAGGATGAGCCCCCTGGATCGTACAGGACAACCCCATGCCTGCCCCTCCTTCTGCTGCCTGGTGAACCACCCAGAAAGGGGAACAGCAGAGCAAAGCCAAGAGGTTGGTGTTGGATGCCCTGGAAGTGCTGCCTATTAACATGTGTGGATGCTCCCAGGGTTTCTGGCACAGCCCAAGGATTTGCATTCCCATGCCGTGGGATACACTGTGCTCATCATCACTTCATCACCACTTATTTCATCGTCAAACAGCAATAAACTCAGGTTTTGCACTTCCTTAAATTCAGGAATACTCTACTCTGAGGACCAGCCAATAATAACAATAATATATATTTAAAAATCCCAATAAAGATCCCAAGGCTCCATTTGCTACAGGCACTGCCACATCCCATTCCAAGGGAAAATTTCTACCTCCTCTGATGGTAACCAAGAGAAACAGGAAAATGCCAGACTAAAGACTGCTTTTTTATGCTTGCAAGACTCAGAAATCCAGGTGAGTTGACTCTATTTCAAGTTTTAAGATTTCCCCTTAGCAAACACCAAGGAGGCGCCACTTTCTGCCTCCAAGGGAATTTGTTATGGATCGAGTCAAAAAGTGGGAGAGCAGAAAAATGGGCATTTTCTGGTAACTTGAGTTGTTAGCTGCTGCCCTGCACATGTCAATGGGGAAATAATAACATTTGCTTTAAGATATGACCAGGTAAGTGCCAGGAGAGCTCCAGCAGCTCCCATGCAACGAGCAGGAAGCACAAGGAGAGCCATGGGGAGACGGGTTTGATATTTGTACGTGCTCAGGAGAACATCTGCTGCCTTCAAATAGCAGCGCCTTCCAAAGGAACTGAGACAGAGCAGGAAAAGCAGATATGACAGTCTGGGAAGGAGGCTTTTGCAGGCTCTGAGCAGGACAATCCCCAAGAGCTCAGTGCCTGGCCAGAGCCAGAGCCCATTCCTGAGGCATCACCGAATATCCTGAGCTGGAAGGACCCCCGAGGACCATCGAGCCCAGCTCCTGCTTCTGCCCAGGCCAGCTCAGCAACCAGCACAGGCTGGCGGGGCTTTAGCAAGCCAGGCTGAAACGAGACGGGCAGGTTTGCTGGCTGTGGGGAGCGCTGTCCCCGTGCTCAGGAGCACTGATGGCAGCTCTGGCTGCAGGGCAGGAGCTGCCTGTGCCCCGCCGATGGTGCCGCCTCTGCTGCCCCAGACGCTCTGTGCGCCCCGGCTGAGTCAGTGCTGAGCCGAGCCCGGGACACGGACACACCAGCTGCTGCTCCACTCCGCCTCAAGCACCCTCACTGCTTTTTCTTTCTCCTCTCTTTAAAAGCAGCATTTCAATCACTCTCAGAAGAGAAACATCTTTTCTGAGGTGGGGACTCAGAGCTGCTTTTCTTGGCAGTACAAATGTGTCCTGCAGTCGCTTTTTTTTTTAATCTGAGCTCTGCTGTTGCATCGATCCTGTTCATCTCCCTTCCAACCTGCTGTTCCTGTGAAAGAACAAATCCTGGCAAGAACAGCAGCGCCAGAAAAGCATTTTAGAGAATCACAGAGTACCCTGAGCTGGAGGAGCCCCATGACGACCATCCAGGACAGAGATTTGAGCTCTGCTCTGTCAGCTGCATCTCCGCAGCTCACGGAGCACATCCCTGCTGCCTCGGGGTCCCTGCAGTCTCAGCTCTCAGCCCAGCCTAGGCTTTTATAGCCCAGCCCTGAAGGAACTCAATGGAATTGCTGATGCGTCAGCCTCGCTGCAGGGCCCCCGTGCCAAACTCAGCACCCACAAAAAGGAAGGAGATTCCATCTCCCGGCATGTCTGCGAGACAGCCACAAAGGAAGGGTCAAATGAGGAGCAACAGCAGGGGAAAAAAAAAATCAAACAGAGAAATCTGTAGCATCTGCCAATCCTGTTTAAGTGGCTCAGCTGGGCTGGCAGGGACGGCAGGAGGAGGAGGAGCAGGAGGAAGTCAGGCCCCCTAATCTGATTAACAGGTGATTAAAGGGCAGCACTGTGAAAGGAAGGGGGTAAAGGGTTAACAAACACCACACTCCTCACTGCAGAAGAGAGAGCACTGCCTGCCTTGATGATGAAATGAGTGCCATTCTGACAGATCTGGCGCTGCTGTGCTTAACCTCTCCCGCAAGGAGATTTTGAGCTGATTTGCTCTGTCAGAAGAAATCCTTCCCACTGCCAAGCACTTCCCTCCATCTGAGGATTTAGCTGGCAGCAGGGAGCACAAACAACTTGGAAATCACTTGCTGTAAACTTGTGAGCATCCTCTGTGCTCTCTGGCCTCGCCAGAGCTGTGCTCAAACACACGGGAGCTGTGAAGTGAGGCCACACAGGCAGGGGAAACAAGGACTCAGATCCATCTCTCCCCAGCCATCCCCCGTGCTGGATCACCCTCGGCCCTTACCCAAACTCCCAGAGCAGGAGGGAGACTTCGGCAGGAGGAATCACGCCATGTCCAACTCTTTCTTCTCCTTACAAAGCCCAGGAACTGTCCAGGATTTTTCCACCAGATTTGGGGGAGACCCTTCATTAAAGAGCCCAGAGCCACCGGCAGCACATCTGAGGGGGTCCCACTGCCATGGGACAGCAAAATGAGGGGGAAGCGGGGGTGGAAGAGCAGAGGCAAAATCCAGGAGATCTCTCTGCCTTCAGCCAAACCCAAGCCTAGGTTTTGTAGTGGGAAGTGGAGCTGGATGTAGGCAAGAGCTGGTGCCTGGTGAAGAGGAGGAACATGCAGTTCTGCCACCCCAGAGCTCGCTCCAGCCTTGGGCAGAGATGGGGGTGACATTCAGAGGCAGAGGCAGCCTTATCTAAATTTGATAGCCCTCAGTGGGCTTTCATCCAGGAATTAACCCAGGAACTTGTTGAACAAGTGAACTTTTAGCAGCAGCCAAGCATCCACGCAGAGTAGAGCAGCATCTTTGGTGTTTCCAAACCCCTCTGTGCTCCCAGCACAGGGGAAAACCTCTCTTTGCTTGCCCTGTCACTTCTGATTTAGAGCCTTCCCACATCCTTCTCCTCCTCTCTCCAGGCTCCGGACTCTCCGCTGAGCACTCCCCCCTTGGAGAAGGAGCCCTTTTGTGCTCTCCATCACCTCCTGTGAACCATTTCCAGCTGAGAATCACTTCTGAGCCTGCGTCCTGGAGCAGGCAGAGCAGTGAGTTCTCAGCTCCTTCCGTGCTGCAGCCCCGTGGTTCTGCTGTCCCTGCCTCAGAGCTGCAGGGCGACACCTCCACGCAGAGCAGAGGACAGAGTTCCACAAGGCACAGGAGGGACACGGGCAGGGAAATCTTGCAGGACCCCGCACCAAACGTGGCTCAACCATCCCAAAACTTCCACCTCTGAGGGTTCAGCCAGCTCTGGAGCAATTCTCACAGAGAAACCTGCTCAGCTCGGAGAGCCCCAGCCCTTCCTGGGGATCACCAGGAGCATTTGTACCAGGATTTTTCACACCTTTCAGCTGCCACCATCAGATACTCTTCAGTCTGCTCTATTTACATGATTTGCCAGGAGCTAAATGCCTTCCCCGACAATCCAGGTGCTTCTTCAGAACACAGCTTTCCTTCCTCCCTTCCTGTGATGCTTTCCAGTAATAAAAGCAGCCCCCAGGTCTTGCTCTTAACTGGAATGGAAACATGGGAACCCACAAAGAAAGAAATCTTATTTGCACTTCCTGAGAAAAGCCCAGCAGCAGCAACAGCATCCTCCCCTGAGATCTCCAGCCTTGGCTCACGTTTCCTTGTACCTGTAAGGAATATTCTCCTTCCATAAACCCCTGGATTTACAGAAGCAGGGTGGGAACTGCCTGAGCATAACCTCCAGCAGATATAACTGCTCATTTATCTGCAGCTCAGATAATGGGCCTGAGGGTGTAGATCAGCCTGGGGAGCATGCACTGTGCACTGCCTTAAATGCTGCTATAAAATAAGGAGGTTTATGAATTCCTGCTGTTTAGTTAATCATCGATTTATTTCAGAACCCTGCACACTGCAAGGCAGCTCAACTTGAGGGGGAAAAAGGAGACGAGATACAGTTTTATGGGAAGATAAAAAAAGAGGTTTATTATATATAACCATTAGAGTTCCTCCTTCAGATGTTTCAATGTCTAATGAAATTTAAAGCTCTCTCTGTGTTTTGCTCCCTCCTCTACAGCGATGATTGCCTTTAGATATACAGCCCAGTTACAGTAACATAACCAGGAGTGATGGCATGCCATAGGTATTTTATTATGCATTCAGTTTTTTAGGGCTCACATTCTATCTGAGCACCACAGAAACCTGGTCAGTAAAGCTGCCAGAACTTCTGCAAAGACAGCAAAACTGACAATTCCCCATTTCATATCACATTTCCAAACATATCTCCCTCTTAAATGTTACAGGTCTTCTAAATTTGATGCCAATAAACTCATTTTCCCTTTAAATATGTCCCAGAAAGCCAAGCAAATCCATTAAACACAGCGAGTGCTACCCCTGGAGCAAACAAAACCAGGCAGCCCAGGCTCAGACTCCCCTGGCTGCTCATTTTTGGGAAGATATTTCTCAATTTTATTGGACATAAATGTGTGGCAACAGGGGAAGAGGATTCAGTGTCTACGTGTCACTCCCCAAAATTAAAATCCAGCAGCCATAAATGTTTTTAAATTTAAATATAACAGAGATTTTAGAAGGAAGAGGCGCTCTGAAGCAGGACATAGGGCCAAGCTCCCTGCCCTGGGGTGCAAATCTCCCCCAGAGTGCTTTGGAGGCAGGGATGGCACAAATCCCACACCTCCTACCCCTTCTGTCTGCAGCTTTTCCCTCCCCAGGGAGTTGGCTCTGGCCCAGGTGGTTGCCAGCAGGATGCTCACCCTCGCCAGGGCAGGGGGGACAGAGCCCCTGTCCCCAGCTCCTCCAGCCAAGCACCCAGCGGAGCAGCAGCAGCTGCTCCAGACACCCCAGAACAGCGGCACCCACTCCCGCCCCCGGTCCCTCCCCGCACCTGCGGCCAGCAGACACTCCCTCCTTCCCCCGGGGACCCACCCACACGGGATGCAGCTTCAGCTGCTGCATGGGAGCTGACACAGCCGGGAAAAATTCTGTTTGCTGACAGTTCCACCTGAGGTAAGCGCCCTGTCCCTGCTCCTGAGCGCTCTCCTGGGATCATCCCAATGCTAATCCCTGAACAACTGCTCGCTCCTGTAATTTAATCTAAGCAGACAACAGAACCCTTGGAAAAATGAGACAAAAGGCATGGCAAAACACACTTCCGTGTGCCTGACAGACGCAGCAGATGATGGAAGTGAACAGTTCTGAAGGGCTTTTCAAATGGTTCACTTGGCTGATTTCGGGGCTGTCAGCCAAAATTATCAGTGAGGTGCCCTGCTGGAAGAGTCTGCCCGCTGTCCCTGCTGGAAAGGGTCTGTCTGCTGCCCCGGCTGTCCCTGGCCTGTCCCTCCTGTCCCTGCTGCCCCTGCTGTCCCCCCTGCCCCTCCTGCCCCTCCTGTCCCTGCTGCCCCTCCTGTCCCTCCTGCCCCTCCTGCCCCTGCTGTCCCTCCTGTCCCTGCTGTCCCTGCCATCCCCACAGCCCAGCCACAGGGACCTGGGTCTGCTTCCCGAACCATTTNCCTCCTGCCCCTCCTGTCCCTGCTGCCCCTCCTGTCCCTGCTGCCCCTGCTGCCCCTCCTGTCCCTCCTGTCCCTCCTGCCCCTCCTGCCCCTCCTGTCCCTCCTGCCCCTCCTGTCCCTCCTGTCCCTGCTGCCCCTCCTGTCCCTGCTGCCCCTCCTGTCCCTCCTGTCCCTCCTGCCCCTGCTGTCCCTCCTGTCCCTGCTGTCCCTGCCATCCCCACAGCCCAGCCACAGGGACCTGGGTCTGCTTCCCGAACCATTTCAAGCCCAGTCTGGAAGCTCCGTGGCGTTCGAAGCACGTGCAGAGCCAAACCCTTGGGCAGGAGGCGCAGCCCAGCTGCAGCGGGTTGGGTCAGTGAGGGGGCTGGGGGAGCCTTTAGCAAAGCAAAGCCATGGAAAAGCGATGCCCCTGCTCTGATGGGATGGCGTGGGATGAGGGGGCAGCTGAGCAGCATCAGGGACACTGCAGTGCCAAGGTCCCCAGAGCTGGGCAGCAGCTCCTCCCTGTGCAGGCAGCAGGAACCCAAGAAAACTCCTGCAGACCCGGTGGCTTGTGATGGAATTGGGCTGAAAATGTGTTTGCAGCCCTTGGACCCCGTGGGCAGCTGAGCTGTGGAGGCAGGCTGGTGTGGGGAACGTGGCTGATGGGCATTTTGGGTGCCCAGGTGCCACACTCTGCCCCTTGCCTGGGGATTTGGCCGTGGCTGAAGGAGCCTGGCTGGGACAGGGGCGTTTGTCAGCGTAGCTGGGGGCAGGAGCTGCTGGGAACATCAAAAAAGTGCATTTTTTTCCCCAGCTCTGCTTTTTTCAAGCGTGGAATGAAGACATCTGGGCTGGCCATTAAAGCAGGAACCCCTGGGCCACAGCCTGTGGCATCTCCTGGGACTCCCCACCTCTGAGCACCCTCTGGAACAAGCACAGATAAGTAGGGAACAATTCCTGCCAAAATCTGAGCTCGCCAGCCTGGTGAGAGGTTGCAGGATCTGGAACTGGCTCAGCACAGACCAAAGCCACGGGAATGTCGAGTTTTAATGTTCACAGCCAAAGGCCAGGTTCCTGAGTCTGGAACACGAGCTCGTTGCAGACCCACAGAGCTCCAAAATGGCCAAAGCCAAAACGCTAACCAGAAACCAGAGGTAATTCTGGACATTTAGATGGGTTTAACCCCAAAATCCCAGGAAGGAGAGGAGAAGCATTGAACTTCCAGATGGAAACTTTGTCTTTGTTTGCAGCTCTGCAGCTGCAGAATCGACCAAATCCAACGAAATTGGGGGTGACAGCTGAGCCCCAGGTGGGGGTTTGGGTTCACTCTGCTGGAGCTCACACTGACTGGAGGGGACTGGAAAGAGGGAAATGTGTCCTGACAGCACAGAAAATCACAGGGGGAGGGTTCAACCCCAGGATTTGGATCAATTCCACCCATCCAGAGCTCCAGGGACAAAATGGGCAGGCACAGGAGGAACCCGGAGCAGCTGGGGAGCCCTCCTGTGCCACCTGAAAGGTGAAAATCCACAGCTCTCTCCCTTTGGTGGGGGGATCAACATCTCAGCATGGAAAAGAGCAGAGAGCAAGAAGTTTCTTTGCCATTCACAATATCTTTGCCAGCTCTTCTTAAACACCAAAGGCTCCATCACCTTCTCCCAGTCCTGGCTCATCAGTTAATATCCAATATTTCCTTTGGGAAGGAAACCAAAAGCATCCTACCAAGCAATTCTGAAAACCCTGCTCTGCCCTTAGCACAACCAACGCCTGAACGATGCCAGAGGTACAATCAGATAAAGGAGATGCTGGATGCAGCTCAGCCCTGAGCCTGCTCACTGCCAAAGCTCCTCCTGAGCACAGACACCCCCCTGCCTTGGCCTGGGAGCTGTGCAGGGCAAAGACCTGAGCGATTTCAAAGCTCAGCACCAGGAGCATCCCCAGGGCCTCTGGCACCCAGGGAGCAGGGAAGGGACAGACCCCCAGGGTCCCCTTTCTGAGCACCTGTCACACCTCCAGGGTGTCCTGTGGGTTTCCCTCCCATTTCCTGTCTTTCCATTTCCCATCTTCCCATTTTCCACAGGATCTGCCCTCCCCACATGCCTTGGAGAAGCAGAGCTGCACACCCACAGCTCCCATTTTCCATCTTAAATTAGGTATGTTTAGTCCAAACGTGAATTTATGCCTAATTGTCTCTCTCAGTTTAGCTCTGCTGCTCTGACAGAATGAAACACCTCCTAGAAAAATAAACTGGGGTTCTCTGTGCCTGAGGCAGATCCAGACAGTTCTGTCCTCCCTGGGATTCCACAGGAATTCTTCATTATCAGCTGCATCATTCCCAGTGCTGGGAGATTCTGAGGCTCTTTGCAGGCTGGAGCTTCAAGGCACAGATCTGACATTAAGGAACTGCAGTCAGCACAAAGCTGTATTTCTTAATAAAGGAAAAATTAAGGAAAAAGAAAAAAAAAAAAAAGTGATCCTGGCCTGATTGATGCCACTTCATTTGCATATGCCCACGAGCAGCACTTTGGTTAATTAATACGTATTTTGTGTCTGTAGATGAATGTGAAATAATGAGTTTGGTACTGAGGCTTTGGGGTATAAATTTAAGCACTGATCAGGTTCACTTCCCTCCTTGTGTATTTTCTGTGTAAATAAGACATCATAACTCCCGAGAAGGTGGTGACACATGACAAAAGCCAGGAAGGATGTGCTTGTATTTTAAAGCCAGATGAGTTAATCAGCTCCTAAAACAGGAGCACTGTTTGGAGGGGCCGGGATGGGGAACACCACCTTCCTCCAGGGAAAAATTTAAGGCTGGAAATATTAACCCTTATGGCAGCTCCAGAACTGGCTCAATGCAAACTGCACTTCAGCAGGTGAACCAGTGCCACCAAAATTGAAAGGGCTGCCCTGGTGGCTGAAGTTAAGTGCTCTGCTGGATCCCAGCCTGGGCAGTCAGAGGTGGAATTCTATTTCATTTTCTGAGCTGCACCAGCAGCTTCCAACCAGCTCAGGGAGAGGCAGGAAATGCTGCTCCAGTGCCAGAGCAGAAAAACCCCAAGAGATCCTTCAGTTCTGTGGCACCCAGTGCCTCAGTGGCTGAGATTTTGGGCAAAGGTTTGAGCCACCCACTGAGTCCTTGTGGAATTTGAGGCAGGATGGGGCTGGGAGGTGAATTCCAGCAGGAGGAGGTCAAGCAGCAGCATCTTCCCTGCTGAGGGATTCCTGAGGAAAGCCTGGAGTCAGGAGAGGGATAAAAGAGGTTAAACACCTCCCAGGCCTTAGGCAGAGGTGCATCAGAGCCATGTCAGAGCCAGCAGTCTGGCTGTGAGCAATAAATCACCTCAGAGAAGGCACCAAGTTCACTGCTGGGAGGGAATTCCCTTCCCAGGGAGCTCCCACTGGGAATGCTGCTCAGAAGGAGCCCCACAGAGCTCCGTGGGGACCACAGCACACTCCAGACAGGGAAAAGTGCTCCGGGGAAGTGAATCCTGCCCAGCTGTTGCCACTGTTACCCCAGGGATGCTCAGGGCAAGGCTGCAGAGGTGTCACATCCAGGGACACACGTGCAGTGCCAGGCTCCTGCTGCTCAGGGAAGGAAAGGGGACATTTTCCAGGATGGCTGGAGGAGAGAAGGAGAGTTCCCACTGAATTTGGCTCGGAATTTCCTCCCTCTTGCTGCATTCCCGCAGGTCTGCCAGCACCGGGAAAGCTGTGGGAGAAGGGAGCCAGTGAATGTGAAAGGACCAAAGGAGCTCCTCCCGAGCACTTCCAGGGCTCCTGGCAGAGCCCAGGGATGCCAACACCTTTCCTGCACCCAGGAGGTGCTGCAGTTCCTGCCCCAACCCAGCTTCAGGCACACCTGAAAAACCCACCTGGACAAGGCACAGCAGGCACAGCGAGCTCAGGGATTTGTCTGGATCAGAGCAGGACCACGAGCTGGACAGAGCAGGATCCCACAGGGATCCCCCAGAGCCCTTCCCAAAGCCCTGGACAGAGCAGGATCCCCCAGGGATCCCCCAGAGCCTTTCCCAGAGCCCTGGACAGAGCAGGATCCCCCAGGGATCTCCCAGAGCCCTTCCCGGAGCCCTGGACAGAGCAGGATCCCCCAGGGATCCCCCAGAGCCCTTCCCAGTGCCCTGGAGCCGGGCAGGGCTCGCAGCTCCCACCCTGCTCTGCACTCCCCACGGGAGCTGGGACAGAAGGGCAGGAGCAGGGCTGGACACCAACACTGGGATTTGGGGACTGCTGGGGCTGGGAATGGCACCATCCACGGCATGCTGGGATGGTGCAGGGGGCAGAAGGCTCTCCCTGAATTTGGGAGTGCTCACTCCAGGGCTGGGACAACATTCAGGCACGAACTCTGCTACTGTCGCTGCCATTCCCTGCTGGCTCTGCGGGGCTGGGCTGGATGCAGGCAGGGAAGTGCTGTCAGTGTGGTCCCGGCCATCCCAGCTGGCTCTCAGCTGCCCTCCAGCTGCATTCCCTGCCCAGGAGGAGCTCGGCTGAGGAGGAAACGCAGCTCAGCCAGCCCTGAGAGCCTCGGCTGCGGCCAGGGCTCGTGGAAAACAGGGGCTTGCTTGTAAAAACGAACAGGTTTGACCTCAAAGGCCTTGAGAGAGGACAACAGCAAAGCCTCCCAGAGACCCCAGACACACTAAAAGCTGCCTGGGGATTTTTAACTGTGAGGTTTCGGGGTGAAAATCACAGGAGTGGAACAGCGTTGATGACACCTTACCAGGAATAATCCTCGAGCTTAGGAGAAGTCTGTAGTCAATGAAGAGAGAGTCTTATCCCTGGGAAGAGCCAGCACTCCACGAGACAGGGCTGCTCCTGCCCTGCCTGAGCCACCGGGCACCAGGAAAGGGATAAAACCAACTCTGTGGCTCTGGCTGCGGTGGGAAGGGACCTGTGTGCCCCACAGCCCCAGCAGGTGCAGCACAAGTGACTCTGTGTGTAAGGAAGGACAGATGAAAAGAGAAAAAAATCCCCCTGCTTTGCAGTCATGACAGGCAGGGAGCTTTCCAAGGGCTTTGGGAATATAATGGGATGAAGAAACTCCTCAGTCCTCACCTCAGTTCCTGACGAGCCTCATTTCTTGGTGTGCGGTTCCACATCGCATTTTCCTTGGCATTTCCCAAGAGCGTTTTTTTGTCAGCAGACAAAGTTCAGTTTTGCTGGGAGTTGGATTTTAGGGAGAGACAAGGCTGGTTTTTCTGGTTTATGGGGTAATTTACACCCCGGCCACTGCAGCACAGGCACAGAGCAAATGTGCTGATGCTCACCCTGCCTGGGGAAGAGTGAGGGCACCCGGGAATACTCTGGAGGACAGTTGTCCTCCAGGGAGAGCTGCTATAAAACAGCTGCCAGAGGGCTGAGCTTTGCTGCAGCTCAGCAATTCCTGCCCAAACTGCAGCCTCCAGGCACCGGGGGAGCCGAGGCTGCTCCAGCTCGTGCATCATCCCCACTGCAATGAGATCTCAGGGCTGGAAATGTGGCCCTGGCCCAGGCAGCGGGGACGGGAAGGGCTGGCCCAGGGAGCTGATAAAGAAGGGGCCTTGCTGGGTGCTGGGCAAGGTGGAATTGAACTGATTTATCTCCCTGCTGGCACTCCCCACGCCAGCTCCTGCTGCAGGGACATCCCTGAGCCCTCCCCACAGCAGCAGGGAGGGGCTGGGGACAGGTCCTGGATGGGGCAGCACTGAGGGATCCCTGGGACTGCAGATGGAGGGGTTCCTGAGCATCCCAGCCAGCACTGCCACAGAGCCTCTGCTCCCAGGGAACAAGGGACCAGCCCCAGGCTGCACCAGGGGAGCCTCGGCCTGGAGATCAGCAGGAATTTGCTCCTGGAAGAGGGCTGGAAGTGCCCAGGGAGGTTGGGAGTTCCCACCCCTGGAGGCGTTCAAGGACACCTGGATGTGGCACTCAGAGGAAGGGGGGAAATGCAGGCTCAGGTGCCTCCTGTGCCACCTCTCCCCCCGCAGAGGATGGAGAGCTGGAAGCCCAGAAGAAGCTGCAGTGATGGAAGTCATGCCCCAGAGACACAGAGTGGGGTGCAAAACCCAAACCCAGCTGTCCTGGGGACACTGGAGGTGTCCTTGGTGTCCCCAGCCCGGGCGTGGGCAGGGCTGGGAGAAGCCCAGTGGTGGGAGGAGTCCCTGGAGCAGTGTCAGTGGGCAGAGCCAGTGAGAATCAAACCCTGCAGCAGGGGAAATGCAAACCCCACCGAAATGCAACGGGAGGAACAGCCTGGGCGAGTCCTGTTGAGAAGGAGCTGTCAGAGCAAAGCTGAGCATGGCAGAAGCTCTCTCAGGGTTTCTAAAATCCGCTGGTAGAGGCACAAAGAAACCAAACTTTGCCAAATCCAGGAGGCTGCCCAGCCCCTGTCCCTGCTCCCAGAGCCCAACAAAGGATGCTGTGCCTGCTCTCCACACCTGGATTTCACCACCCAGGCCCCTGGACACGCTCTGCTCATGGCCCAGGGTGAAACCAACCCCTGGCAGATCTCAACCACTGCCTGCCAGAGGCACCAGTCCCAGGAAAATCACTAAAAAGCTGACACCTGCCAGAGTTTCAAGTGCCAACGAGTCCTGAAATGGATTTTCTCACGTGGTTACTGCACGGGCAGAGCCACCACATTGCCCAGCAAAGAGGAGCAGTGCCTTCCCAGCACAAAAATCAACTTCTCAGGGACAGCAGGAGAATCAGCTGGGGTGAAAACATCAGTCCTTTCTCCCTGCTCTGCCTGTCCCACCTGCCAGCAGATAAAGGGGTGACAAATCCTCTGCTAGCAGGAGGGAAATGATGTGGGAGCCTCCTGCCATCCCCTTCCCACAAGCCCAGCCACAACCCCAGCTCAGAAATAACCAAAGAACACCCAAACACAGCTCCATCTCCACGGAGAAGGTTGGGATGAAAAGCAATTCAGCAGTTTAGAACACAAGAGCAGAGCTTCAGCTGAAGCACCCTCAAGCACCCACCCTAAATCCTGAGCTGAGAGCTCACAAGCCAAACCTGGAGCTGAGCTCACACTTGTGCTGATTTCTGCTCTTCCAATAAATGCAGGCACTGATTGGATATTGTTCAGGGCTGGAAATATTCCCTCCAATCACTCTGAAGAGCAGAATCTCCTCTAACAGGGGTACAGGTACAAATAAACAGATGGAGGTTGTGTATTCCTGCTCTACGAGTATTCCCAGAGCTTTTCCAAGCTCAGTCCTACCCTACTCTTATTTTCCTCTGAATTAACCTGGTTTTTCATTTGGACACATCCTCAAGCCCCAATTTCTAAGTGGATTTTGGTGTCTGACAAATAAAACACTTATAAAATACTGGTCTTGAGTTTATATCGTTGGCAAGTTTGGCTTGTGGGGTTTTTTGTTGGATTGTTTCAACCTCTTTTGATGGGGCTTTTTTTTGATGTTTGCTGAACTGCAGGAGTCTCCAAGGTCGTGGCAAGGCATCAGCAGGTCTGGAGCAGCTGCTCCATGCTCCCTGTGCCTGGGGATGGAGGAGGGAGAGCTGATCCATCCCTTAGATCAGGCTGCGTCAGCCAGGACTCCCATGGCTGATAAATAAAACTTCTCCAGGTTTTAATGCTTCCCCTGCTGCTTTCCCCACGTCTTGCTCTAACTGCAACATTTCTTTGCCTGATAGGGGAGCACGGGGTTTCATTCCCTGCTGGAGGGAATCCAGCTCTGGGGTCCCAGCACAGGAGGGACACGGAGCAAGTCCTGGAAAGGCATGAGGATGCTCCAAGGGGTTCCTCTGCTCTGGAGCCAGGCTGGGAGAGCTGGGAATGTTCCCCTGGAGAGGAGAAGGCTCCAGGGAGAGCTCAGAGCCCCTTGCAGGGCCCAAAGGGGCTCCAGGAGAGCTGGAGAGGGGCTGGAGACAAGGGATGGAGGGACAGGACACAGGGAATGGCTTCCCACTGCCAGAGGGCAGGGATGGGTGGGATTTTGGGAAGGAATTCCTGGCTGGGATGGATTTCCCAGAGCAGCTGTGGCTGCCCCTGGATCCCTGGCAGTGCCCAAGGCCAGGCTGGGCAGGGTTTGGAGCCCCTGGGATGGTGGGAGGTGTCCCTGCCCATGGCAGGGGTGGGATGAGATGGTTTTTAACATCCCTTCCAACCCAACCATTCCATGATTCCCATGCCATGGGAATGCCACTCCATGTGCTCTGTGCACATAAATCCCCTGGACTGGCAGCACCAGAGATCTACCCTGTTGGAGGGCAAATTTGGGAAAAAAATCTGGGATATTAAGAGGAGATGCCACAGTTTCCTTCTGAAAATACTTCTAAGGATCCGAGCTGACCCTCAGCCAATTTAACAGCAGCACTAAAAGCAGCTCAAGGCAGTGGTTAAACCTCAAAGGGATCCCGGAATTGTGCTTGACTTAATGAATCCAATAATCGATTCCTACTGCACAAATAAGGTGTGGGATGGATCAGCTAATAAGCATTCTCAGTTAATTGCTTTCTTCAAGTGACAATTTGTACAAATGACACCATCAAAGTAGTAATAATATCCCTATTGATTAAATTAATCTCGAAAAGACAACTCAAATAACTTTAATTAGCAATGAATGACATAAGCACAAAATAAACTGAAAACAACCTTGCAGCCCATCCCAGACTTTGAAATTGTGGCAGCAGTCGTGGCACAGACTTTGGCATCTCTATTCCAACAGATACACACAGTTTCATGGAGCATCTTTGGGGAATGTCTGTGACTAACCATGAAAAGCCACTAAAGCCCCCGGCAGAGCACAGGCAGCCTCCCCTCTCAGTCACACTCACTGAAAGCCAGGGCCACAAACAGCTCTGAAAGAAATGAAAACTTCCCAGCAGAAGGAGCAGGGATGGGGAGCGAAGCCTCCGTGCCAAAATTCCCACTTGGGGCTGCTGGGGACCCACAGCAGCAGCAGAACTGTCAAACTGTGAGAACTGGGTTTATGAAACCAGAGCAGAAACTCCTCCAGAACAGAACAGGGTTAAAGAGCTGGCCCAAAGCTTTCCCAGAGAGAGCAGGAGTTGAGCTGGGCCAGGAGAAGGGGACTCAGCAGCCAGAGGCTCCCCAGGATGGGAGCCCTGAGCAGTGGAATTGTGTAATTCTGGAGGGCACAGGCAGCAGAGCAGAGCCCAGAGCCACCCTGGCAATGGCACCAACTTTGTTTAGGGTTTTTAAGAGGCTCCTGCAGGACTTTTCTCATTTTGCTCCCTGAACTGAAAGAAACAGAAGGCCCAGATATTTCCCCACCAGAGGTAGAGTACAGCTCATTTTACAGCACTTACAGAATCAGGGAATTCTTTAGGCTGGAGAATTTCTCCGAGATCTTTCAGTTCAACCATCCCCCAGCACTGCCAAGGCCACCAGTGCCCCATGTCCCCAAGTGCCCCATGCCCACTGTGAAACCCCTCAGGGATGGGGACTCTCCCACCCTGAAGTACATTAATAAAACACGGTCCCTGTACAGGGCTTTGGCCCTGCCAGGTTAGTCCAGCCCAACCTTCTCCATTCTTTATTCCAATTTGTTATTCAGATTCCTTGATTTAATTTCCCATAATAGGGTTCGTTTGTGTTTTCGGCTGAAACACTGCAAAATCTCCATGTCTTTCTTGCAGCCTCAGTGGATTTATGGCTTCGTTTTTGTTCTTTGGGCAGTTTTGGCTTTAGATTTTTCAGGTGTTTTGGTGCCAAAGCAGCTCCCAGGACTTGAGGCGAGGATGCACCAGTGCAGAGCAGAGAAGAACAATCAATCATATCCAGAAAACATCTAAAATTGTCCCAGGATTCTCAGAACGATGACGGAGTTTCCACCATCATCAAAAAGAAACACTTTCTGCATTTATTTTCATCGAGGAATCACTGAAACAACCAAGGAACCCCCAAATTACTTTTGGGACTCCAGACAGCCACTCATCAGACAAAACAACAGAACACCCACAAAACCCTTCATAATTTTCTATTCCCTGATCCTTGAAAGGATTTTATTAATGAAGAGTCCCTTTTTACTGCTGTGCCACGAGATCCTGGTCACTAAACAAGACACTTGCACAGAGACTGAATTCTGGAGCTCAAAAATCTTTCAAATCCTACTGTCTGTGTAGTCTTACAAGGCACATTTCTTAGTATTTTGGCTCTCAAAACCACCAATAATTTTAAAACCTTGACCAGAACACACAGCATGAATGTGAAAATGTATGGCTTAGAAACTCAAGCTTGGAGAAGTCACCTGGGGAAGAGAAGGATCATTTTTTTCCAAAAGGATGTTTATTGGCCTTTCTCAAAAAACTCAGCACAGGAAGAAGAGGAGGACAAACGCTCACCACTTTCTCTGAGACATTCACCTGACCTCTGAGACATCCACCTGATTTTTCCAGTCCAGAAGCCAAGCTTCAGTGAAATCCCTCCAAACCAGGCAAATGAACTGAATTACTGAGAGAAGAGCAGCTCCACAATGAGACCAAAAATCCCAAATCCAAACAAACCAGGAGAGCCACGAGAGGAGCTGGGTTTGGAGAGCGATCTCCCCAGCCCCAGTGCAGGATGAGCAGGAATTATTTCACAAGGAGAGGAGCTCTGTGGCACGTTTAAAACCTTTAATTTCCACTCCCTTGTTTAAGTGAGATTATTGCTCCCCGTAGCCAACAACAATAGATTTTGTGAGGTTCCTCTGCCTTGCCAGCAAAGCAAATATCCTCTGGTAAATCTCTGAGCCGAACAGTGATTTTTCATTTTTACAACAGCACAATCAATGCAATTTTCCAGTTAGAAGTCTCCAGCCTCCCCCTCTGAGCTCATTAATGCACAAGTGCCGTGCTCCAAACCGTGCCTGGGAGAATCTGCACAGACTCTGCCATCCCAGGTTGCTCTGAAGATGGAATTCATCACTTCTGAATCACTTCAGTGTGTGTAAACACTTGAATCACTGAGCCAGATCTAATATTGTACACAGCAATCAAGGGATGCTGTCAGGGTGGAGGCAGCTCTGAAATCCTGGCTTTTACACTTCCGCTGTTTTGTGCTTGTGAACACATTTTATTTGCAAATGATAAACGCCTGGAAGAGATTTGCAGGTTTTGTGTTTTCTCGAGACCCTCACAGGAGTCCCAGCACCCCCAAAGACTTTTCACCCAATTGTGTTTTTCCTGTATTTAACATCCCTGTAACTTCCAGCAACACTGTGACAACACAGCCAGGTTCAGGCTGGAAATGCCATTTCATTTCAGCAGCTTTTTTGCTTCAGGTCACACAGACTGGAATCCAAGGAAAAAAATTAAACTCACCCCTAAAACCAAGTCATTTTTCTCCCTTAAACTGAAATTAAAATGCTGTGAATGCCACCACCTCCCAGCTCCCCTGAAGGATTCCAGCTCAGGCCAGCTCAGTAGAAGCTCTGGGCTCCTGAGAACACCCTGAGGTGACATTTTTGCTGCCCAGGTGGCACAAACCTTGATGCCCAGCTCGATGTTCTCCCCTCCATACACGTCCATGCCGGGGTCCAGCAGCCCAATCTCCCCAAAAAACTTCCTGTTGACCACGAAGGAGCAGCCGATCATGGCCGGGGTCCTGCACGGGAGAAATCCACAGGAAGGCACAGTCAGGGACACTGCCCAATCCCTGCTGGGCTCAGGTGCTTCCCAGCACTGCTTATCCCAAAGATTTCGTGGCAATGTGCCTTTGAAGGTATTGCTTCAGCAATAAGTTGTCCAAAATCCAAGCTCATTGCTGTGTGCACAGACTGGAGAAGGGTTTTTTCCTGGGGTTAAATTATGAGGGAGCTCTCAGGCCTTGGCTTTGCTGGAAATACCTCGGGGTGTCTGTGGGCAAGGGCACAACCTCTGCCCAAAAATGAAGGAAATACAATAATGACCTTTCCTTTCTCTCCCTTCCAGAATTTCTGTAAGGGAGCAGACTTTAGGATGGGTATTTTTAGGCTATTCCAGGAAAAAGGGTTCCACGTTGTAATCACAGAGGAGCCATCACCACCAGCAACAAGCTCACTGCAAATCTGCAGCAGCAAATCCTTTAAAAACTGTCTGCAGAAGCATCTGTGGGGTCATTTCCCAGCTCCCCCAGACTCAGCAGGGCGCTGGGTTAGGGGTGAAGTTGTCACATCCATCCTGCACCCTGTGCCCTCCAGCTCAGAGCTCTCAGCTCCCGCTGCAGGAGCAGCCACAACAGGGGCTGGGCAGGGGAATAACACGGGAAACTGGGAGCATCAAGGGAATAGCACAAGGAGGGAGCAAAACCACAGTGCCGGGGGTTAATTTGTCATAACTGTGCAATTTTCAGGACATTATAGATGGTTCTGTTTACTAATGACCCTCATTGCTCACAAACCCCTGGAGCAGCTCTCCGGCTGCTGCAGCTGCCCGGAGATGAGGCTGCAGCTCTGATTCAGGCACCCTGAGATCACATTCCAGGGGTTTTGTGAGTGCTTGGCCCTTCTGACCCTCTCCATAAAACTGCATTTTACCCCGAGCCCAGCACTGAACAATCCTGTGTGGTGCTGCCAGTGCTGCTCGGGGACACTCTCAGCTGCTGCTGTCATGGGGTGTGCAGAGTTTGCCCCTGGGGTATTCCCTGGCCTGAAACAGAAACAGCAAAAGCATTCTCCCATCCGACTGCTGCTCTCTGAACCCATGCTGTAAAGAAAATAAACCAGGGATCCACTCAGTCCAGCAGGGAGGTGCCAGTGAATTTTACAGCGAGGCCCTGCCTGATTTTTTGGGGAGTTCCAGGACCCCCCAGCCCACCCCGAGCTCCGAGCAGGGGGATGGGATGCCCTTTGCTAGCCCGTGGATAATCCCACAGCAGCCAGGAATGCCTGTTCTCCAGAGGGAACAAGGGGCAGGAATGGGGCAATGGGATCCGGTGTGGTACCAGCAGCCCCCAAATGGTGGCTCCAAGCCCACCGCAGCCCTGTCCGCTCCACGGAGCACATCCAGCGCTGCACTGGGCGGGTTTGGCCGGCAGGGGTGGAGAAGAGCCCTGAATTCCCCCAGTCCTGACTCACAGACAGCAGGGACAAGGCTCCAGCTCTCCATCCACACCTCACACAGTGCCTGAATCTGCCAGAGGAGCTCCTGGGGTCCCCAGGGCAGCTCAGTAATTCCAAGGATTTCACAGCTCCACCAAGAGCCCCCAAACTCATCCTGGTGAAAACCGTGAGTTCCTTGGATGAAAGCTTCTGCCCACTTTAATATCATTATTTATAGACATTTTAATACTTCTAATAGAAAGCAGAGGAGCTGGATGCTGCTGCTATGTTAAATTAGTTCCAATTGGAATCCATCAGAAGGTTTTTCCAATAGATTTCTTCCCTGACAGCTGACTCAGTCTTCCTTCCATGGAGCAGGATAATGTTTCATGGTTTGCTGCCACTCTGGTACTTAAGATTTCAATTCTCTTGTTTTATTTGTAGCAAGTTAACTGCCTTTAACAGAAACAATTCCTTCTGAAATGATAACCACCTTACAGATGCCAGATCTAATAGTTCCATTATCCTAGATTACCTCCTGGAATTTAAGAGAAGGGAAAATTGCTCTGGTTTTATCCAGAGTAGGAACAACCCAGATCATCTCCTCCACTGGGAATAGGTGTGGAAACCTCTGACTTCTCCTGTCAAAACCTGTTAGAGGCACTCAGAGAAGAGGTAAAAAAGCCAGAAAAAGAACCCAGGAGAACATTTCAGACAAAGGAAACTGCATTTTGGACCCAATAATGTGCATCAGTGGGAACTCTCAACCAGGTAAATGAGGTTTTCTGGACTGGGAACAGCTCAGGAGCCACGAACAGGAGCTGCACCCTGAGAGAGCTTTTCACTGTTATTTATAAATCATGGAATGGGTTGGGTTGGAGGAGCCTCAAAGCCCATCCAGTGCCACCCCTGCCATGGGCAGGGACACCTCCCACTGTCCCAGGCTGCTCCAAACCCCGTCCAGCCTGGCTTTGGGCACTGCCAGGGATCCAGGGGCAGCCACAGCTGCTCTGGGAATTCCATCCCAGCCCCTCCCCACCTTCCCAGGGAACAATTCCTTCCTTAGACTTCACTTTACAAAGCCCAGAGCCATCAATCCTTCCCAAAATTCTCTTGGAAACAGCTTAACTGGGATTTAGCAACTTTACCTCCAGGTTCTCCCCTCCCTCATCGTGCTTCCCCAGCCCAGGACACCGGGAAGCTCCCGAGGCAGCACTCCTGGTCCCCCAGCAATCCGAATTAAGTGCTCCATTCTCCTCTCTAACAATGCCTCCACATTAAATAAATGAGGAACGCTCAACGATTTAAATAAAAACCCCATTTGATTTGGTGGTAAATCCCTCAAAAAGGTGGCAATAATGGATTGCTCATCCCCAAAGAAATAATGGCCTGCAGAGGAAGAGCTGATAACGCCTCTTGTTCCTCTGCCCCTTAATGAAAAGCATTAACACAGCTTGTTTTTAAAAATCACCCAGCTCAGCCAAATGCATTTTTATTTGTCCCGATAGCTGTTCTCCCTTTAATGAGAAAGGAAAAGCAGAATTTGGCAGGAAGGAAGAGCAGAGATACTGAGCAGAATTACTGGGTTTGTATCCAGAACTCCACAGTGTTACTTCCCTGCCATTCTTTTGGTTGGTTCCTCTACACAACAAGTGAAGAAAGGTCAAGAAGAGCAGCTTTTATGAAATATCCACCTCGTGGATCTCTAAATAAAGATGAAGGAGATACAGGGAAAAACGTTTATCCTGCTCTATTAAGTTACTTTAATGGTCTTCCTTTCTTGAGCTCACAGTTATCATCTAATGATTAAAAAGTCTCAAGGAGATTGCTCCTTCAATTCAAGGAAATTAATTTTCCCCCCACAATTGGATTTGGCTTCCAATTCTACACTAAAGAGCAGGTTATAAAATATGTAGAAAAAATATATTAAAAAAATAATTAGTGGCTTTACCACTGCCTGCAAGAGGCTGAGAACAGACTGGAAGAACTTCCAGGGTGTCCAATTCCCATTAAACTGCTGCTGCTTTTAATTAACTGGGATCATGGAGCTGCTCACCACAAGGCACTGCCCCACACCTGGAGCATTTGGGACAGTCCTTTACCTGCCCAAAAGGAAGTTCTCTGTCCCTCTCCCAACCTTCCATTCCTAATTTAACACACTGAACTCACACATCTTGCAATCATGGAATGGGCTGGGTTGGAAAGACCTTAAAACTCATCCAGTTCCACCTGGCAGGGACACCTTCCACGGTCCCAGGGTGCTCCAAGCCCCATCCAGCCTGGCCTTGGGCACTGCCAGGGATGGGGAATCCATGGAATGACCTCTGCCAGGGCCTCCCCACCCTCACAGGGAAGGATTTATTCCCAATATCCCACGTATCCCTGCCCTCTGGCAGTCTGACCCCATTCCCTGTGTCCTGTCCCTCCGGTTCCTGATGCAGGGTCCCTCTCTGCCTTTCCCTGGGAGGGGCTCTGAGGTCTCCACAACCTCCTCTTCCCCAGGGGAACCATCCCAGCTTTCCCAGCCTGGCTCCAGAGGGGAGGAGCTCCAGTCCCTTTCTCAGCTCCACGGCCACCTGTGGCCTCGTCCCAGCAGCTCCATGTCCTCCCCACCCTGGGGACACCAGAACTGTGCAGGGCTCCAGCTGTGGGCTCATGGGAACGATCCCATTTCCCATTTTGTGGCTGAGATTCCATTCCCACTTCTGCTGCCTCTCTGCATCCCCGTGACCCAGCTGAGATCCAGCACCTCAGCAGGAAACTCTGGGAGTCTCTGAGCTCCAGGGCTGAAATTCAGCCAGCTCACAACATGCAGAAAATGCCAGGTAAATTATCAAATTAAGGCCTGTGGCTTTAATTAGTGGCCTATCAATGATCTCCCCGAGGACTGCAGGGACACCACCTTTATTTTCATGTGACAGTCTGTGATAAAACATTGAATTATCTCCCGGCCAGAGGCAAGATCAAGGACCTGCTTGCAAAACAAACAACTCAGTGCTGTCCCCACCGTGCTCAGGGAATAAATAAATAAATATTAAAGTCTGGGATGAGTAACACAGGCTTAGACAAGGGAATATTTGCGTGGAAATTTAATACAAGCATTTTCCCTGCACGGAAATGCTCCAGCACATCCTGAACCCAGCCCAGGAGCTGAGCCCCAGTCTGGGCTCCGGCAGGACCAGGGATGCTTGCTGCTGTCTCATCAGTTAAAACGTGGTCACCAACAGCAGATAAAGCTCTGACAAAACCAAGAAATTTGGAATTTAACCTGAGCTGGGAGGTGAGGAAATCCAGGTGTCCCCACCTGTGGAGCCCTGCTAAGCAGAGGAGCAGGGAAGGAGAGCAGAACCCTCTACAGGGAGCATCAGCCACCTGAGCCCAGCCCCAGGCACCTCTTCGGAGCCCCTGGGAGCTCCAACCCCGCGGGAATTCTCCATGAGACTGGCAGTGTTTGCCTATGCAAATCAGACCTGTTTATTCCACGGCAGGGATGCACAATTCCCCAGGGCAAAGTCAGCCAGTAGCTTCAAAGTTTCCCCCAGAAGTGGTTTAAAAGCTCATTTGTGCTAATTGACAGCCACTGAAATGCAGCCCATTGGCAGCTGGGAGCAGGGCGGGAGGTGTTCCACCAGATCCTGGGATTTAATGCTCACAGCACCTTCAAACCAGTCCTCAGCTCCTCCAGAAGACAAGGAAGTCCAATTTTAAATGCCAGATTTGAGGATTTGAATTTGCACCACTTCAAACCTTCCAGTGGCAGCACGTGGGTGCTGAGATTGCACCTCTGTGAAGGGAAAAGATCGCATGGCCTTTAATTTCAGAGAATCCCAAAATGGTTTGGGTTGGAACCTTGCAGACCATCTCACTTCAAGCCCTTCCACCCCAAACCCTAAAGATCAAGCGGAATAAAAAGGAAAGGGATATTTGAATATAAAAATATTCAGAGAGGAATAACACGGATTTCTTTACCACTTGGCACTTACAGCCTGACTGACAACCAAACGAAGTGCAGGAAAAGGGAAGGAAAAAAGGGGCCAAACATTTCTCCTTGGAAACCCCTCGGATGGTGCTCATCTAATCCCAAATGTAATCCTAAATCCACTCCCACTGCCTTTCAGAGGGGAGCACCTCACTCCTTGTGCCACAGCAAAGGGACCCCTGCAGGTTTTGGGTCCCTGCTGCCCTGGGGATTTTGGCTCACACTCCCTGAAGGGCCCTTCCAGGAATGCAGGAATTCCTCATCAGGAACACAACCCTTCAGCAGCCACTGCACTGCAACTCCATCTCCTTCCACTGTTGCCAGAGTGCTAATTAAATGATAATTACTCTGGGATGTAATATGTATAACTATCAGGCACTTAACAGGGACGTGTTATTTACTTTGCTGTTTTGAACATGAATATATTTTTTCTCCAGGGCAGCCAAGCAGCTGATTTTGAGTCGTGTTCTTCCTCTTCACTGAGCATAAAAATCACCGTGAGCGAATTTCACAGGTAAACAAAGTTCTCTTTGTCTCAGGCACAACAACAACCATGGCCTGGTTAAAGCACCCAGCTGGGGCTGAAGGATCAGGATTAACACCCTGAGCCTGCACTGGGCACCAGAGTGGGACTTGGGCAGTGATTTCTGACCTACCTTCCAACAAAATCCTCCTGCTCTTGCTACAAGGGACATCAGATGAAAGAAACTACAATGAATTTGACTTTTAAAGGTGAAGCTGGCTCAGGTGAGCATCTCTCCTGAACAAACCTGCCCTGTTTAGGGCTGAAACACCATTTTTAATCTTGGAACACTCAAAGCAAACTGCAGAAATGAGGAGAGAAATCTCCCCGAGTGAATCACTGCCTGGAACAAAGGTGCTGCGAGCCCGAGCCGAGCACCTGGGCACAAACACAGGGATCTGCAGCTTGCCCTGGCACAGCTCCAACAGGCTGCAGCCCTGCAGCAACTCCAGGCTGATGGAACCCACAGCCTGGGCAGGACTGGAGGGAGGGGATGGCACTGCCTCAAGCCCTGAAAAGAAGCTGGCTCAGCAGGGAACCTTTGGCAGGGGATTCTCTGCAGAGCCCTGCACACCCAAGGCTGGGGAACCAAACCAGGAGCTGCCAGGAGTTCATTCCCTCAAGACACGCTCCAGGAATTCCAACCAAACTGATTCTTGGACAAACCCAAACTGCCTTTATGCTGTGTCTGTGCAGAGGCCTCCAGCTTGTGGAAAATCAGCAGTGGGAAGGAAAGACAAACAATGCAGGACCTGCTGCTGGCTTTACTCCAGGGAGGAGCAACCCTGCCCTCGGTGCCCTTTTCCTACAAAGCATCACGTGCCAGAGGAGCCAGGAGCACTTTCACTCCACTTCAGCTTTTAATCAGGAATTTTAATCAGGAAAAGGTGCTGATTTAACAGCCTGAGGCAGAGCAGGGAAGAGCCAAGGAGAAGCTGCAACATCTGGGTGCCAGATGCAGGGGCAGGAGGTGGAAATGTTAAGGAGTGGATTGAAGACAACCCCAAACCCCCCTGGAGCAGTGGGATAAATGTGCACACAACCTCCATGGGACAAGGAATGCCATGGAAAGGTTCCTGATCCCCACCTGAAACACATCTGAGCATTTCAGTGCTGCTGCAGAGCTGCACAACCCCCTCAGGCCAGTGCCACTGCTCTGAGAGGTGACACGCTGACATTTTCACAGGTGACACCAAATTGTGGCTGGCAGGCTCTCACTGAGGAATTCCCTGGGAATTAAGAGAACCATTAAACCCCAAACTGAGGGCTTGTCATGCATTTTAGAGATTCCCACCTGGCAGTTTTAAAAAAAAATCCCAGAGTTCTGTCCTACAAACACTGCCCAGATTGACATTCCCAGAAATTGCTGCTCCCTGCCTGCAGCGGGGCAGCACTAAAGGGCAGCAAAGGCACTGAAATCACCTGTCCTGGGGCAAAAATAACCTGTCCTGGGGCAAAATCTGGGGAAAAAAACAACCCAAAACTTTGCTCTCATCAATAACTCTGAACCATCACCGAATCCCAGAATGGTTTGGGTTGGGAGGGACCTCAAAGCCCATCCAGGGCTGGGATCCCAGAGCTCTGTGTCCCTCAGCATTTAGCAACACTTTTGCCAATTTTGGTTCTAATCCTGCAAACAGCACCCACTGCAATGTTTGCAGTTAGAAGATGTGAGAGAATCCCAAAATATGGATTTTCCATAGGATCAGTGCTTACTCCTGACCTTCTCTTTAACTCCAACTCAGCAAAACTCTAAATAGGTCCCTGGCATCAAACTCCCACAGCTTCACATCCCTGATTTTATACATTCCACCCTTATCCTGCTCCAGAGCTGGTCCCACTGAGGCCAAACCAGCTCATTCTAATTAACGTGGATTAATAAAACTGCTGCCTTCCACCTGGAGATTTGGGACCTCCTCCCACCTTCCAACAGACTTTGGGAGACAAAGGAGATCCATGTCCAGGGCAGCGCTGATGGAGCATTCCTGGGGTCACCATGAGAGTCCAGCCCTTCATCTGGAGGAGAAAGGAAAGGAAAGGAAAGGAAAGGAAAGGAAAGGAAAGGAAAGGAAAGGAAAGGAAAGGGGAAAGGAAAGGGGAAAGGAAAGGAAAAAGGAAAGGAAAGGGAAAAGGAAAGGAAAGGAAAAAGGAAAGGAAGGGAGAGGAAAGGAAAGGGGAAAGGAAAGGAAAAAGGAAAGGAAGGGAGAGGAAAGGAAAGGGAAAAGGAAAGGAAAGGAAAAAGGAAAGGAAAGGAAAAAGGAAAAGGAAGGAAAGGAAATGAAAGAAAGGAAAGGCCATTGGAGAGGTGGCAGGAGAAGGTCTGAGCTGCCCATAAAAAGCCAACTCGAAGCCATTTACAGAAGGACAATCTGGGTTCTTAGACATGGTTGAAGCCATAAATTCATTTCATCTCCCCTCAGCTCATGGGCCTTCTGCAACGAGCAGAAGGTAAAAGGAACAGGCTGGTGGTGCCCTGCTGTGCCTGCTGCCCCCTCTGCCTTCCTCCTTCCCTGCACAAACCTGGGATCTGCACCCACAGCTTCTGCCTTTGGGTGGCTGCACAAGCTCATCCCAGTGCATTTGGGACTGGGGCCACTGGATCTGGAGCCGCTCTCCAGGTCCTGTGCTGGCTGCAAAGGAGGAGATGACTTTGAGTGACGTTAGAAACATCAAAGTGCCCCAAAAAAGCCAAATCTCCAAAGCACACCCACAGGTTTTTATGCTGGGTTTCCATCCCTGCCCCTCTCAGGTGCTTTGCTGGGAGCTGCAGGTGGGGCAGGCACCTCCCTCACACTCCCAGAAGCTTCCCAGTTATTTTTTAAATAGAATTATTTTAGCAGAAAAGCTTATCTGGCCAATGCAGGCATTGGAAAACCCCAGTGCAGTGGCCCAGGAAATCAGCCCATCACACAAGCACACACCCCCAAATCCCAGATCCCACTGCTCACCTTTCAGAGCTGGCTGAAAAACTCAGCTCTGCCTTTAAACACAACAATCGCTGCTCTTTTGCCTTTTCTGAGTGCCCCAAGTGCCTCCAGAGTTGCTTTTGAACCACGCAGAGAGTCAGATGCAGGAGCCAAAACTCTGCAGTTCCAGCCTGGGATTTGGAGCATCTGTGTGGTTGTTTTTTCTCCCCATTAATTTAATTTGACAGAAACGAGCAGGAAAGCCGCTGGCTCCCGTGTGGGCAAAGTGGATAAACAGCAGGAATTTTAAGGGAAGCTGAAGCTAAACTGAAGAGAAGGAGGCTGGTGGCCTGGCTAACAGCCTTGTGTGCTTCCTCTTCCCATCCCAGATCCGTGCCCTGCGTGCCATAATGAGACTCTTTTCCTGCTCACCACTTGTTCCAGCCTATCCTTAGTGTTTCATTTGGGCCATTTTGACTGGAAAATCATCACATCCTCTGCCAGGATGGATCCCAGGATGCAGGAGGAGAGGCAGTGCCCCATCACTGCCTGGCTGCCCCCAAATCCACCAGGTTTGGACTCTGGAGCAGCAAATTTTAATCTTCCTGCTCTGGAAAAACCTGCAAGAGTGAGGAATTCCTTAATGGGGAAATGTTTCTGCAGCTCTGTAGTGAGAACTGCATGAATTTAACGTCCCAATTATTCTTGCAGAGCTGATCTTAAAACCTTGTTTGGTTTTCTGATTTCCCTGTTTTCCAGCGTGGGCAGCACTTGGCATTTCCACCCTGCTCCTCCTCCTGGATCCAGGACACCTTTAAGGAATGGCTGCTGGTTCTCCTGGGCCCAGCAGGACCCTTTAAGGGATGGTTGCTGGTTCTTCTGGATCCAGGACCCTTTAATGGATGGTTGCAGGCTCCAGCTGGTTCTCCTGGATCCAGGACACCTTTAAGGAATGGCTGCTGGTTCTCCTGGATCCAGGACACCTTTAAGGAATGGCTGCTGGTTCTCCTGGATCCAGGACACCTTTAAGGAATGGCTGCTGGTTCTCCTGGGCCCAGCAGGACCCTTTAAGGGATGGCTGCTGGCTCCTCTGGTTCTCCTGGATCCAGGACACCTTTAAGGAATGGCTGCTTGTTCTCCTGGATCCAGGATACCTTTAATGGATGGCTGCTGGCTCCAGCTGGTTCCCAGCCTGTGGAGCAGCCACAGGATGGATCCAAAGGGGACATCTCTGATCTCTCTGAGCACAAGCTTTCCCAACCTGCAGCCCGCCTGGATTTCTCCCCAGACTGAAATGCATCCGGGCCTGAAGGAGGCTCAGGGACTCATCCCAGTGCTGGGCTGGAAGCTCTGCTCCCAAGGGGAAGGGACAGGGTGACTTTCTGTGCTGCCTGGAAGGTGAGCAGGAGTTGGAAGTTGGGGATGTGCAAAGGCAAAGCTCTTCCCTCAGCAGAGCTCTCCCAGCAATCGATCACCTAGCCCTAAAGCTGACCCATCCCTCTCCAACCAGTGGAAAATCTGGGCTCAAGAGGAGAAAGGGTTTTGCCATCAGGTTCAGCTGGGAAAGGGGTTTTGGTCCAGCCTGGCCTTGGGCACTGCCAGGGATCCAGGGGCAGCCCCAGCTTCCCTGGGCACCCTGTGCCAGGGCCTGCCCACCCTCCCAGGGAACAATTCCTTCCCAGAATCTGACCTCAACTCCCCCTCTGGCAGTCTGACCCCATTGCCCTTGTGCTGTCCCTCCAGTTCCTGATGCAGGGTCCCTCTCTGCCTTCCCTGGAACCCCTGCAAGGTTCTGGGGGGTCTCCAACAACCTCCTCTTCCCCAGGCTGAGCAGTCCCAACATTCAGCCTCGGGATTTTCCACAGGGTCATCAGCCACTCGTTTGGACAACGTAAACAGTTAAAAGCCCCTGCTCCGAGAGATGGCAAATCTCTCTGAGACTGGATTTTTAGAGCTGCAAGAGGGTGGTGCTGGGGGAGAAAAAGCCACTCCAACCCTCTCTGTCATGAGGGACAAACCCACGGAGAGTCCAGGGACAGGGACCCGCAGGGGTGTGGCTGTGCCATGATCTGGGGTGGCTCTGTGCGAGTCAGGATCCAGGAACACCACAAACCCCTCACCAGCTCTTCAGCAACCAGTTTGGTTTTATGTTACCCACTGCAAAACCACCACAGCCTGTGCCTGGTGCTCCTGGTGCCTCCTTAACTATTTTCTCTTAACGATTTTCTTGTACCTGTTTTGAAAACTTTGATTCGATTCACCCCCCCAAAAGGTCCCCAAAGTGACATTTTTGTTTCTGGTGACATCAGTGCCTGGTTTCCATTCAGCTGCACAAAGACATGGGCGTGTCCTTCCCACCAAATAACACCGGAACCCAAAATCTCTGACCAAAATCACTGACACCTGAACAGCTGGCTTAGGGAAGTGATGCAGGTTTCAAAATTAACATTTTAGCAGCTGCCAGCAGCAGTTCTCCTGCCCAGAGCAATCCAGGGACACGACAATGCACTTGCCCAAAGCAGGGAGTCCTGCCCCCGAGGGCACCCACAGCACCTGCCTGGGCCTTTCTCACAATTAATGGCTCAGCACAAATTAAGAAGGAAGTGGGGTTGGAGGGCACTGCCTTTGGGGCTGGGTTGTTTTTAACCCAAATACAGAGAATAATTCATTATGGCATGGCCAGCACAGAGGGATCAGCTTCACAAACCAAGCGGACAGCTTCCATTTAATTTTTCAAAGCAGGTTATTTTCATTTGTACAAACGTGAAAAGCACTTTAGTGCAGTACTTCAAAAAAATTAAACTGGTGGTGTAAGAGTTGTTTCCATCAACCAAAGAGGATAAGAAAGGCAGTACAATTTCTAATGCCTCTATTAATAAAATTTATACAGGTTTGAGACAGTGAGAATGGCCCTTGTGAAAAACAACCTCCTGCAGGAGCTGAGTGCACTCCCTTAGTTCACTGTTCCACATCTGCACTGCATCTCCCAGGCTCAGGAAAAGGGATTTAAAATCCTTGGAATTCTTTATGGAACGTGAGAAGTGCCAGCAAATTCCACTGTCTCAGTTCTGTATTCCCAAGCAACAACGAAAAGATGGAAAAATAGCAGGAAATATAAGGGATGCTGGGGAAGCATTGCCACAGCACACAGATTATTCTTATAAAGCTTCGTAATTTAGGTGACTATTTCCTGACTTATTTTCATATTAAATGTTTCATGCAGTGCCCTGGATGCC
Source organism: Picathartes gymnocephalus (assembly GCA_013390045.1). Lineage (NCBI taxonomy): Eukaryota > Metazoa > Chordata > Aves > Passeriformes > Picathartidae > Picathartes > Picathartes gymnocephalus. The sequence continues at coordinate 54,701 of WEKY01042885.1, forward strand.
CTGACAACCGAAATATTCACCATCACAGCTGAGAGACAAATCCAGTGTATTTTCCAGTACTGTTTGCTTGGAAAGGACCTTGCTTCTGTTCTGCCTGAAATGCAAATTTTCAGGCAAAACCCAGCAGTCAAATTGTGCCTTCTGACCTTCCCAGTCCCCACGAGAGCCCTGTGCTGCTCCATGTGGGACTGAACAGATCAGAAACCAGGAACTGGGATCAGCACAAGGAAATCTGGATATTGGAAGGGAATTGTTCCCTGGGAGGGTGGGCAGGCCCTGGCACAGGGTGCCCAGAGCAGCTGTGGCTGCCCCTGGATCCCTGGCAGTGCCCAAGGCCAGGCTGGAGCAGCCCGGGACAGTGGAAGGTGTCCTTGCCCATGGCATGAGATGGATTTTAAGGTCCCTTCCACCCAAACCATTCTGGGATTCTGTGACATTCAGCCTTGGGACAGAGCTGGACCCAAGCCCTGCCCTGGGGCAGCCTGGACGTCCCCAGCCCCTGCAGTGCTCTCAGAGCCCCCAGAGCCCCCCCAGAGCCCCCAGGCACCTCTGGCTGCCCACCCCAGCCCTGCCAACACGCAGGTGCTTTCCCCAGCAGCGCTGCAGAGGGACTGGGATGGGAGGCAGCGCCCAGCCCAGGGCAGCCAGAGCTCCCCAGGCTGCAGGAGGGGAGGCTGTGGGGACAGGGCACGGCCTGGGGACACAGCTGCCAACAGCCCTCTCACCTGCCTGGACACAGAGCCAGGCTGTGCCCTCGCTCTCCCGAAGCCAGATGTTCAGAGTTACCCTGGTTAAACACTCAGCTCCTCAAGAAGCTCCATCCAGGCCCTGCTCACAAATGCCACAGAGAGACCCCGTTGTTATTTCCTGGCTGGAATCCCCTTCCCTTCCAGTGGCCTTCATATTTTCATGTTTCTATGTTTTTTGGAGCATCAACTATTCCCTGACCTTCCCTGAGTATCAAACAACCCTGAGCTAGGGTTTCAATAGAGGGAAAGTTCTGTGTGCCATATGTGAGGGGGAGCAGAACATGCCGAGTGCACCAGTGGGAGGAAAAGTCTGGGGGGAGTTGCAGCAGAAGGAAGAGAAGACGCTGCATTAAATATTGCTGTTTGAAAGCTGCTGAGCAGAAGAGGAAGGTCTGAGATCTTCCCCTGCTCCATCACTGCAGTCCCCAGCAGCAAGGCAGAGGGAGCAGAGCCTGGTGCCCAAAGGGGAACATATGGTGAGTAATTCCAAACTCATTCATTTTCCTGCTGAAAACTCAGCAGATAAATGCGCCAGCACTTCTGTGATCCTTATTCCTGCACAAAGGGACAAATCCTGCAAGGTGCTGAGCACCAGCAACTTCTTTGGGACAGATCCCAGAGCTGAATCTCGTGGGGGATGAGGATGCTCAGCACCTCGTGTCCAGCAGCATTCCAGCTCGGTTTCAGGAGAGTTCGGCTCTCCTTGTCCTTGTAAATCTGCATTTCCAACTCGACTGCCTCACTTCCGTCCTCCCCTCTCCTTTCAGAGGCTGAATATTGAGCAGGGGGATGTTGGATGAGAAAATGTTGATCCTGGTAAGAAACTCAAGGGATTCTGCTGGAAGTCTGGGGGCGGGAGCTGTTGTCCATCGAGAAGTTCATTTCCTGTAAATGTTGTTTCCATTGCCAGTGAGTGACAGGTACAGGGGTTTGTGAAGTTTTGGCTCACGAGGAAGAGTAATTGCATCCCAAAACCTCAGCTCTTCACTGCAGCAAATCACTCAGCAGTGCTCAGAGGTCCTCAGAACCAAAATCCAATCTCCAAAGGTGACCCGGACACCCACAATGCTGAGCCTCGTGGATTTGGGGCAGATCCCTCCTTTCTCTGACTGCTCTGAGGGAAATGGCTCTGAAATCCATCCAATTGGCTTCCCAAATACTGCAGGGAAGCTCAACATTACCGAGGTGTTATCACTGCAAATTCCCTCAGCTGTCGCCTGGTCACTGCCAGCAATGCAGCAGGAAGCTTTTCCACCACAATACCTGGAGAGAACTGGGCAGCAGCCTGGATTTTCAAGTGTCCTCCCTGCTCTCTGTGCCTTTGAGGCTGGGCCCTGGCACAGCACACTCACCAAACCCCAGCCCAGCTCTGCAGCTCAGCTGCTCCTGGTGTTCCAGAGCTCCCAGTGTTCCAGGCCTCCCCGTCCTCATGGCCATGGAGAAATCCCAAATATGTCCCCTGCCACGTTCACTCCATCCTCCCGAGCCCTTCCAGACCTGCTGTGAAATCCCAAAGCTCTGCTCACCCAGCAGGCAGCCATGGTTGTGCCAGGATTCTGGAGCTGTCGGGGCACACGGCAGCACAGCCCTGCTGTTGGTCAAGCACAGTTATTCCAGAGCCTTCCCAAAGACAGACATTTTTGGCAAGACAGTGTTGCCATCTTCCCTCTTTCCAAAGCCAGGCTGTCCTTGTGGCTTTTTCCATCAGCCCCTGATTTGGATGAAATCAGCACAAACCCTTTATACCTTTCCACAACTTGAAATCTCTCCACAGCTGGATTCCCTTGGTTCCTCAGGGCAAAAAGTGGGAAACACCAACATCCAGCATCCCTGGAGGATCCCTGCAGGAGCAGCCACGGAGGTCCTTTCAGGGAACCCTCTCACCTGGGACATTTGCAGCTCCTCTTTAGCTCTGCCTGGTGACACAGAGAGCTGGCTCTGCAGTGCCAGGGCTGTCACAAAGCCAGCGCCAGGGACTGCACCCCAGGGTCCCTCCCCGGCTGCTGTCAGTGCCCTGGCAGAGGCAGCAGGGTCCTGCTGTGCCACCGAGTGCCCGGGCGTGGCTGGGGCTCGCCCGGCCAGCGCTCCCTGCGGTGCTCCGGGCTCCTGCAGCCCCGCGGGGCTCTCCAGGGTGTCGGACACGGCAGGTGCCGTTCTGGGCGTGCCAGGAAGGTCTGTGGGTGACACCTGGGCGTGCCAGGAAGGTCTGTGGGTGACACCTCCACCCCTGGCAGGGATGTCACGCAAACAGCAGGATTTTCCCAGCAGGAGCGTTTGTTTTCTGCTCCTCACTGGCCAGCCCCCGCTGGAGCTGAGCGCGGGGCAGGGAGGTGCAGCGGGGAACTGCGGGGAGCGGCTGGGGATCGCTGTGTGCCCGCCCGCAGCCCCGTCCGCCCCCGAGCGTGCCGGGAGGCCCTGGGTGACCCCTGACACCCCACCCCCCCTTTCTCCAGCTGCTCCCGCTCCCAGGGCTCTGTCCCACGGGCTGCTCCTGCCTGGATTCCACACACGGCCGCTCAATCTTTTGGGACCTTGGTGAGAGCTCCTGCGACGCAAAGAGAGACAAAACTTCCACCAGGGTGTCAACGGGTCAAGGAGGGAACGAGTTAATGCTCAACACCCTCCTTCCTCCCAAGGCAAAACAGCAAATAAAGGATGGGTTTCATGGACCAAAAGGAGCCTCCCTTGGCCAAGCTGATAATAAAGGCCTGCCACTGCCACCAGTAAATTAAACTGGTGACTGCCAGAGCTGCCAAAATGCTTTATGATCCATCTGCTCCTGGCTGTAACTGATGTTTGCAGCTGGCAAACTTTGTCATTTTCAGACACTTCCTCACTGCTATGAATTTATCTGAGCCTGCTGGCTCCCAGTGCTGGTAGGGGATATCCTGGTAGCTACAAAACACAGGAGGAATCCCCTGGCATCCTTCTGCCTCATGCCAGCCCCACCCTGTTCCCTGCCACGTCTACCGGCAGCAAAAGGCCTTTCTCACCTGCTGGTTAAAGCCCAAATCCTGTGGTGGGGAACCCCAAACCTTCCACAAAGACTCCTTCCAGGAGCTCACCCTTCCCATGACTTTTGAAAGAGCATTTGCAAGCAATTAACATTCCCTTGCCTTTTTTCTCTCCCACGCAGAACCAGGCCAAAAAAAAAAAAAAAAGTCTCTCCTTCAGCAACCACAGGACACAAACCAAGCAAGGCATTTAATGGGCCAGTGATACACAGGGAAAATTCCTCTTTTCAGGGAGCATCCTTGATGGGATGCTAATGAGAGAGAATCTTTCAGAGCAGGAGGGCTCCTCAGAGATTTTAAATATCCATTTCTCAGGATTTCAGAACCCGAGTCGGTATTTCACATCTACAAGGGATGAAAGGAAAGCTCGTGGGGCCTGTGCAAGCTGCTTGCAGCTTCCTGCTCCCGTGCCCTGCCCTCTTAGAAACATTTCTGGGAGCCAAACCCCAGGGGCAACAGGCAGGGGGGTGTCATAAACCAGGAGATAAATTCTCTACCATCCATTACCACTGGCCAGAGTCTCAGAGCACTTCCAAAGATTGATCCCTTCACCTTCACCACCTGGGTGAGGAAGAACTCAACGGCCACTCCATTTTTAGGCTGTGGGATGAGGATTTTGATCGCCCTCGTCCCACCTCCCACATATGAAAGACAACAGAAAAGAGCTGAAAAGTTCATTCTGCAGAAGCCCTGAAGAAGGCAGTCAGTGATGCTTACATCCTCAATGGGCTGCTCATCCAGCAGATCTCTGAAATGAGTTAAGTTTACTCAGAATTACTTCTTATAATTTCTCCCATATTTTCAGGGAGCAGAAGCAGAGCTGTTACACATCTCAACATGCAGCCGTGGGGAAGGGGAGCTGGAAGGCTTTAACAGGGATATCCTGCTGAAATTCAGGATTTTGGGCACTAGGTACTGCTGGTAGGTGAGGTCAGGATAAAATCATGGAGCTCTTTAGGTTGTAAAAGATTATTGAGTCCAACTGTTCTGTCAGCACTGCCACGGCCACCACTGCCCCAATGTCCCCAGGTGCCACATCCACAGGGCTGTTAAACCCCTCCAGGGATGCCCTGGGCAGCTGTGCCAGGGCTGGAGAGCCCTTCCATGAAGAAATGTTCCCAATATCCACCCTGAGCCTGCCCTGGCCCAGCCTGAGGCCGTTCCCTCTCCTCCTGTCCCTGTTCCCTGGGAGCAGAGCCCGACCCCCCTCACTGCCCCTCCTGGCAGGGAGTTGTGCAGAGCCACAGGGTCCCCCCTGAGCCTCCTTTGCTCCAGGCTGAGCCCCTTTCCCAGCTCCCTCAGGAATTCTCCAGCCCCTTCCCAGCCCTGTTGCTCTTTTTACACCCAGCAATTCTCCCACTCCAGTTGGATTCCCGGTGAATTCCCAGTTCAGCTCTGCCCTGCTCCAGCCCCTGCCCAGAACTCTGGATCGGAACCTCAGCCACGCGCTCTGGGTCCCTCCAGAGCCTCTGTCCCTGCAGAGCAGCCCGGGCTGAGGATGTGCTGCAGCTCCAGGTGCCACCGAGCACACGGGAGGTTCACACTCCATCATCTGCTTGGTTTTTAATCTCTGTTTTTCACTCTGCCCCAGAGAAGCAGAAGGCTGAGGGAGGAGCTTCTGCCCCACAAGGTGGGAAGGTTCTGCCCTGTCCCTGTTCACCCCAGCCCTGAGCTCAGCTCCCTGCAGGGCTTTAGGCTGGCTCTGAGCAGGACAAGGACAGCAACGAGCTCTGCCCTCCATCCCAGCCAAACTGTGGGACAGCCCTTCCCTGAAAGTCCACGGTGCACCCTCAGCCAAGGGGGTCTGGCAAACCAAAGGGCTCCAGTGAATTATGGAGAAAACCCCTTCTCTTCTGAGGCTGCCGATGGAATCAGAGAATCCTGGGCTGGAAAAGCCCCACAAGGATCATCCAGTCCAACCCCTGCACAGACACCCCAACAGTCCCCCTGCTGTCCAAACTCCTTGAACTCTGGCAGAGCTGCTCCTCAGCAAGCCCTGAACTCTGCTTTATTCCAAGCCCCAACTCACAGAGTTTGTTCTGGGGAAAACAGAGAAACAAATAAATAAAATTCCCTTTGCTTGCACACAACAAGAAAGATAATGCCGGTTTGCTGTGGAATAAAAATGCCACCAGTTATTTATCCAGGTGAAGAATTAGGTACGGCATGAGCTAGGAAAGCTCAATGAGAAAGTAAATCCTTAGGATGGAGCACAGAGGGAAAAAAAAGATTAATTGATTTGTGACTACAAGGAGGTTTATTCAGAACTGTATTTATCACTACAGTGTGGTTGAATTCAGCAGGAACTCCACTCAATTTTCTTCTGCAGCCTTTCTTTGCTGTGCAAGGAAATATATCAGCAAGAAGAGAGAAATGACACTTAATTTTAAGGAGCATCACCTTGCCTTAGAGAATAAACTCTCCTTGGAGCTGCAGCTCTGGGACAGCTGCCCGGCTCCCAGCCAGGTGGGATCTGGCAGCTGACAGAACCCACAGCTTTGCTGCCAGAGTGAAGGGACCCGAGATTTACACCCCAATTTGAGTCACTGCTCACCTCAGGGTGCTCAAGGGGACAAGCTGCTTGGAGTGGAAGACAGGGGAGGGACAGGGAAGGATGTGCACCCACCCTCTGCCTCCCTGCTGGGTGCTGAAGGTGGAGGACAGGGGAGCGAAAGGGAAGATGGAGGGAAAGGGAAGGATGGAGGAAAAGGGAAGGTGGAGGAAAAGGGAAGGTGGAGGGAAAGGGAAGGATGGAGGGAAAGGGAAGGTGGAGGAAAAGGGAAGGATGGAGGGAAAGGGAAGGTGGAGGAAAAGGGAAGGTGGAGGGAAAGGGAAGGATGGAGGGAAAGGGTAGGATGGAGGGAAAGGGAAAGATGGAGGGAAAGGGAAGGATGGAGGGAAAGGGAAGGTGGAGGAAAAGGGAAGGTGGAGGGAAAGGGAAGGATGGAGGAAAAGGGAAGGATGGAGGAAAAGGGAAGGATGGAGGAAAAGGGAAGGATGGACGGGAAGGGAAGGATGGAGGAAGAGGGAGGATGGAGGGAAAGGGAAGGATGGAGGGAAAAGGGAAAGATGGAGGGAAAGGGAGGATGGGGGAAAAGGGAGGATGGAGGGAAAGGGAAGGATGGAGGAAGAGGGAGGATGGAGGGAAAGGGAAAGATGGGGGAAAAAGGGAGGATGGAGGGAAAGGGAAGGATGGAGGGAAAGGGAAGGATGGAGGGAAAGGGAAAGATGGGGGAAAAAGGAAGGATGGGGGAAAAGGGAAGGACGGAGGAAAAGGGAGGATGTGCATCTTCCCCTCTGTGCCACCCTCTGCCTCCCTGACCTTCCCCAGCAGGAGCAGCCGTGGGCTGTGCCAGGGACCCTGTGGCTCTGCAGAGCTCAGCCCCAGGGCACTTTGTGTTTCAATCGCACCGCTGAGGACTGAGTGCCATCCCAGTCCAACAGCCCAATCTCTCCCCCAGCACCCTCTGGGCACAGCAGCACCACTGCCTTCTCCACCAGGGAAGAACTGTCCAGCTCCTTCATTTCTCTCCATACTGAAATGTCTCTGTTGTTTAAAGAACTCCCAGTTCACACCCCCAAAATCACCTCCAACACACCTGAAACCCTGGGCTGTTACACCCATCCCACAGAGAAACTGATACCTGACCCTGGCAGGGGCTGGGCAGGTCCTGAGCTGGGAATTCTTGTGGATTCTGGTTCCCTGATCCTCCTGCCATTTCTCTCTTGCCTGTTCAAACATGAATTTGTTCCTATTTACCCACTACAGCCTTAAAATACATAGAGATTTCAACACTCTAAAGACAGGTTAATAATTTATTTATTGTTTGCTTCTTATTTCAGAGCCCTGAATTACACCATAATTACTTGGAGAGAGGCTCTAACAACCCAAGCTGTTTGTCTAGCAGCCTCATTTATTTTTGCATGGCAAAACCATTATTCCCCCCCCAAAATCAGAACAAAATAAGAAAAATACCCTTGAACACTTCATCCAATTTTAAAGCAACAGCTTGTGTTAGTCCCCACAAGAGCCAGCAACTGAACTCCCAATTCCAGGACAGATCAAGCAATAACTCTGGATCATCTGGCACAGCTCAGGCAACCCAGGAAGGAATAGGCAACTGCAAGAGTTGGGCAAAGTGAGGGAAAACTGATGTTTTGAGCAGTCCCCTGAGGATGGGCAGGGGAAGGCCAGGCAGCCCAGGGGTGTTGCAGCTGTGCTGCCCCAGCAGGAGGGAGGAGAGGGAATCAGGCAGCCCGGGAAAGCTGCAGAGCCCTGCCACGGGTGTGCTCTGGGCTCCCTCCTCCCCACAAGCACTCAGCATTCCCAACATTTATCCCCGCACAGCCCCTGCCTTGCTGCAAACATTTAGAGACGTTCTCCCTTAATTCCCAGTTTTCCCTGCTTCTCCTGGAAAATGAGCCGTGCCACAGGAGCCGTTTGCAAGGCTGCCAGTGTGACATCGGCTGCATTTCCATGGCAACTCCCCCCCTGCATCCCCAGCCCCAGGATGTGCATTCCTGGCAGGCCCGGCCTGCAGACACAGATCATTATATTTAATCTGAACAAGTGTGTACCTGAGTTGACTTTATTCCATGAAACTGCATAAGAAATTAAATTCCTCTCACTGTTTCCTGCTCTCCCATCCCGGTGTCATTACTTGCAGGGCTCTGCCATTACTTGTTGGCATTTTGCATCAGTACATAATGATACAATATCAGATAATGTTAAGATGCAGAAGCCACTCCAAACACCAGACAGCAATTTTCTGCTCAGTTTCCCAATTTAACCTGAATTGATACTACACTGGAAGTCTGGATGAGGTTCAGGGGCTGCTCTAATTAGAGCAGCATCTTGGGCAGCAGCACTCACTTGCACCCTGCCTGTTTGGTCCCGGCCTTGATAGGGCAATTAAGATGCAGAAGAGAGAATTCCTCTGCAGGATTTGTCCTCGTGAACAGCACCAGGTCCTCCTGTCACACCTCATCCTCTGATCCTCCAGCCCAGCACAGCTCTCAGCCCTCATGAAATTCATTGTGTTTTACAAATCCCACTTCAAATGGACAAATTTAACTTCCCCTGCCCAGGAAAAAGCTGTGGGATGGGGAGCAGCCCTGGTGGGGCACAACTCCTGCAGAGAGCCTGGGGCAGCTCAGGAGTGACAGTGCCCAGCAGTGGCACCAGAGGGACGGGCAGGCTCTGAGCCCAGCAATTGCCCCTGCACAGGAGGCAGAACTTCTGCCCTGGGCAGTGCCCAGCCCTGCACAGGCTGCCCAGGGAGGGGCTGGAGTCTCCCTCAGCGGGGATATTGCAGAGCCCTCTGGACACAGCCCTGTGCCCTGTGCTCTGGGATGGCCCTGCCTGAGCAGGGAGGTGGCACCGGGGACCCTCTGGGGTCCCTTCCAGCCTGGCCCAGTCCGTGGTTCCCCACCTCTCCTAACCATGGGCAAATCTTCTGTTGACTCAACGCTGCTGTTTTGCACCAAAAAGGGGTCACAGGTGATGGCAGCAGCCCAGCCCAGGCTGAGGATTCACTGCCCTGAGCACAGCTCGAGACAACAGCAAATGCATGGATACCCAGGGACACTTGTTCCCTGCTGCCAGTCCAAGGAACCTGTGGGAGCTGTGCTGGGACCCCCAGGAATCCCCCCCTGGCCCTGCAGAGGGGCCCTGCCCGCACCTGTGGGACGGCAGCAGGTACCGAGCCCCCAGGATAAATCCTTCTCCCACAGGGATCCCTGAGAGCTCCAGCTGATGAGGAGCAGGGAGGCCGTGGAACACCCTGTGAGTCCTCATTAACCCCTTTTCCCTGCACAGCAGTGCACGAGCTCAGAAAACCGCACGGTTTGGGCACTGCTCTCAGGCTCGGGGTGGGCTCTGGGGCTGCCCTGCTGCCTGAACTGGCTACCTGCAAACAGAGGCTAGGCAGGAGTAAGAGAATAAAAGTGAATATTTATTTGAAGGCCTTCAAAGGCACACCCTGGGGAGCACACCCTGGGCTGCCAGAGCCCAAGATGGACCCCGAGATGGATGACCAGTCACGAGCCCTTGTCACAATTATAGGTTCTGGTCCATTATTAACAGAAATTCACCAATTAAAGCTTTAGCTACTGATGTAATTCTCCCCAGCCTGCCCCCCCCCTTTCTTTAGATGTTGGTTTACACATTCTGGGCCCAGGACCGTGCGAGTGTCCTTGGAGAGCAGGCCTGGAGAGGGTTGTTGTGTCTGTCACAGCCCGAGAGAGCAGCTCACAGGTTACAAAGCACTCCAGAGTTACACACTAAGTACGACAGGATCTGAGAAATATGAAAGTTAAAATCCAAGGCATCACCCAGTGCAGCTGGAGCTGGCTGATCCCTGTGAGTCCCCTCCAGCTCGGGATATTCTGTGCAGTGACTGTTCCGTGGTGCTGGGGAGAGGCCCCACATCCCTGTGGGGGCACACAGACACAGCCCCACGGCATCCACGGGGCTGGATCCCAGCCCAGGGCATTCGGTGAACAACTCCATGGCGTGTGACAGAAACCACCGGATAGAAAGTGCCTGAGGGACACACTTGGCTGCATTTTTCCCTCTTGGAAAGCCACTGGCAGGAGCTGCCTCCTGTGCAGCTCCATGGCCAAATGCAGGAGCAAAGCAAGTGGGGCTGGCACAGGGAAGGCAGCAGAATGTTCACATCAGGGACTGAGCCTTCTGTGCTGCCTCTGCCTGAACTCAGCTGGGGGCATTCCTGCAGCCCCAGAAATTCCTTTTAGCCAATGCCTGTGGATAGAACTTCCTGCTCTTTCAGCCAAGCCTGTGAGGATACAGAAAATAAACCCACCACTCTCAGTTCTGACTGCCCCATCTTGCAGAAACAGCCTAAAGCCAGGTTGAGATGAAAAGGAAATAAAGCCCGGATTTGCTAGTTTAAGCTATCAGAGACGCAGCTCTGCTCAGGAACACTTCTCCACGTTCACAAAGATGCTCGTGGCAGATGGAAAAATCCGTGTGGAAAACACAATGGATGTATCACAAGGAAGGCACAGCAGCATTCAGTCGCGCATTCTGAGTGCTCACCTCTCCCAGACACAACCTTGTGTTATGTCATTTACCAGATATGGGCCAACCTGAGACTCTGAATCAGAAATGGCCCCATCACAGGTGTAAAAAAGCATCAAATCCCAACAGGAACCAGTGGCCACACTTAGAATTTAAGCCACCACTACAGAGGAATGTCACCACACTCCCTGTGACACCAATGGCTGGGGATGGTCAAGAAACAAAACTTTTCCAAAGAGGAGAAAAAAGAGGGATTTCAGCATTTATTTTGCTCTGACTGGATGTAAGATTTATTGGTTTTTCTGCTAGGGAAGGGGGAAAGATGAGAAAATCCCAGAATAATGGGGCTGGAAAAGCTGTCCCAGACCAAGCTGTGCCCCATCCCCACCTTGTCCCCAGCCCAGGGCACTCAGTGCCACATCCAGGAATTCCTTGGGCACCTCCAGGGATGGGGGCTCCAAACCTCCCTGGGCAGTTCCAATTCCTGAGCACCCTTTCCGTGGGGAAATTCCTGCTGATTTCCCAGCTGAGGCTGCCCTGGCCCAGCCTGAGGCCGTTCCCTGAGTGGCCCTTTCCGAGGGACAGCGCTGTCCCAGAGCAAACACAGCCAGTGTCTGGTTCAGGATCTTTACCCAGGACACCAGGAATGGGAAGCAGCAGCTGAATGCAGAGGATCCCTGTGCACCCTCCCCACAGTGACTGGGGCTGGATCTGATCCTCCAAACCCTTCCCACGTTTGATAAATCCCACAGAGCTCCAAGCAAAGGCCTGGAAGCAAATCCCAAAATGCAGAGCAGGGACCTGGGACTACCCAAGCTTTGGTTTCCCGTTCCTCAGGTCCTGCTGTGACCTGAACCAGCCTTCCAGGGTGAGAGGGTTCACAGCTCTCCCAAAACCCCAGAGCCCTGGGCAAGCTTGGCTGCACTGCTGAGGCACCACTGAAACTTCATTTTGGAGAAAAAAAAGGCAAAAAGAAGGAATTTAACCCAAGACTTTCCCACCTGCACTCCAGAGGGGCCTCTCAGGTCCCACCACTCCAGCTGAGGGTGAGGGAACACCAGCTCCTTTTTGGGGCCCCAAACCTGGGCTGCCAACTTTAACCCTGTGTTGTTCCATCTCTCCAATAATAAATCATTTCCCTCTAGAAGGAGCTGCTCCAGTGCAATGTTCACTCATGAACAGGGAATTAAGACATATTACAAAATTAATTTATGTGCCCTGCTGGCCACAGAGCCACTCTGGCCACAAACTGGGGAAGCATTTCCACGTGTTTGATCTGAGGTTTTCTAAACAGTGTTAGAAACAGCTGGAAAATTCTCAACTTTGTTTTTCCAAATGAAAAACTTCATCAAAATGGGCATTTACACATGGCTGGGGCAGGGCAGGGGAGATACCACTGAATGTCCCATCCCTGAAAAATCTCCCAACTTTTTTATTTTTTAATACTGAGGGTGCAAATCAGCCCAATTTCTTTTCATTAGGACTTGCTATGTTGTTCTTGCTTTCCCTGAGAAATTTCATAGGAGAAAAAGAATTTCCCCACAAGCTTTAATTTTACAATTCCTATTCAACCCAATGAGGTCATGCATATTTAATTATCACCATCCCTATTACAGATGGAAAATCAACTTCCTCTGATGTTGCTGTGCTAATTATCATCTCATTTGTTTAGCAATGGCATCACACAATGGAAAACAAAGAGCAAAAAGACCTGTACAGAGCACTGCATCCCCAAAACAGGGGCCAGGACACAGCAAAGTCCTGGATGGACCACACGGGTCACATCCAGCACCATTTAAAGATCCCTTTTAGCTCTCCAAGGCAGGAACATGCTCCAGGGGTTTGCCACGCTGAACTTCCAGTAAAATACAGAGGAAAAACAGGATGAAAATATCATCCCATTCCTTGAAGTGCTGGGAATGGAGAGGGAGAGGAATTCAAAATGAGGCTTTGAAAGGGACAAAGCCTTTGTGGAATTCAAGGCTGCCCCAAACACCAGCTCAGCTCTCTCAGACTGAGAATGAAACACGGAATCCTGGAATGGTTTGGGCTGGGAGGGGCATTAAAGCTGATCAGTTCCACCCCTCCTTCCACAATTCCACCATCCCAGGCTGCTCCACCCCCATCCAGCCTGGCCTTGGGCACTTGCAGAGATCCAGGGGCAGCCACAGCTGCTCTGTGCCAGCCCCTCCCCAGCCTGCCCTGCTCTGGGCACGTTTTTATAAATCCCTGGCAGCACCAGCCCCTCCATCCCTCTGCCAGTCTGTCCCTGGGAAGCTCCCAGCTGCCTGTCAGTGACGGTCACTTCTCCTCCTGACGATGCTGTAGCTCCAAGACTCTTCAAAAGTGAGCTGGGCTCAGGTGTGAGGGCAAACAAAGCCAACCCAAGACCTGCCAGGGGACTGGAAATGCTCCTTTTTCCTCGCAGGGAGGGCAGGTAAACTTGATGTTTATCCCTGCTCCAAGCAAGCATAATCCTTCTGCATCCCAGTAAATCGTGGCATCTACAAGCACAGCTCCAGCACATCAGTGCAGTGGTGTGTGTGACCCAAAGGAAGAACACGAGGACCAGGAGACTGCTCTCCAAAGCAGCTGGGCGTGCAGAGCTCTGCAGTGCTCCTTCGCTTCGGTTAAGTACCAAATTAAGCAAAGAGTGGGAGGAAAGGCTGATGAAACCATAATCTGATCTCCTGCTCCAAGTCTAACCTTAGCTTGGCAGCTCTGTCTGCTTCTATGCTTATTTCTAATTCAGTAATGCTCCGATGATTTATTTCTATACTAAAGGCTGTTTCACAAAAGCTGAAAAAGAAACGACTGCGGGAGGAGCAAATTCCCCCTCACAGCTGAAACGAAGCCACTTCTGCAGGCACACAGGGAATTTGGGCTGATTTGTGGCCAAGGGAAGCACTGATCCCTGGAAAAAAGGCACTCAAACCACGCTGTCTTCCCTGCTCAAATGGAAAATGTGGCTCTGCTGCAACCCCTGAGCACTGCTAGGGCTGCACAGCCCCCCCTGGTTTGTGGCAAGGCCTCCCTGGAAATCTTGGACCGTGCTGGGAGTCCCTTTGGGTGGAAGATGTGGAGGGACAGCAGCCTGGTGCCACAGCCCACAAAAACTGCTAATCCTGTAGTATTCCTGTTCCCATGAATTCCCAAGTGATTCCTCCTGGCAGTAACTGCAAGTCCCCATCCCCAAATGAGATGGAACAATCCAGCAAAGCAGCCATCTGCTTCCCCCATCTCCTCACTGTTCCAAAAGGAACTGGAATCTCTCCTCTCCTTCCTTTGCACTTTATTTTTAGGGCGTCTTCAGCCAGAGCTCAGCCCCTCAACCTTAACACTGCACCTCTCTCCTTCCAACCACGTTTTCTTTCCGCAGGAATATTCTAGTGGACACCAGACATTTGTTGTGACCAGCGGTCAGAGAGTTCTGCAACACAAAAAATATCTTGTGGATTAGACAGACCTAGAGCCTGAAATTCACTCTGAGGAAGGGGAAAGGGCTTCAGCAGACTTTGTCATCTACAAGAACACCAGATTTTTCATTTTGTTCCCTCAGAAAAGTGACAAAGCCATGACTGCCCACACACAAGTGCCTACGGACGCAGAGAAAATACAGAACTCAGAGCTGCTGGAGTTTGTTTATTTTCTGCTCTGGAGATGATGCCCACACAGCTGTCAACTGGAGCAGAGAGATAAGCCTGAACACGGGGCTGATACAGCTCTTAGGAAGTATTCCCATCCCTTTCCTTCACCAGGAAGGAGCAGGAAATGCACTGAGAAATCCCAATTCCCTGGGAAGGAGAGGGAGACTCGGGAGAGGAGCTGGATGAGGGTAATGGGGGCACTGGAGCACCTTCCCCCACGGAGCCAGGCTGGGAAAGCTGGGATTGTTCAGCCTGGGGAAGAGGAGGTTGTTGGAGACCTCAGAGCCCCTCCCAGGGTCTGAAAGGGCTCCAGGGAAGGCAGAGAGGGACCCTGCATCACGAACTGGAGGGACAGGACAAGGGGAACGGGGTCAAACTGCCAGAGGGGAATTTTAGGTCAGATATTGGGAAGGAATTGCTCCCTGTGAGGGTGGGCAGGCCCTGGCACAGGGTGCCCAGAGAAGCTGGGGCTGTCCCTGGATTCCTGGCAGTGCCCAAGGCCAGGCTGGACAGGGCTTGGAGCAGTCTGGGACAGTGTCAGGACCAAGGATTTGATCCCTCTGTGAAATTCCAACAGATGCAGGGAAGAGCAGCTTTTAACATTCCCATTTCCCTGCATCAGCTATTCCATCCCTACAGCTTCCTTTCATGGCCTGCCTTATTGTCCCTTCCAGTGCACGCAGCCCACCAGGGAGCTTCCCAGTTCCTCCAAACTTGGAGAAAAATACACCAAGCTGCATCCCCAAACCCTTTCTCAGTGCCAGCCTTTGCTTCTGCCTCTGTTTTGGCCAAAAATGTTCTTGACACATTTAATGGTTCAACTGCAGTCCCACTCAGGACTGCCACGGTTTCAAAATCTGATGTGGCACCTTCCCTACAGCCTGCAGTTCTCCAAGTTTTTACTTCTGCCTGCACAGAGTTCACACCATGAGGAATTCACAATTCCTTGGCACCTTGCCTTAGCTGACTTCCCACACCTAAAGTTCTGTCATTGCAATAGGGAAAAAAAAAAAAAGAACTTTCCCCTAAAAAAGAAGCCAGAACCATGGGACCACATGGCCATTAAATCCCACTGGTGGAGAATCTTGGAAAGCTGCCAGCGGCTCTTTCCTCCCAGGGCTGGGCCAGGAGGAGCCCGGGCAGGCAATGAGGGGGCACATCTGGCTGTGACTGATGGCCCCTCTCACCGCCACGGGGACAGAGCTGTGCTGGCAGTGCCAGTGCTGGGGACAGCGGGGACCTCTGCCAGCAGCCACCCGCTGCTCGGCACAGGGAAGGGCTCACTCCACACCGCCCCAGCAGCGACCCTGGGAATGACTGACGGAGCAAACCTGAGCCTCCCTCTCTGCACGGAGTGAGGAGCCTCTGTGAAGGCTGCTCCGGGTGTGGAGCCCACCCTGTGCCACCTTTTCCCAGCACCAAAGCCCCCTCCCAAGCCTGGTGCTCCCACTCACACCAGTTTGCTGCAGCTACACAGCTCTCATGGCAGCACACAGAATCGCTGGCAGATGTTCACCAAAATATTTCATGTCTCTTCTTTTTCCCTCTCCCAAACTACATTTTTCCCAAAGGGAAAGCGCAGGGAGTGCAGAAAGGAAGCGGAAGGACACTCCAGGCTGGTGTCCTGCAGGGATGTCACCCTGCCAGACAGAGCTGTGGGCTGTGCTGGGTTAATGCCATGCCAGTACTGATGCCCAAAACCCTGCAAATTTAAACCAGGCCTAAAGAAGGGAAGGGGCTGGTCTGCAGGGCTCTAAAGGGCTGCTCTCCCTGGGCCAGATGAGCCTGGAGCAGCCCCAGCCCCCTCACAAACAAACACCCCATTTCTCTGCTCCCCATGCCAGGCTGGAGCAGCCCCGTGTCCCCAGCAGAGCTGGGCACTGACAGAGCTAAATCCAGCACGAGTCACATCCAGCTCAGAGCAACCCAAACCTGAGCAGCTGCTGCTTTTGTGAGCAGCAGAGCAGCTTCGTGGCACCAGAGATGTGAGCACGGTGTTTTCTAAGCACCACAGCACAACCTCGGCCAGAGCTGCTCCCACTCCCCTGGAACAGACTTTTCCTCTGCCCAGGTTTTCTCAGCACTGGAAGCCCTCAGGGTTTCTGATCTGGAGAGCCCAAATGAGCTGGGAGGATTCCTCCTCCTGCCCTCCTCAGGCCTGTCCAGGTAGGGTTCATCCCCCTGAGCCAAGGCTCAGGAGCTTGTGGTGGGAAAGGTGGGAGCAGGGATGATCCAGCAGCTCCCCAAGCCCTTCAGGATCAGCAGGGCTGGTGCTCCTGTAAAGCTCCTACAAAAGGACTTCTGTGGAGAGGGAGCCCAGAGCCAGCCCCAGGTATGTAATTTCCAGGCACTGACAGCATCTGGAGCCTCAAAAATCAGCAACTAAAATGTGTTCCTGCTGACTTCACTTCCATGTGAATGCCAGAAATCCCCTGGCAGCAGTGCAGTCTGCCAGGGCTCAAGCTGAGCTTTGCAGGAGCCCAGCACCCACTCCACCAAGGGCCAGTCTGGGTGCAGAAGGCAGCAAATCCCAACTCTGGAGTTGTTCATCCCCAAAGGTGAGGTGGGGAAAGGGTGGGGGCACCCACAGGTGTCATGGAATCACAGAATGGCTTGGGTTGGGAGGGACCTGAAAGATCATCTCATCCCAGACTCCTCCCACTGTCCCAGGCTGCTCCCAGCCCCAGTGTCCAGCCTGGCCTTGGGCACTGCCAGGGATCCAGGGGCAGCCACAGCAAATCTGGGCACCCTGTGCCAGGGCCTGCCCACCCTCCCAGCCAGGAATCCCATCCCATATCCCATCTCAAGCCACTCTCAGTTTGAATCCACCTGCCATGTCCTTGTCCCAGGTCCCTTTCCAGCTCTCCTGGAGCTCCTTCAGGTCCTGCAAGGCCACGATGAGCTCACCCCAAAGCTTCTCCTCTCCAGATGAACAATCCCAGCTCTCCCAGCCTTTCCTCCCAGCAGAGCTGCTCCATCCCTCTGCTCACCCTGGAGCCTCCTCCAGCAGCTCCAGGTCCTCCCTGTGCTGGGACAGGGCAGCTCTGCAGGTGGGGTCCCAGGGACCACCAGGACCTTGCCAGCTGCTCTCCCTCAGATTTCCCATTCCCAGATTTCCCAACTCGTGCTGGAAAGCAGGGATGAGGGGAGCTGGCTCTGGCTGGGTTTGCCAGGCTGCTGCTCACAGCCCTGGGCAGGCACTCCAGCAGCACCAGGAGAGCATTCCAAGGAGGAATCTCAGGAGGATTCAGTTTGTATTTTGTTTGTAACAGTCTGTGACTTGGGAAGTGGATAGAGCAATTTCCAGAATAATTCAGCAATGCAATTTGTAAATCTTCAGAGTTTTCCAACTTTCAGACTCTCCAGCACAGAGCAGCAGGTCTGGGCTCTGGGCTCTGGGCAGGGAGAGTTCCCAAAACCCCCTGTGCTCCAAGGCAGACACAGCTGGGAGCCCCCAGGGGCATCCAGCACGGATTGCTGCAGCCCCTGAGGACGAGAGCAAGCACCCAGTTTAGCTTTAATTCAATCCAGGCCTGTTTATGCACCACTGACTGCAAAGGACAGTGAATTAAAGTGCACATGAAAGGAAATCACAGCCCTCAGCACTGGCTCTCAAACACTCTGTAAAGTCTGTTTGATGAAGGGCTGCTCTGCTCTGTCACCCAGGATTATCACTCCTTTGTTTTCAGCCCCCACCTCCAAAGTCATTAAATAAATACTTGCTTTCTAATGAAAATGGATTGGTTTGGGCCAATAAATCACTTAAAAGCCATCTGCCGATGAAAAAAAAAAACATTCAAAGAGGCAAATTCCCCCAACTCTTCCTCACATATTTTTCCCCTCTGCTTTGGGTTTAGAGGGAAAATATGTTTGGGCAAGCCATGAACGGCAGCTTTCTCCTGGGAAGTGTGAACAGACCACAGAAAAGGCTCAGCTTGGCTTTGACTTCCAAAATCACTTCATGGACCACTCGGAAACAATTCAGGCAGCAGGGTACGAGCTCCGAATGTTGGTGCTGGCCCAGATTGTTTTGTTTTCATTAATAAGATTACTGCAGTGAAAGCAGGCTCTCTGAAGCTTAATTTTCCTAGCAATTGTTAAATAATTCAATGCCCATCTTTTCTGTCTCTTTAATGCCTCTGAAAAATCAAAACCCTTCACAAATTAAAGGCCAAATCCTGTTTACTCTTTCCATTTCTAAAGCAACTCCAACATCAATAAAGGCTGTTTTTGTGACTTGGGCTCAGATTAAAGTTCTGTCACTGCAAGTACTTTTAAATTTTTTCAACCAGAAGCATAATTTCTTTTTTTTTTCTTTTTAATCAAAATAATTCTCTCACGCAAAGCTCTAACAACACAAAAGCAAACGCTTCCAGTATGGCCAGTGTGATTTTCTTCACAAAAAGGGATTACACGAACATTTTCTACCAATAAACTACAGTTCCTTTCAGGAAGGAGAATTTGCTCCCTTGCCTGCACCTCTGTTTTTCTAAAGGGACAAATCAGAGGCTTAAAGTCCTTGCTCAGTCTTCAGGGCTCTTCAGGGAGAAGCTGGGCTGACTGGGGCTTGAAGGATTGAAGTTTTATTTGCAGTAACACCTTTGATTTGGCCAAGAGTGGTGGTTTGGCACCATCACAGAATATCCTGAGCTGCAAGGGACCCACAGGAACATCGATCCAACTCCTGTACAGACCCCAGCAATCCCACCCCTCCAGGCCTTTCACCTGTCCCTCCTTTGGATCATCTCCAGTAACTCTGAATCTGTCACTGCCCCAAACTGAGGGGGGCAATCACACCCATAAAACCTTTAAAAAGTGTCCCAGGATTCACAGAACAATGATGGAATTGGCACCATCACCAAAAACAAACACTTCCTACATTTATTTTCATCCAGGAATCACTGAAACAGCCAAGGAACCCCCAGATTCCAGACAGCCCCTTCCTCAGGCAAAGCAGGGAAATGTTCTGGTGACAACAAGTCCCAGCCAAGGGTGGGCAGGGCTCCAGGGGGTTCCACCTGCACCAGGCCGGCCTGAAGGCTCAGCACCCACGGATGGATCTCCCCATCCCAGGAACAGCTCAGCCCTCCCTGGGGCAGGTATTTAATGCTGCTCCCAGATCCCAGCCCGTGCCCCCCGTGTCCCACCCGAGGCGTGTCAAACGCTGCCTTTTCAGGGTCACTTGGCCAGAGCAGCCAGGCACAGCCCAGCCAGGTCCCCCTGCCAGGTCCCTGTCCCAGCCCCCCTCTCACGGCACTGGGAAGCTGCACAGACACACATCCTCCTCTCCAAGAGCTGTTCCCCAACTCCCAGAAGAACCACCCTGCTTTGGGCCCTCTCCCAAACCCTGGGGCTCGCTGGGGACCTTGCCAGGTTTTCAGCAAGGTTTGGATCTGCTCTGGGTGCAGCCAATTCCAAGCAAAATCTGAGACTACGGACACCTGAAAGGAGGCCCAGGGAGAGCTGGCTCATGCCAGGGGCTGCTGCCAGGCAGCTGCAGGTGCACACAGCTCAGGTGGGCGCTCAGCAGAGGCTCTCCAGGCAGCGACATCAATCTGCTCATCTTGTAAAACCTGACACCATCACCAAATTATTGCAGAGCCTTCTTTTACACTTGGCACTAAATTAGGCGACATTAAAAGGCAGCAGATGAAGAATTCCTCGTAAAGAGGCCCAACAGCAGCAATTTGAGCTCCACCACGTCCACGGCAGCTTTCTCACACCACAGGGAATCTCTGGGAAGTTTAAGAGCTTCAAATTAGCACACCAGGGAGTGGAAGTCACTTTGTGCAGCCAGTTGAGGATCACTCCTCCCAGTACCATTACCATGAAAGTCGAAAAAGTCAATTAAAAGGTTTTTTACTACGTGGTGTCAAATCATCCCCCAAAAAAATCCTCAGCACTAAAAGGAAAACCCAAACTGAGCACACTGAAGAGGTTCTTGCTGAAGTAATTTAGAAGCTGATAAAGCACTTGATGATTTTAATTTAATCTGGAGATGGATGACAAAGTTATTGAGGTCATGATTCTGACCTAAATCTTCCCTCTCCAACATTCTAAGCCCAAACAAGACTGACACTAATTAAAAAAAAAAAAATTAAAAAATCCCTCCATTTCTTCCCTGCGAGGCCAGGCTGGATGGGGTTTGGAGCAACCTGGGATAATGGAAGGTGTCCACGGCAGGAGATGGAATGAGATGGGCTTTAAGGTCCCTTCCAACCCAAAATATTCTGGGATTCTTCTGTTACTTGTTTTCACATTTTCAGAACCCTTCATTCTCTGTGCCAGCCAGCAGCGATCAGCCCCTGGCTCTCAGCCTCGCATCCCTGGCAGCACAGGTGCCCAGGGGTTAAGGATGGATGGCTCTGATTTGTTGAGGTGTTTGCACAACAAGGTCTTGGCAGCAGCTCTTCCCAGGAGCACCAAGCAAACCTTGCCTGGGGAAGAGCCACAGAACCCCAGAAGGGTTTGGGCTGGAAGGGACCTTAACGCCCATCCAGTGCCACCCCTGCCCTGGGCAGGGACACCTCCCACTGCCCCAGGCTGCTGCAAGCCCTGCCCAGCCTGGCCTGGCACAAATCAGTGCTGTTCCCATGCTGGACCAAGGTCTGGTCCAAAGTCCTTTGGGGCTCCAGGGGTTTTGCTGGAAATGATGCTGAGCCCTGACATGGAACTGCAGCCAGTGCAGGGATGGAGGAGAAGCAGACTTCAGGGGAGATAAAACATTTGGGTGGCCAACACAGAGCTTTGGTCTCCTTGACCTGCTCAAGACAGGGAGCCTGGGGTGGATCACCAGTGCCAACAATTTATCTTCCTGTTTGATT
Source organism: Picathartes gymnocephalus (assembly GCA_013390045.1). Lineage (NCBI taxonomy): Eukaryota > Metazoa > Chordata > Aves > Passeriformes > Picathartidae > Picathartes > Picathartes gymnocephalus. The sequence goes on from WEKY01042885.1 coordinate 75,977, forward strand.
GACATTTGATCTGTTTAAGTTTTATTTGAAGCCATTGAAGAGCTCCTTCTGCAGCTGTTGGGACATTCCCACATGTCCCATCCCATCCCATCCCGTCCCATCCCACCAAGCAAACACTTGACACCACATCTTCTCAAACATTCCAGGTGGGGTTTCCAAAAATAAATTCTCATTTCACTGCCCCACTCTGGCTCCTATGGAAATCTTTCCCTCAACTTCTGAATGCCAGAAGAGTGAGAACATTTTAAACCATCTTCACACAGAATCAGGAATCTTCCTGCAGTTTGGAAGTGTTAAAGGCAGAAAGAACCAATTTTAGAAATATTCAGCATTTTGTACAAATGCCTCAAGATTTTTTTCAAAACAAACCAACAGAAACCCAGGAAATATCCTGAAAATTCTGCCTTTTCTCACACCTGTGTCCAACAGTTTGCACCCTGAGTTGCCTTCTGTCACCTTGAGCACTCCAGTGATGGTGAAAATTTTAAAAATATGTAACATATAATATATAACATATATAATATATAGTATACAGTGATATACACTATATTATATACTATATACTATGCCAGTAGAGGTTATTCCCAAGAGCTCCATTCCTCTGACTATTTCAGAGTTTGTGCAAATCCTGTGTGCACAGAAGTTTCAGGCTGTTATAGCGGCCTGAAAAAGGTCTCTTGGACTAAAAGAGGTGAAAAACAGCATTTATTTCATTAAAATAAAGAAAGCACTGAATCTTTGGGCTTTTGAATGCCATCATGGGATGATGGCTGCAGGAAGCCCCATGGAAAAATCAGTATTTAGTGGTTTCTGGAATGAGTAAATAAATATAATAATGATCCCACCACAAAGCCCTAAGGTGCTAGCCCAAATGAAAGCCCAGCCACCAGAGAGGGGCAGCTCGGCCCCACCTGAGCTCTGTGGCTGATGAACACTTTAATTAAACACAAACGTCTTGTTAAGCAGCAGAACCTTCTCTCCACTCCTGGGCCACATTCAATAACCCCAAACCTCTCTGTTTTTCCCATCTCGATCTCTGCACCATTCCCACACCTGGGATGGAGTTTGCTCTTTCCTAAGCACGCTGCAAGAGCAAATTCATTAACACTGGTGAGGCTGAGACAGCAGGTAATTGGCCGGGTTAATTAACATTATTTTCATCTTTATAAAAAAGCCCCAAACCTATCAGCCCTTCTATTCTTTCACAATCCATAACTCTCAAAGCCCATTTCCTCCTCACAATGAGCTTAATTCTAATTAAATGAGCTTTTGTCTTCCAGCAGCAGTAAAGACGAAGTGCCACATAAAACATCTGCAGCACAGCCCTTTCCAAAGTCCGGTTTAACCTCAAATCCGGCTCCCAGATGCAATCCATGCATGGCAGGCTTGGAAAGAGGATTATTCTTGTCATCTCTGGAGCCACCTGAGGGCTTCCCCAAGCCCAGCACCTTTTGGGGGGTTCCTCACCAAGGGAGCCCGTCAGCCTCTGCCTCCATGCTCCGCACAGCCAGGTGTGGAAAATGCAGAGGGAAAGGCAGGAAATTCATTATATTGTAAATAATCCCATCTATCCAGGGAGGTGGTGGAGTCAGCACCCCTGAGGTGCTCAAACAACGAGCAGACCTGGCATTTCAAGATGTGGTTTATCGGGCACGGGGGCATCCAGGGGCTGCACTTGGGGGTCTTGGAGAGCTTTTCCCACCTCAGTGGCTCTGTGATTTCAGTGACAGCGGGGTCACTGCTCTGTTGAGGGAGCCAGGCAGCAGAGATCCAGGTTTCACAGCTCCTGCCAGCAGGAGAGTGTGGGCAGCCCCATTTCCATGCTCAGGGGAGTGGCCCCCAGCCCCAGGGCTGCTCAATATTCACTCAGTGGCTCCTGGATGAGACTCCGGAGAGCATTTCATTGTTTTCTTGGATCACACCCCTGCAGCCATCTCACACCTGGAATTACAAATCCTGGCGATGCCACTGAAGCACCATCAGCACATGGAGCCATAAAACTCCCAGATTTCAGCAGCTTTTTGACCAAAGCCGATGTGACACAACCAAAACAGGTCAGGCAGGAGGAGGAGCTGGCCCTGGGGGTCTCACCAGTGAAACGACAGGCTCCAGACCTCGAGGAACCTCAGAAGAGCTCGTGTTCTGTCAGTGGGAAATCAATCATTCCTGAAGATGCTAAAACGCTGGATCCCACCGTGGGATACCCCAAGACCAGACCATCAATCTGCAGCTTCATAGCACCTCCAAAGATCTCACTTGGATTTCCCACAGGAGACTGAAAGCATCAGCTTCCTTCCATTTTTTGTGGCCTCACAGGTTTTCTGGATCCTCAGCAAACTCTGATCAATGCCTGTCATTAATAACTGGATAAATCCTGGCTGCCCCTGCACAGCAAAGCACATCCAGGCACGGAATGCAGGCACAGATTCCCTCCCAGCACCCCTCAGCACCAGGAAATCCCACCAGCTCTGCAGCAGCTGGAGATCAGGATCTCTCTGAGGACCACTGAAATGGCATTTTCTGTCGGCCTCTTCTGGGAGAGCTAATTCAGCCATGATCCACTGCCCTGTAATCACAATTTGACCTCCTGCACAGAGGTAGGCAGAGTCTGGCAAGGAAAGCCTGGCTGTGAAACCAGGCCCAGTCAGTGCTGAGATTGGGGGGATCTTTGGTGTATCAGCATTTTAAATGTTCATGTGACAAAAATACAACAGCAGATGTATTGCAGAGCCCAGGTATGACAGCAGCACTGCTCCCAGGGATTAAGGGAGGCTATTTCTTGCAGGATATTGCTGGATAAAGCAGGAGTCTGGAGCCAGTTTGAGACTGGGCCGTATTTTCGATAAATTTCATTTCTAAGAGGCCATCAGCTCTCTGCCTGGATAATCACATCTGGGAATTAATCCTGAGAGAAAACTGCCCCAAACATTTTCATGTCTCCAGTCCCCCCTGAATGCATTTGGTCACTTGTGAGCTCACAGGGCTGGAGCAGCTCTGGTGGGGCAGGGAATTTCTCCTGGGGTTGCCACAGTCCCCATGCACCAAGAGTAAACCCAAAAATAAGGAATGAACTCCTTACTTCACTCCCACTCTTTTATCCTAAAATATCTCTTAAAAACTAGCGTACCTCTGTATGCTAAAATTTCCAAATTTCCTCTGATCCCGTGCATAATTACATGGAGGACTGCATTGGCACCCCTTCCATGCAAATATTGCTGCAAAGTGCAGGATTTCCAGAGCATTGTGTGACAAAGAAATCCCTGCAGTGATTATTTCTGGTCTGTGGGTGGGTGCACAGTGGCACAGCACGTGCCTTTAGCTTCCTGTTGGGGACACTGCCCATTTACCTTCCCCCTGACCCTCCCCCAGTGCCTGCTAACTACGGTATTTTCACTTCTTTAATATTTAATGTGGCTGGGAGGTTCCTGGGGGTCCCAGGGCTGTGTCCTTGCCCCTGGCTCCTCAAACCCCCGAGGCCTCAGTAGCAGAATCCACATTTCAGGTGCAGTAACAAAGCCCAGCTGTCTCCAGGAGCCTGCTCTGAGCTCTTGTTCATGGTGCTTCAGCTCGGAGCTGAGTGGGCACATCCCTGGGATCACCTGGCTGTGGATGCCACAGGGATAAGGAGGTGTCCAAAAGGGATGGCAGGGGTGCACAAAGGTTGCAGGAACCCCAGACAAAAACCTCTCCCAGCTTCCAGCTCCTCCCGTTTGCAGTCAGCTGAAACGCAGAGATGTGATGCTCAATGTCCTGCCCAGATTTTAGCACCATCCCTACATTTCTTTAAGATAAAACAAGCACCAGAAGAACCTACCAGGACCTTCTGGCCAGCAGGAGCCAATTCCCAGAGCAAAGCCTTCACTTCTACAGCTGTGGGTCAGCAGCAGATCCGCCCCAGGCAGCACCTCTGGTTCTCAGCACCAAAGCAAGGGAAATAAAGGTGCTGAGAGATGTGGAGGTCTGTGGAGGTGACCAACACCCCTGGGAGCCCATTTACTCCTGGCTCACTGGTAACCCCTGAACTGGTTCATACTGGGGAGCCTGGGGAAAAACATCCTAAAGAACCAAAATCCTCCTGGTGCAGGTCCTGACCTCCCCGCTCCATCTCTTCATGATCCCCCAACCCTGCAGTTCCCCACAGCTCTCAGCTCAGAAACTGCTCAGCTCAGCACCCTCGGCCTTCTCACCTCCCCCCACACCAAACACCTTCCAAAACCCAACTGGCCAAACCCCACTTCCTCTCACACCAAACACCTTCCAAAACCCAACTGGCCAAACCCCACCTCCCCTCAGACCAAACACCTTCCAAAACCCAACTGGCCAAACCCCACTTCCTCTCACACCAAACACCTTCCAAAACCCAACTGGCCAAACCCCACCTCCCCTCAGACCAAACACCTTCCCCAAAGCAAAGCTGTGCCTCCCCACGTGGCTCTGCCCCAGCCTGTCCATGCCCACCCCTGCGTGCACTGACACCAATTCCAGCCCCGTTCTGAGAACACAGCAGAGCAGAAGGTGCCGCCAGGTCTTTAAATGTCATACTGGGGGGTCCAGATTCCTCAGTCACAGCTTGTGAAGCCCAATAAGCTCCCAGGCTGGTGTCGCAGGGGACACTCCCTTGTGCCAAAGCTTTCCTGGATCTCCTAACTTCAGTTTAATAAAAGAGGTTGTTGTTTTTTGACTTTTATATTTCCTGGCTGAGAAAGGTTTATCCCAGCAGTGTTGATCCACTTTTATCACCCTCCAGAGGCTGCAGCAGGAGCTGCCAGCCCCACACTGTTCACATCTCACCTGCAAAGGTTTTGGGATTCCTCAGCTTTGCCTTCTGCGCGGCCCAGCCCCCCTTTAACAAGTCCAGCAGCCTGGATTTGGTTAAAATAACTGTTTATTTGTCAAAGCCCTGACTCCTGTCCAGAATAAACTGACAATTCCTCCTCCACTGAGGGCTGAATGTGCTGCCTGGAACACGGGAGCCAAAGGAATAACAAGAAGTCTCTGTGTGACTGGGACTAGACCTAATTTCAGCTTCCAGGGATTATGTCAGAGACCAAGCAGAGCTGTTTGGGTTCAGGATTGCCAGCAGGCAGGGATCTGCACACATGCAGCTGCTCCGTACCCCAGGACAAGGCTTAACTCCAGACAAATCAAGTCAGGATCCAGGCGGATCCGACCCACCTGGCCAGACACCGCTCCTCATCACTGTGGTATTTGGGAGCTGTGAGGGAAAACCTCTGAGCTGTGCTCACAGAGCAGCCCCAGCTCCCACCCACTGCAAGCTCTTCCCTCCCCTCCTGCTCTTGTTTTGGCCTCACCCCACCCCTGACGCCTGGCAGGGCTGGAGCACGTTTGAGAGCTGCCAACCCTTCAGCTGGAGTGTCACAACAGCCTGAGACACATTTTTGCAGAGTTTGCCCTGGGAGGAGAGGGACTTTGCATTCAGGGGAACACAGAGCTGTGTTTCCTGGCTCCACGCTGCATGCATCACATGGCAATAATCTCCTCACTGCTCACGGTTTGCCCAGACTCAGCACTGGAACTGAGGCACTTTGTCAGCTGCCCTTCAGCACAAGCCTGGACAAACCTGCCCCGCTCCTGCGCCTCCCCGGTGCCTTTGTTACCAACACCCTTTCCCGAGACCCTGTACCCTTGCACTCCCTCCCTGGCTCATGTCACAGCAGGGGTTGTGACACTGTCCCTCCCTCTCCAAGGTGGCACCTAACCTTATCTTCGTGCATTTTCCCACAGCCATGGAATGGTTTGGGTTGGAAGGGACCTTAAACCCCATCCAGTGTCACCCCTGCCATGGGCAGGGACACCTCCCACTGTCCCAGGCTGCTCCAAGCCCTGTCCAGCCTGGCCTTGGGCACTGCCAGGGATCCAGGGGCAGCCACAGCTTCTCTGGGCACCCTGTGCCAGGGCCTCCCCACCCTCACAGGGAACAATTCCTGCTCAATATCCCATATATCCCTGCTCTGTCTGAAGCCATCCCTGCTTCCCCTGTCGCTCCAGGGTGCTCTGAGTCCCTCCCAGCTCTCCCAAAGGCTCTCAGCAGCGGGATGCCTCCCTGCCCCCTGTGCCAGTCAGTGAATGCCCCCTGTGCCGGTCAGTGAGTGCCCCCAGCCCCGGTCAGTGAGTGCCCCCAGCCCCGGTCAGTGAGTGCCCCCAGCCCTGGTCAGTGAGTGCCCCCTGTGCTGGTCAGTGAGT
>WEKY01042885.1:85758-173348 GCA_013390045.1 Picathartes gymnocephalus
GGGACAGGGACACAGAGCCCCAGGACAGGGACACAGAGCCCGTGGGACAGGGACACAGAGCCCATGGGACAGGGACACAGAGCCCCGGGACAGGGACACAGAGCCCCAGGACAGGGACACAGAGCCCGTGGGACAGGGACACAGAGCCCCAGGACAGGGACACAGAGCCCGTGGGACAGGGACACAGAGCCCATGGGACAGGGACACAGAGCCCCGGGACAGGGACACAGAGCCCCAGGACAGGGACACAGAGCCCGTGGGACAGGGACACAGAGCCCCAGGACAGGGACACAGAGCCCGTGGGACAGGGACACAGAGCCCATGGGACAGGGACACAGAGCCCCGGGACAGGGACACAGAGCCCCAGGACAGGGACACAGAGCCCGTGGGACAGGGACACAGAGCCCCAGGACAGGGACACAGAGCCCGTGGGACAGGGACACAGAGCCCATGGGACAGGGACACAGAGCCCCGGGACAGGGACACAGAGCCCCAGGACAGGGACACAGAGCCCGTGGGACAGGGACACAGAGCCCCAGGACAGGGACACAGATCCCATGGGACAAGGACACGGCTCTCAGAGAAGACAAACCCACCCTGGGCAGGCAGTGAGCCGGACTCCTGGGGACAAACAGCTCTGCACACTCTGGGAGGGGACACGATCGCCTGGCGTGAAGCGAAGCTGATCTGCACAAGCTGGACCAAGCACAAGGCACCCAGAAGAGGTGCCAGGTGGCCCAGAACGCCGCTGCTGGGCCAGCGAGGAGCCCACGGGCCCCCTCAGAGGCCAAGGGCAGGGAGGGGACACGTACAGTCCTCTGCACTAAAGGCAATGGAACTGAAACACAGGGACAGGAAGACGTCACCCGTGGACAGCAAAGAGCAGCACTGTGACTCCTGATGGAGGTGTGAGCTGGATGCACTGCCACAAATGCTGCAAAACCCACCTGAAGTGACTTCAACCACACCAAAACCGTGTGTGAGCTCCACTGCCCCTTTCACTCAGCCTCACCACTACAGCCCTGGCGCTTGCTGTTTGTTTTGGCAGCAGAAAACTTGAAATTCTCCTTGCTTTTATGAGGGGATAAAAGGGATCCTGGCTTTGTTCAGAAGATCCACCCAGGCCAGTGCAGCTCATTTCCCTCTGTAGTCCAGGCCTGTGTGTGCAGTGCCCGAGACCCCCAGGGACCTGCAGCCCTCAGCCACCACCAGCACAGAAATTCTCCTGAGTACAAGGCTTGAGCACAAAAGACACAGAGGGCTTTGAAGGTGGAAGCAGATGGAAGGTTACAACAAAGGATAAACACGAGTGTGTTTTTCCAACCCTTTGGAAAAGTGCCAGTTCTCTGCCAGGGAAGCCTTGGTCCTCTCAGTGCCTCTTGCGCCAGCTCAGTGCACAAAGGTTTGCTGGAGAGAGGAGCTCTAAAAGCTCAGCAAAGCCACTGGGCACCAACACAAACTCTCAACACCATGAAAGCAGTTCCTGAGAGTCTCTTTTGTCCTCACAAGGCTTCAGGACAGCAGAAAATTAGGATATGATCCATGACCTCAAATTATAGTCTACTGCCCTTCACTGCACTCTCTGCCTCTCTCTCTCTCTCCAGGACAAAAAATACAGAGGGAAGAAAAGTCACCATTAATCACCCACAGGGTAAAATCCACAGGAGCACACGTGGGGTCCCACATGAAGGAAACACACACTGGAGAGCAAAGCAGTAAACAGCAAATCTCATCTGCTTTGAAATCTTCAAAGGAAAGGGATGATCTGCTCCCTTCCCTGCCACGCCTCCTTCCAGGCACAGCAAATGTGCTTTCTCCACACTGCCTTTTCTGGGATGCTTCTCCTCACATCTCCATTTCCCCAAAGTCTCTTTTCTCTTTTATGCTGAAGTGGGAATAAAAAGAATAAAGCAAATGAGCCCCTTCCTCAATTCAAAGCATCTGCACCACACACATCCATAACTCAGCAACTTCCATTTCATGCTGAGCCACTCAGAGCAAAACCAGGATTTTATGGAGACAACAACTCTCCCAAATGGTTTTAAGGAGACAGAGACACCGATTTTTTTGACAGATGAAGCCCCACAAGCACAGCACTGGCATCTCACGTGGCTTTGGCAGCAGGTAAGTCATTAATGCTGCAGACCACTGCACCAGGGAGTGATTAACACAACTTTCACATTGGAGCTGGGATCTCAGCGGAGGGAAAACGTGAGAACTCCCCTGGGGAACTGCCTGGGCAGCTCAAAGCAGAGCAGAGCTGCAGTGGAAGAGAAGAGTTGCAAAGTCACAGCTCACAGGCAGCCCTGAGAGACCCCCGTGCCCACCCTGCTGTGTGACAGCAGCTGCTCCCAACGTCCCCAGAGCCACAGCCACCCCCTGGCTCTGTCCTGGCTGTCAGCAGGGGCACAGGGACCTGCTGGGAGCACAGAGGGGGAACTGCACCTGTGGAATGGCACCAGGGGATGGGGAAGGTGCCCATGGCTGGCACCACTCTGACCCTGTTCACTGGCACAGGGCAGGGCCCTGTCCCTCCCACCCGTGTCCCTGTGACCCAGGTGTCCCCAGGGGGCTCCAGGGACACTGACCAGCAGTGGGAAATGCAGTTCCAGGCCCTCTCTGCACGAAGGGTTTCCTGCACAGTCTCACACGCATTTCCAGGTTTGCTCCCTGCCTCTGCTCTGCTCTGGCTCAGCCCACAGCACACGCTTTTGGGGGAAAACTCACTTTTCTTCTATGCCTGAGCAGCCCTAATGGAGAGGATGGCTGCAGTCCTACACTGAGCTGGGCCAGCCTCCCCTTCTGAGCTGTCCTGCAGCTCTGGGGGGAGAGGGCACAGAGCACAGCACTGCTCTGGTATTATGAGACACATCCCCAGCACTCAGATGGGGTGGGCTCTGAATTTCATTTCCCAGAGCATCCGGAACTGCAGGAGTGGAAAATCCAGTGTTGGGTAACAAAAGTGAAATGCCAGTCTCCAGGAACCACAGAATTCCCGAAGGGTTTGGGTTGGAAGGGACCTTAAAGTTCGTCTCATCCAATCCCTGCCATGAGCAGGGACACCTTCCATAGCCCAGCGTGCTCCAAACCCTGTCCAACCTGGCCATGGACAATTAAATTCTCTGAGAAACTCCTGGTCAAGAATCCAGCAAGCCCTGGCCCAGGTCCTCCCTTGCCAGTGATGTGGCTGTGTGGAAAAGCACCAGTGAGAACCCCAGTGCCTGCACAGCTGCACTGGCACAGCTCCTTTGCTCCTGGAGATGCTGATCCTGTGGGACCAGATGTGCTCAAACCGCTGGAAACCATCACTGACTCACAAATCTCATCCCAATCCAAGTGAGGTGAAGTTACCCCTGATTTTACCCCATGTTTCCCTCAGCCAGCAGTCGCCGAGTGCCCTGCACTGCCAGAACAGCCAGCTCCAGCCCCAGGACCTGCAGAGCTGACCCTGACGCTCTCCACCTGTCCTATCAGCTCAGGTAGTGTCTCCTCCCAGCTGATGCACCTTCACAGCTACACCAGGAAGGCTGGGAGGCCTGGGATAGAATGCCAGGGACTTGTGACTTGCACTGAGGGACAGCAGCAGGGAAGAATTTCACACAAAGGGGCAGCCCTTGGATCTGCTCCTCCCAGGGCTGCACACAAACCGCAGCAGGGACAGGGCATCTCCAGCTCCGGGAACTTGCTCCATTCCCACCTCTGCCTGGCACGGGGCCGTGGAGGTGCTTTCACAGGGCTGACAGTGAGAATATCCACAAGATCCTGAGCCAGGATAATCAAAAACGGGGACTCTGGGTGTAAAGTAATGGCAAAGGAGCCAGAATTCTCCAGAGGAGAATTCCTTCAGGCCTGCACTCCTAAGGATTCCAGTGGTGGATCCACAGGGGCTGCACAAGCAGGAATTCACTCCAAACCAGCACTGCCCTGGGGCCTGGAGACTCCTCCCTCTGCTGCACCCCATGGCCCTCCTCACACTCACTCAGACATCCCCTGAGGGAGCCAACGGGAGCCTCCCTCAGAGCACACCCCCAGCATCCCTGTTTATCCAGGATGCAGGCTGGGGGGTTTGATCTCTGCCATTGCACGAGATGTTTCCCAGCAAGATTTACAGAGAGAAACACTCCTGAAAATGCCAATAGGTTCCATTTCAATCCTGCCTTTTGTTCTCCGTCTGTCCCTATTGATCTGCCCTGAAGGGCAAGCCCAAGGAACTCAAATCCAATGGACCTGTTGCTCCATTAAAAACCCCAGCTGCAATGACTTATGTTATCTATTACAAACTGTTTTGTCACCTGCAGGAGCTGGGAAATGGGGCTGCCAGGGAAATGGAACCACCTGATGCCAGGGAAAGTCATCCCACCACAGACACCAGCCCAATTGCAAGCACAGAAACATCCCCTGCTCCATCCCCACCCCAAATCTTGCCCAAACCTCCCCACATCCCGTGGCAGCCCCCAGAACTAAAGGTGGGAACTGCCTGTAGCCACACAGAGAAAGGAGCAAAGACCAGCAGCAGCAGGGAAGCTGAAGGAATTACCAGGAGCAGGGAATTCCTTGTGCAGCACTGGCCAGGTGGTCCTTGGGAGAGGACCACACCTCCTCTACACCCCTAAGGAAAACATCCTGGTGTTTGCCAGGCTCAGCTGGGTGGGAAAAGCCTACAGAGCCCAAGGTGATATCAGGAACACTGGAAGGGTCAGGGCTGGGAGTGTTCCAGTGCCATGGGACACCTCGGCCACCCCTGTCCCATGTTCTCACCTGCCTGAAACTCCAAAGCCATCAGGGCTGGGATTTCTGCAGGAAATCACTAAAACAGCTCCTTCAACAGGCAATAAACAAATAAATGTGAACATTTTTTCAGGGAAACTCAGAGTCAGGGGAGTCTCTGAAGTTTTTTACCTGCAGCTGGACAAGAGGGAACTGTGACATGGGGAGCAGGGGGGTGAATCAGTTCTCACAAAGCTGCTCCCAGTCAGGGTGTCCAGCTCAAACCTCTGGTCATTCGGGTCAGGAAAACCCAAAGAGAATCACAGAACATCCTGAGCTGGACCTGGGACCCGCAAAGACCACGAATCCCAACTCCTGTCCTGCACAGACACCCCAACAACCCCACCCTGTCCTTTGCTGCCCTTCTCCGTAGAGCCCCAAAAACCTCGGAGCTGAGCACCAGTGGGACAGCCCAGGTCAGCTCCAATGAAACACCCCATCCTCAGGCTGGGATACTCAGCACTGGGAAAGGCTGGGATCATTCAGCACTGGGAAGGGCTGGGATCATTCAGCACTGGGAAGGGCTGGGATCATTCAGCACTGGGAAGGGCTGGGATCATTCAGCACTGGGAAGGGCTGGGATCATTCAGCACTGGGAAGGGCTGGGATCATTCAGCACTGGGAAGGGCTGGGATCATTCAGCACTGGGAAGGGCTGGGATCATTCAGCACTGGGAAGGGCTGGGATCATTCAGCACTGGGAAGGGCTGGGATCATTCAGCACTGGGAAAGGCTGGAATACTCAGCACTGGGAAGGACCAGGATCATTCAGCACTGGGAAAGGCTGGGATAATTCAGCACTGGGAAAGGCTGGGATACTCAGCACTGGGAAGGGCTGGGATCATTCAGCACTGGGAAGGGCTGGGATCATTCAGCACTGGGAAAGGCTGGGATCATTCAGCACTGGGAAAGGCTGGAATATTCAGCACTGGGAAAGGCTGGGATCATTCAGCACTGGGAAAGGCTGGGATCATTCAGCACTGGGAAAGGCTGGAATACTCAGCACTGGGAAGGGCTGGGATCACTCAGCACTAAGAAGGCTGGGATGTGACTCAGCTCCCTGCAACTCCCCTCTAAGCACAAACACCCAGACAGCTCCCAGGAGGGCAAGGCACGAGCCTGTTGCTGTTGCTGCTGCTGGAATGAGCAAAACAAGAAAGGGATCCCTCGAGTCCCAGGAATGTGCAACACCGAGGCAAATTACAACCCTGAGCTTGTCTCCCTCGGTGTAGCCAGCTCCTTTAAGCAGCCTTTTATCCAAAGGGTTTCCTTTATTCCGAGAGGTTTGCTTTTCAAAGAGATGTTATCCCAGATTAAAAACACTAAAAGACACAACAACAACTGAAAAAAAAAAATAAAAGCAGGTGATGATTAAGCAACGGGCTCAGACGACGTGTGCAGCTGTGAGATAGCACAGCATCTCAGGGGCACACGGCTGCCTCCTCCAGCAGCCTGGGAACCTCCTTATCACTCCCAAACACAACCTGCACACTGCCTTTGGAATTACAGCCCTGCAACGAGCACAAACAAAAGCAGCCTCCAAAAGAGCCTTTATGAAGTGTAATGTGCAGCTCAGGGGAGAAGGGGGTTCAAACTACAACTCCCCAAGCTTTCTCCTTCAAGGAGGGATTTTTCTTTTCCCCGTCACAATACATTGGCATCTTTTATCTATTTACAGCTCAGACATAAAGCATCAGAATGCTGGCGTTCATTAACTTTAATCTCTCACTGCACACTTTTGTGTGGTGCCGTGCTGTTGTACAACAAAGCTGAGAGCAGGGAGTGTCTAATGAGGCTTCAGAAGCTTTGTTCCAGCCTGAAAACCTCCCAGCAGCACCAGGCTTTGCTCCTGGCTGTGCCACAGCTCTACCTGGAAGGCACAGAGCCAGGTGGGCAGGGCAGGTGGCTCTTGCCTCTACCCCATGGGGCTAATCTTAAAACTTGACTTGGAAATCTCTGTTCATTTTTGGTGCTTTGTTCTTCAGCAACCCAGATTTTCTGTGGTTCTTCTTCCCCTCTGACAAAACCCACACAAACCCCAGCCAGGGACTGTCCTGAGCCTTCAGCAACTTCCCCAGAGCTGCTTCTGGTCACCCAGGGGACAGCACAGCTCTGGGCTTGGGCACTGCTCCCTGGAGCCAACCTTCTCTCAGCTTACACAGCTGAGCCCCCAAAGGCTTTCCCTGGGCTACAGCCACATCCCCAGAGAAACTGTCCCTCACACCCACACGGCTGCTCCCAAAGAGGCTGCAGAAATTCCTTGTCTTGTTCAGTCACAGCCTCCAAAGTCACACCCACACAGCCCCATCCTCTGCTTGATCCTTCAGGATTCATCTCTAAATCTGAGAGCTCATGAGGAACTATTTTCCTGTAATTATTTTCCTGTAGAAGCCAAATCTATTTATTATGATGACTTTGTTTGTAATATCCAAAGCATCAACCCTGCGATGCTGCTATTGCTGCTCAAAATTATTGCCTACCATTAGTGGGAAGTCTGTGACAATGTTATTGCCATTAATAATTCCTGGCTGTCACTGCAGCTCCTCGAGGATGCTGAGAGGGAGCACATGGTCCCACAGACACGTTCTGGTTTGTATCATTTCTTTTACATGAGAAAAGCAGATTATTACACGCTTGGGAGGAGCTCTTCATAAACATCTGCCCAGTTACCTCATTATCTTCCTTCAAATCCCTCCTTAAAAATCTCATTTCTCATGAGGCCTGCAAAGCCTCAGCAGCATCACACTGCCATTATTAACTCACCCTCCCAGCTGATGGCACCACCCCACTCTCCTTGTGCACCTCCACCCCAATGTTTCTGAGCACAGAGCCCCTCAGGGATGTCCAAGCCCCAGCACAGCCCTGGACCACCACAAGGGACCCTGGGTGCTCCTGATTCCAATCAAAGCATCCTCAGGGTGGGATGCAGCCTAGGTGTGAGAGTTCCCACCTTGTGCCCAGGATGTTTGAACTTGTCCATCAGTGGGGGTCACGTCCCTGCCTCTCCCTCCCTGGTGCTGTCCAGCACTCCAACACAACCCTGGAGGTGTCCAAGGCCAGGCTGGACACTGGGGCTTGGAGAAGTCTGGGACAGTGGAAGGTGCCCCTGGATGGGCTTTGAGGTCCCTTCCAACCCAAACCCTTCTGGGATTCTGTGAAACCCCGGAGCTGGAAGTGTTTGAACACAGCCCAAGCTTTGGGCACTCCTCTGCCTGCCCTGCCACCCCCCAGCCCCAGCAGAGGCAAACCCCAGGGATGGCAGTGCCCTGCAATCCCTCACTGGGCACAGGGATTCCATCCTGGTCCTCACTGGAGCTGCAGCCCCGGCCTGTGCAAGGGGCAGATGCTTTTTGGAAGCATTTGTTTCGCCGTCCTGTGCCTTTCCAGCGTCTCCAGAGCACCTGGCTCACCACCAGCCTCACACTGAACGAGGCAGAGGCTGCTCAGAAACATTTCTTTGTGCACAGGAACGAGGGGAGAAGCTCAGTGATTATCACCAATGGCTTCTCTTTGAAAGAGTTCTTCTCTTTGCCCCATTAATAGGATAAAATCTGGAGAAGGAGCCTCTCATTCTGCTATTTCAAGCCCTCCAAGTCGTGGGCAGTGTGCGATGTCCCAGCAGCACCTCACCTGCACTTCTCTTCACCAGCTAAGTGGTTCCAGCTCTGAAATCCCACAGCTTCACTGCAGACACCACCCAAGCTTCTGCCCTGGAGCTGCTGTGATTCCCACCAGCTGAGGAGCTGCCCTCCTGATTCTTTTACTGGTAATTAGAACTCGTCAGCTTTCTCTGGCGCTCATTACTGTGGTGTCTGAGTGCCTATTTTTACAGCCTGAACAGCTCCCCGTGCACCAGCTCCTCCCCCCACAGACAGGGAGCAACCTCTCGGCTCCCTCTGGAAATGAGCTCTCCACATCCTGCACCCTGCCCTTCCCTCCAATCACAGCATCCACGGCACTCCTTGATTAATTTTTTTCAAATAACATTAAAAGGATGAAAATGCAGCACCACTGAAGAAGGCAGTAAACAAAGGCACTTAACCATTTGCTGTCCTTCAGGAGGATTTTAACTGCCCTGGTTACATTGTCTGAGTGGATATTGGGAGAAAAAAAGATCTTGGAAGAATCTGAGTCTGCAAATGCTTCCTGCAGTTGTGTGTTATCAAAAGGCAGAAGGGAAGGAATGACAACAGTGGCAGAGAGCAGGCTGAACCGAAGTGTGCAATGTGGGAAACCAAACATCCCCTCCGGGCTGTGGCAGGGCCTGAGCTGGACAGGCGGGCTGGGGATGTTTCCTCCTCTTCCTCTTTCCTTCTCCTACCAAAACCAGAACTCGGGGAAGGAGGGTCTCTGCAGGACACCAGCCATCTGTAAAGCCCGGGGTGGTATTTTACAACAGGGAAACTGAGGCACACATCTCAGTTAACACCACTGGAAGGTACCAGAGCAGAAATCCCCCTGGGCTCCAGGCTCTTGTCCTGGCAAATATTTAGAGGTGCATCTCTGCAACAACCAAAGCGTTATTAGAAACAAGGATACCCTGAAAGCAGAGCTCCTGCATGCTCCTGAAGAGAAAGATCAGATGGCTCTCTGCTTTCCTTCACCTTGCAGCTCCCATCTGTGCTTCCAAACCACAACTCTCTCAGATTTAACGTGGTTTGATCCTATTGCTGCCACAGAAGCAGCAGAGACCTTTGTGCCAGCAGCACGCCCACCCCGTTACCCCACGTGCCCCTACCCAAAGAACCCTCCAGGAAACTCCCAGAGATCCAAGCCCTCCTGGAGGAGCTGGGAGCTGCCAGGGCTGCTCACCCTCGTCACTGTTGTCATCCACCAGGATGATCTCCTTGAGCAGGGGTGCGGGGGTGTGGTTAACAGCGCTGTGCACCGAGCGCAGGATCACCGACAGCGCCTCGTTCACGAAGATGAAGATGATGGAGATCTGGGGCAGGTCCTTCCCGTATTTCAGCTCTTTGCACCTGCAACACCAAGGGCAGAGAGGGACACGGGGTCAGCAGAGCTCACAGGGCAGCGCTGGAAAATCCACAGGGCAAGCACCGGCTGCCACCTCCCAGCCGTGCACAGCCGGGGATTCCCACTGCCTGCAAATCCCTCCTCATTCACTGCTGCTGGGAGGGGAGGGCAGCAAAGCAGAGCATCCCTGGGCTCAGAGAGCACATCCAGGGCTCTCCTAACCTGTGTCTGTGGGCAGGGAACCCAGAGTGGCCTCCAGAACACAGCAAATGCCTTCAGCAGCTCAAGGGGAACTCCGAAACTCCCCAGCCCCCCTCTGTCCCAGGATTTACAGGTGCTCAGAGATGAGCCTTGCTCTTAAACAGCACTTGGGAATTTTCTTCCCATTTGCTCTGGGGAGAAGTGAACATAAAATGAGCCTTGGTTAAATAGTCTTAATAAATGTTTTTGCTCTCTCAGCACTGAGCTCAGTCCTGTCTCGGAAGCAGTGGTGTGACCTGGTGTCTTTGTACTGCACAGCCAGGATGGTTAAACCCAAACCCTTGTGATCACCTCCCGGGGTTTCAGGAGTCATTCCTTAACTCAGGCAGGGTTTGGGGCTGGGTCCGTGCTCACACACACTTCAGAGCAGGACAAAAGCAGGAGCTGCCAGGTTTCCACCAGCACCATCCCTGTTACAAGGACACACCAGAGCTGGAGAGAGGGAGCCCCACGGAGCAGGGCTGGGGCAGCTCCGAGGGCAGGGGTGTTCCGGGTGACCCCCAGCTCTGTAGGGACACAGGGACATGGATGTTGTGTCCCTGCCATGTTTCATCTCAACCAGACACCTCCTCCTAACAGAGCAACCGTGGAAAGCAAACAGGAGACCTTAAACCACTTCCAACAACTTAATTCAACTCTCCAGCTTCCCCCACAATAAATCCATGCAGGGCAAGGAGAGAAGGAGCCTCCCCATGCCCTCCCCACATCCATGACAGATTAGACACAGAACACGAGCAGAGTTTCCAGAATTACAATGAGAGAGCACAGAACAAACCCTGCCCAGAAAAGCAGAGAAAGACCAAAGGCAGAGTGACATCCCGGCAGCTCCTCAGCTCCCCAGCAATGCCTCTGCATTTAATTGTCCTGGGTGTTTCTTAGGCAACAGCAGCCGTTCTTCAGACTCCAGAATGAGACTTGGGAGACAAAGATTTCCACAGAAACTGTTTTTTTGTGAATCTTCTTTAGTTAAACAAGTTTGCTGGGTGAACACACGGTTGTGTTTCTTGATTTAACCACTGCCTACCCTACAGCAAGCCAAGAGCTCGACAGAAGGGAACCAAACACTGAAAGGGATCTTTCAAAGGGAAAATCTTTCTTTAAAATGAATGAAAGAATGGTCGTGATGGGGCAAAGTGACAAGTGACCCTGAAATCCTGCCAAGAAAGTCAAACTAAACAGACTCAGACATTAAAAACAGCTTTTGGTAGATGTTGATACCTGCTCTGATGAAGACAAGGTTGTCACAGGAGCAGGAGCATTTCCTCTTCATCTTTGCTCACCTCGGGGCAGCCTCCCCCAAGGAATGCTGAGGGGGATAAAGAGCTCAGCCTGTGATCAAACAGCTCTGGAAGCAAATCCAAAGCCAGCTCTTTGAGGTTCACCTCCTGCTCATCGGCATTCTCCCTGCACCACTCCTGTCAGGGCTCTCCCTCCCCAGCTGCCGAGGACAGGCGGACAAAGACCCAGGGAGAGGAGATGAGCCCAGGGAGGAGAGGGAAAGGCAAACCCCACCCTGCTGGGGCCACAGAGCCCCAGTTCTCCAAAGTCAGGAGAGCCTTGGCACAAACACCCTGCTCTGGTGGCTTTGGCTGCCACCACAGGGCTGGGAAGGCAGGAATTCCAAACCAAATTCACACCAAGGTTGTTGTGTTCCTCCCACGGGGTCCCTTCAGTGCTGGTGCCAAAAGCTGTGGGGTGAGGGATGCTCTGCCACAGCCTGAGGCTCCACCAGGCTCTTCCCTGTGGACAAACCTGCAAATCTTCCTGCAAGTGTGCAGGAAAACACCTGGAGCTGCTGGGCTGTCCCGGGGCAGGGAGGGGAAAAGGGGAGAGCTCCAACAGCACCAGCAAGGCCAGGGGAGAAGCTGTGGGAAACAGTGGGAATGGTGAGGGCACGGGGTGGGAAGTGGGGGGGTTTGGGTTTTTTCTTTGAAATCTTTTTCCTAGGAAAAGGGCTGATGTGGATGCTTTATCCTGCAGCCCACGTGCAGGCCACGCACAGCTGTGACTGCTTTGCTTGGGGAGCTCTCAGACCCTCCAGGGAGGACTCTCTGTGGGTCAGCAGTCCAGGACAGGTGAGGCTGCCCGTCCCTGCAGCCCCCTCCCCTGCACCCCCAGGAAGAGCACCCTGCCTTTTCTGCAGAGTTGAGGAGATGGGAAGAGATGGGAAACCCCTGTTCCCTTTGGAGTTTCAATCACACCCTGAGGAACAGCCCAGAGAACCCAGCAGCCAGCCCAGGCCCAGCCGGGCTCAGCGCGAGTCCCGGGCAATGCACAGGTTATCAAACCTCACCTGAGCCTCCTGGCACCCTCTGCCCACAGCTCTCCCCCTCAGCCTTTGGTTGTGTGCCAGCCAAGGCCTTTGGAATTCAGATCCCAGACCAAGAGACTTCAAAATTCAGCGAGACCTCAGAGCCCCTTCCAGTGCCTAGAGGGGGCCTACAGGGAGGCTGGGGAGGGACTGTTTGCAAGGACATGGAGTGACAGAATAAGGGGGATGGTTTTAAGCTGAAAGAGGGTGATAGAGGGAAGGAATTGTTCCCTGGGAGGGTGGGGAGGCCCTGGCACAGGGTGCCCAGAGCAGCTGTGGCTGCCCCTGGATCCCTGGCAGTGCCCAAGGCCAGGCTGGACACTGGGGCTGGGAGCAGCCTGGGATTGTGCAAAGTGTCCCTGCCTGGGACAAGATGGGCTTTAGGGTCCCTTCAACCCAAAGCACCTGGAATTCTGTGAACCTCAGGTTTTATTTCTAACACCCAGCTCATGCTGTACCTGGCCAGCCCAAAGCAAATCTCCCTCCAGGAAGCTGAACGTTCAAGGGAACACTCCCTACACTTGAAAACTTCTACATTTAAATTAAATACAATGGCGACCACCACAATACATCCCAGTGTCAGTGATCAGCTACCCAGCTAAGGACCAGCCCATCATTTTATGTTTAATTTAACCCACGTTCATCGTTCCATCAGTTCCAAAAGGCTGTCTCAGAAAGCTCTCCCTGCCCATGGAGCAGGTGCACATCTGCAGGTGGCCCCAAGGCAGAGGTGCTGCCACATCTGCAGGGCAGAGGCACTGGGCCAGTTTGCAACAGGGCCTGACTGGGGAAAACTGAGAGAGGCTGCAGGTGATCCCTCCCCATCCCTGCTTTTCCAGGTGAGAAACACCCCCCTGGCCCAGCACAGAGCACCTGCCAACACCTGCAAACGAATCAGTGCAGGTTACACAATTACATTTTGCCCCACTAAATCCTGCTCTCTCTAATTAAACCCAGGCTGGCACCTGCCTGTAGGATTTATATCAAAATATCGTGAATCAATAGCGGAAAGAAAGAGCCACCTTACAGTTTTGTCTCTCCTTTAGATCAATGGGATATCAAAGAGGCATTTTATGTCCCATTAAATCATGCTTGAATATGTTCCATTAAATCATGCTCACAAAACTCTCCAAGTCTGAGGAGGCTGGGGAAAACCTCCCCATGTTCAGCACTAGGTTTAATTTAGGGACCTTGCTGAGATCTCATTGAGAAACGTTCTTGGCCTTCACAGGGGAAAAAAAAAGGGATTTCCTCTGTCCTTGGTCCAAGGCTCAGGCATGAAGGGAGAGGTTTAGGTGGAGATCAGGGAAAGGTGCCTCCCCCAGAGGGTGCTGGGCACTGCCCAGGCTCCCCAGGGAATGGGCACAGCCCCGAGGCTGCCAGAGCTCCAGGAGCTCCCAGGGATGCCCAGGGTGGGATTGTTGGGGTGTCTGGGCAGGGACAGGGGATGGAACAACGATCCCTGGGGTCCCTTCCAGCTCAGGAAATTCCAGGACATCCTTCCTCACTTCAGAACAGACAGAGGAGCCGATGACAGAAACCAACTCCCACAGTCCTCCCCAGCCCCTCTCCAGGGACACAGGACCTGGCTGGCTGCAGAGGGGACACAACTCCTGCACTCTGGGCACCACCACCTTTTTGGGGTACCAGATCTTTATTCTACATAAAGCCCAAATCTGCAAACCTGAGAACCTGCAAGGAAACCCACAAAACAAGTGTCTTTTTGGAGAACATTTTTTCCACCTGAATTTTTGCAGTTCCTGGTTTATGTAAGAAACTATCCTGAAACAAAGGAAGGCTGAGAAGGGCAGCTGGGGGAAGGGGAAGCAGGGCTGAGTTTCTGCTGAACAGCTTGGCACCCATCAGGCTGGATTAATCAAGTCAGCCAAATTCAAAAGACAAAAAAGCATAAACCCCCAGCTCTGCTGCAGCTCGTGTTTGCCTGCTGCAGAGGCTGCTTTGAATCCTCTGATCGTTTGTTTTCTGCTCAGCACAGCTGTAAATCCACTCTTCAGAGCAGCAAGTGAGATTAGGATGTTTATTGTCTGTCTCAGTAACAGAAAAGGGATATCCCAGCATTTACTGCCTCATGATCCCTCAGCAAAAAATCACCTGGAATCCCAGCAAGCACAGAGAGGCCACAAAGCAGCAGCTAACATTTACAAAGCTCCTCTTGCTGCCCCGTGATTTAACAAGATCCACTCTGTCACTCAATTAACACCTCTCACCTGTTCTCTGGGGCACAAAGCCATTCCCATCAACCACCAGCCAAACACCTTCCCTTCCCAATACAACCCATTGATCAACACCAATAAATGCAGTTTATGGACAGCCTGGGATGTGGACTGGTCCGGGATAACTGAGGCATCCTTGGCTTCAAGGAGTTTTCACCCCCTGGGCTTCAGATCAGGCCAGGTTCGTGCAGAGCTGCCAGGGAATGTCTGTGCTGTGGGTGGGGCCTTCCCCAGGCAACACCTTTCAGAAAGAAAGATTTCATGAAAGAGCCAATAATACATTCAATTTATTTTTTATTTTTTTTTTTCAGGAGAGTTTTAGGTTGAATCTCAAGGAAAGGTTCTTCCCCCAGAGGGTGCTGGGCACTGCCCAGGCTCCCCAGGGAATGGGCACGGCCCCGGGGCTGCCAGAGCTCCAGGAGCTCCCAGGGATGCCCAGGGTGGGGTTGCTGGGGGGTCTGAGCAGGGCTGGGGTTGGACTGGATGAGCCCTGTGCATCCCTTCAAACCCAGGATGTTTTCTGAAGCTGTGATGCCCTGAGCAGCTCAGGGAGGAGCTGGGCAGTCAGGCTGCAGCCCGCTCTGCCCCCCAGATCACTGAGCAGAAATCCTGAGAGATCAGGAATCCCCAATCCCAGAGGCTGCAGCAAAGATTATCCACCCTGGGGCACAGGAATTCTCTTCCACCTTCCCTGCTGTGCCACGATGTGTCACCCACTCCTGACAGCTCCCACACCCACTCTGCACAGATCTCCAGATTTCCAGACTGCCACATTTCCTTCATTTGTGCCTTTTGCATGCCCCCTTCCCGCAGTGCCAGAATAAAACCTACCAGAGTTTAAGTGGAGATGAAGTGTAGCTGTCCCCATTCCCAGGGAGGAGGAGCATTCCATCCCTCTGGAAGCCTGCTCTGGTCAGAGTTCCTCGGATTTCAAATATGTCCAATGTTTTAAAGGGAATACTTGGATTCAGACAAAAACCAGGCTGCTACAGGGCATCTGAAATTATCCAGCAGTAATTTGATTTTCCTAATGACGGCCTGCTAATCAATCCAGCCTCTGGAGCCACCTCTCCACCTGAGGGATGGGGGCACAGGCAGAGCTTGTCAAGATCCAGAGACACAGACTGGGAGGAGTAAAGAAGTAAAGAGGTGTTAGAAGAACCCCACTGGAGGACAGGTGGCTGCTGCTCAGTCTCAGAACACTGATGGAGGTTTAAAAATCACAGTTCTAATAAGCAAGGTAGAGAAAAACCCAACCTCACCCTCCCTCTGCCTCAAACACTGGGTGCAACAGTCCTGCCCTCTGGCTGGGGATGCATTTTTGCATTTTATGGAACCACAGAGACGCAAAGTTTTGCCCTGAGCTGTTTTCCTCCAGGCTGGTGCCACAGCTGGAGCTCAAGCAGAGGTTCTGGGTGAAGATTTGGCCATGCACAAGCAAGCAGCCAGCCCAGACTGAGCCCCACCTCAGCCCCAGCAGCCCAGCCCCTGCTGCACAGGGCACTGCCAGCTCCTCTTGGGCTCAGCCTGCACTGCCTGGGGTGCCAAGGCAAAGGCAAGGGAAGAAAAACGGAAAGGGAAGAAATGCCAGCGGACAACAGAATCCTCTCATTCAGGGAAGGGCTCAAATGTCCCCTACAACCCGGGAAGAGCTCACACACAGAGTCCTGTCCTTCCTTGGGCAGAAATCATGGAATCTCTGAGGTTGGAAAGGCACTCTAAGGCCATGGAGCCCAAGCACTACCCCAGCACTGCCACCCTGTTCACCACTGGGCTGTGGCCCCAAGTGCCACATCCACGGGGATGGGGACTGCCCCTCTGCCCTGGCCATCCCCTGCCAAAGCCTGACCACCCTTTCAGGGAGAAATGTTCCCAAAATCCACTCTAAACCTCCCCTGGCCCAGTCAGAAGCCATTCCCTCTCCTCCTGTCCCTGTTCCCTGTCAGGTTCAAGCCACTCCAGCTGTCCACCCCTCAAACTCAGGACACAAAGGGCACTTTGTGCAGTGCCCCCATTCCACACAGGGTGGAACAGGAGCCACACGGGCTGGGCAGGCCCTGCTCTCCTCTGGATGGATGTCAGGTCTGGAAAATGCACCCAGGAGAAAAAGTCCATAAAAACCCAGCAGGAAAACAGCAGCCTGCTCTGTGCAGCCACTGGAACAATTCCCACAGCCTGGCTGGCACGGGTGAGGGTGGGCAGCACCCTGTGAGATCATCTGGAGCACAGGGGACTGGGATGAGCCCTTAGGGAGCACACTCATGGCTGGTGCAGGAGTGGGAGCTGCTCTCAGGGAGGCTCTGAGGAGCAGAGCCTGTGCTCAGACTCACCAACAGCCTGAGTGTCTCTTTAATAACCACAGCAGCCTCATCTTCCCAGGGATGCCCCTCAGGGCTCCTCAGGACACAAATGTCCCCCAGAGCATGAGGGGACATCCCTGCCTGTCCTTCTGAAGTGCCACCAGCAGCAACCAGCATGGAGAGGGCTGGACACCCCTGGTCTGCAGAACAGCCAAGGCTTTAGGGCTCTGTGCTGCTGCCTCACCCTCCTGAGTTATTCCCACAGCTCCTGATGGGCTCCTGCTGCAGCCCTCTCCATCTCTGTGGGATCAGCCATCACTGGCACGCAGCACCCAGGAGGAGTCAGACACAACAATCTGTGCCAGCTGCACAAAATCCCAGATCACAGAACCACTGAGTGGGGCTTGGGACCCTAAGGATCATCTCTGCCCACGCAGACACTGTGCAGCTGTGGAAAAACACAGGGCAGACAAAGAATCTGGTGATTCTGATCATGAACAGCACACCTCCTTATAAAAGTAGATCCTGATGATGGGTTTTCCAAGATTTCCTCCTCTCCTCCATATCAGATCTCCCCCACTCCTCTTTATTTTTAATTCTGAACACCCAGGAGTTCCTCAGTCTGGATCCTGACTTATTAATAATTTCTCTTTTGGCCATCACACTAAATAAATCCAGCTAACGTGCTTATCAGGAGCTTATCCCTTCCTGACATTTCAGTCTCGTATCAGGCTCAAGGGTTTGAATATTTAAACAGGCAAATATTCTTTTGATCAGCAGAATAAATGACTCTTGTTGCTTCTTGTCCTTAAAAACACCGTGAGCATGATGGAAGTGCTCAGCTCTGCTGGCACAGCTTGCACAGGGTTGTGGAGCTGTTCCTGTAAAACAGGGCTCAGGAACAGGGGGAGAGTTCCACTCAAAAAATACTTAAATGCCTTTTCCACAATGAGCTGTGGAACTGCCACGTTAAAGCCCAGGGTGTGTGAGAGCCAGCTCAGTCAGAATCAGAGCACAAGAAGTGGAATTCTCCCCAAAATTCCCATCCCAGAGACTGCTGCTTCAGGAAAACATCGGTTTGGAGGTGTCAGCACTGCCTCTCTCAGTGCTGAGGTTCCCAAAACTGAGAGCACTCCTCAGGTAGGAAGTACCAGCAATTCCACCTCCTTTCAGGGCCAGAGATCAGACTCCTCCCTGGTGTGGTGCAGAGCCCACAGCCAGTGCACCCCTGGCACCTGGCACTTCTCAGGACAGCACCAGGAATGGCATCCACTGCCCCCAGCTCCTGCACAGAGCCCCTGGCTCCTCAGCACTCCCAGCAGCACAAGGCAGGGCTGGACACAGCCCCAAGGTCTCCTCATGGCCACATCTGGCCACATCTGGCCATCCACAGCACAGCTGGGGGCTCCCAGTTTGACAAGTCCTGCGGAGGAGGAGGCTGCTGTCCCCAAGTTTAAATCAGGGATTTAAACACAAGGTGTCCAAGTGCTGATGCTCAGGGATGCAGTGGTCAGCCCTGAGGGGACAGGAGGCCAGCAGGGCTCAGGAGCAAAGGCTGCAGCTCCTGCTGCCTGCCTCGTGGCCTTCCTCTTCTCCCAGGCAAGGAACATCGGGCAGGGAGGAGATCTGGGAGCATTTTTTTTCTCTGTTTTTTTTTAAAACAGTGCCCTGCAAACACAGCTGAACTCTGAATGATGTCCAGACAGGCACGGACTGCAGGAGAAGGCTGTGAAATGCCCTTCTGGAGCTTTTTACACCATCATCACATCAGAGAGCAGCACCCTGAGCTCCTCTGCCGTGAGCATCCCAAGCTGTGAGCCCAGGTCAGCCCTGACCCCATCCCCACGTGCTGAGCAGCCCCTGTGCTCCCAAGGAAGGACAGGCAGGGAACCCTGACCCTGCTCCACAGGGACAACTCCAGATCCCGGCCACTGGCAAGGGGTGGGTGCTCACAGGTGAAAGGCAGAATGTAAAATGGTACATTCACAGTAAAGTGTAAATTCACAGTTAATTTGTAAATGAACAGTAAATTGTAAATTAACAGTAAGCTGTAAATTAACAGTAAGTTTAAATTAACAGTGAATTGTAAATTAACAATAATTTACAACAATAAGTTGTAAATTAACAGTGCATGTTCTGACACCCTCTGTTAGAGGCAGCTGCTGCTCTGTGGCTGCTCTGTAGGCACAGTCCTGGACAAGGTAATTCACACACTTTTCATCTAAGGCAGAAGGCAGAGCTCCTGTCAAGGTCAATGAAGTGACACTGCCACTGCCAAAGGACAATTTATTCCAGCCCTCCATTCCAGGTATATTTCTGTCAGGTATAAAACACTGAAGCTATTTTTTGGGAAGGTGAAAATACCTTTTTCTTCCCCTGATCAGAGGCAGCCCCAGGCTGAATGTTCAGCCAAACATCAATGAGGGAAGGGAGCCCTTCATGTCGCAGCCAGGGGTTCCAGGGGGACAATCCCAGCAGCAAACATCACAGCTCTGCCCAGGCACGTTGGCATAAAACTGGCACTGCTGTGAACCTTCCCTCTCAAACTGGAAATGAAATCCTTGCACAGTGCCTCAGGTAGGAGTGTTTTACTTGCACAGATCTCACGGGAAATCAGGATTTTGACGTCCCCAGGACAGACTTGGGGCAGTGAAGAAGTTCCATTTGTGCTGCCTGGAACAAGGTGGGCTGATGCCACTGCTGGAACAGCTGGCATAAAAATGATGAACTTAAAAGGCACAATGGACTTTTAGAGACAGCTCTTCCTCTTTGTGGTGACAGAGCCACGCTGCTGGTGGCTTTATGAACTGCAAGATGAAGAGGGTTTGAAACCTCCCCCATTAGGGACAGAAATCACTGGATGAGTTTGTCTAACCTCTGCCAGAATGGGATCAGCCTCAGCACAGGGGTGTCCCTCAGCCCTGTCTGCCAAATTCCTGCGTGGGGAGTGTCACATGGGGAGAGCTCTGCCATCCCAGAAAATGTCACACAGGGAGAGCTCTGCCATCCCAAAATTCAGGAACGGGCTGCAGAGAGAGCTCTGCCATCCCAAAAGCCCAGAACTGGCACCAGAGAGAGCTCTGCTATCCCAAAAGCCCAGTGCTGGCACCAGAGAGAGCCCTGCCATCCTAAAATCCTGGAGCTGGCACCAGAGAGAGCTCTGCCATCCCAAAAGCCCAGAACTGGCACCAGAGAGAGCTCTGCCATCCCAAAATCCAGGAGGTGGCTCCAGAGAGAGCTCTGCCATCCCAAAATCCCAGTGTTGGCACCAGAGAGAGCTCTGCCATCCCAAAATCCCAGAAGTGGCACCAGAGAGAGCTCTGCCATCCCAAAAGCCCAGTGTTGGCACCAGCACAGCCCAGCCCAGCCCAGGCTGCTCACCGGGGCACACTGACACACTTTGAGACATTCGTACTGCTGTGGGTGGAAAAGAATACAAACAAGTCCCAATCTCTACCAAAAGGGTCAAAACCAGCAGATGGGGCTGATTTAGGTCTGCTTTTCTTCTCATATTCCAGTGTCAGGCACCAGTTGAATGAATACAATTAATTAACTGGCCATAAATATTGGTGCCCCTTCGTGCAGGGGACATTCAGGATGGAGAATCAACAAACCACAAGATCACACTCAAGTGTTCACTCCAAAGTGCCAGGAATTTCCCTTTGCTCCACAGAGGAATCTCCACACCAGCCCTGCTGTTCTGTGGAGAGATTTGCTCCTGTGTGACAGGTGACATTTCCACCTCTGCCAAAACAAAATACATGACAGACAGAACTGGGAGACAAAGTTAACCAGTCCAGGCACCCAGTTTAACCCAGTGCAAAACTGCACCACCAAGAAATACCTCACAGCAGGGTAGGGAGGGATCCAATCCAACAGAGCCAGTCAAACAAAAGCTGAATTACCACAAGGTTAAGAAAAAAAACTTCCACAAATAAACGTACTCCAACTTTTCCCTGTCTCCTCATAAAACCCCAAACCGAAACACTTTCCTGCAGTTTTGAGTGACAAGCTGGAGATGCCCCACAAGTGGGGTTTCACATCCTTTTTGCTGTGCTTGCCTTTACCTGCAGAGACCCAAAGGGCAGCAGCCACAGCTCCCTCCCACAGACCATTATCACGGTTACTCCATCCCGAAGAAGAGGATTTGAGGCTGGAGATTTGTTTGCTGCCACAGCAGAGATGCTGACAGGAGCACCTAAAGCCTGACCCAGTGACACAGCTCCTCTGTCACCCAGGGGAGCCAGGCTGGCAGAACACTCTGCCTTGCTGGGTGCGTCTGGAGGAGCACTGGCATGCACGTGGCACTTGGAGACATGGTGGTGGCCTTGGCCATGCTGGGTTGGATGCTCTTGGAGGGCTTTTCCAACCTAAATAATTCCATAACACACTTGACACAAACCCATCAAACTCATATCAAAATATGTGCAGAGATACACAATGAACTTTAAAGGTTTAAATGTGATTTCTGATGAACTCTAAACCTGCCCAAGATATCTTTGTCACCTACACACACCAGGGCTTTGGATGCACACCTGGAAAGGGGGGAATTCTGGACTGTTCTTCTCTCCCATCCTCACCTTCCCAAGGCCATTGGACTTTTACCTGCTTTTCACCAACCCTGCACAGCCAAACACATCCAGACACACCCAAGGCTTGGCTTTGCTTCCTGCAGCTCCTCAGGTTCCCTCTGGCCCACAGAAAACCCACAGGAACGTTGCAGCTGAAGGCCTGGCAGGCGAATCCTGGTCCATCCATGGGGCACTGAGGGGACTGAATGATTTCCCCATGGCTGGGCTGCACAGCACCCTGGCTGAAGGACAAAATGTTGTAAATCCCACTGCAAGGTTCTGCTGTGCCAGCACAGGCAGGTTCAAGCTCCCTGGATGCCTCAGTTGTAGTGGTTCAGTCCATAGGCACTTCTTCCCAGCTCTTCCCTACGCATCTGTGCCGAAAACATCAGCCTGAAAAAACTTCCTGCCTGAAAACATCCATGATTGCAGAGGAAAAACCTTCTGGGCTTGTCCTTCTGGTGACAAAGAGCTCCACAATGAAACCCACTGGTACCAAAGAAGCTTCATTTGTGCAGTGCAATGAAATAAAGCTTCACCAGGAAATGAATTGATCTCCATTTGGCTTTTGTAAAGATTATGAACAGGCTTAAAAGAAAGCAAATGCTCAGGCTGCTATTCATCCTGCCACTTCCTCATCATGTTCCATTCATTAATTGCTTATTCTAGTTTGGATTTTGCTGATTCAGTGCACATGTCTGCTTGCCAAAGGGACTGTCAACATTAAATCTATTGTATCGACTCTATCATGTACATTTTCTGGGACCCAAGCATCTTAATACACCTAATGCTGTCTGGTACAGTTCGCTGCTTGCAGATCCAGGTTCTCTAGGTATTTCTGACCACAAAGCCCTGAAACTTCCTCACATTTCTCCAGGAAACTCAATTTTAGAGCACCCACTCTATTCCCAGTAATTCCTCTTCAGAAATGTCCAGCTCTATTTTAGAATTAGGGTCTCAAAAATAGGCATTACAATTTAGGGACATACAGACATTTCCAAAGGCATATTACTTGGCAAGTCCTAAGAAGAAATTACCTGCAAAGTTGTAAAAACAGAATGTAGAGAATGGGATTTACTCTGGTGAGAGGCTCTTGTAATAAAGTTATTAGGCTCAGACAGATCTAAGGGAGATAAAAGCCAGAGCAATTCCAGGTGTCACATCCACTTACCCAGCTCTGCCCGTGCCCAGCTCTTTCACACACACACACACACAAAGTCATTGAGACCTCCTTGCTCTTGGATTTTCCTGCTGGAAAACTGCACAAATGGCTGCAGGACTAAGGCTGTCAAAGCAGCAGAGCTTGACTCCCCCTCTGCCTGGTCTGGCTGGGAACGTGCTGGTTTGGAACTGAAAAGCTCTGGGCAGTCCAGGGGAGCAGGTTGGTGGCACAAACAAACACACAGCCCTGATTTCCTTGGAAGCCAACTGGAGAGAAGTGTATCCAAAGCTTAAATTGGTTCATTTATTCTCACAAGCAGTTTAGTCAGAAGTATTTATGATAACACAGGTATTTTTCAGCAGAGGAGTTCAGAGGAGCACAAAAGCAAGTTGTTAAATTACACTAATCCCATCCTCTGCCAAAGCCATCATTTAATACTTCTGTTTACATGAGGAACTGTTTTATAGCACACTCCTGCCACAGAAGCCTTCCCTGAAGCACCATGTTCCCAACTTACAAGAACAGGTAATAACTTTGCAGTCAGGAAGGGAAAATTGACAATTAGTGGAATGTATGGCATAAAGAACCCCGAGGTGCTGTGCTATAAATCCATGGTCACAGAGTTTGCAGGTGACGCTGAGCAGCACAGAGGAAATCAGAGACTCTCTAACAGCCACTAAACAAACTCCAGCTGCTCTCCCCAGGGCACTTTCTTCCTAACTGGGTTTAAAGAAGATATTGGGTCAAGGCTTCTGACACTCCTGACCCCACACGAGCTGCCCAAGTGTGCTCCAGTGGCCTCTGCTTCGAAAGGAAAACCTGTCCTGTGTCCCCATCTAAACCCACACCAGAAACACAACACAAACCCCTAAACTTTTTTCCACAGGGAGTCTGAGAGCTCCAGTTCTAAGGAGACTTCTCATCTCCCTGGAGCCAGCCCCAGCTGCCTGTGTGCCCAAGGAACCAGGCTGCTCCTGCAGGGCACAGGAGCAGGCCTACATAATGACCAACAAATGCAGAGCACAGCTGGAAAAACGTGTCTTTAGAGCCTTCACTTGCCCGGTTCTCAAGAAAAAGCATTGCTGGAAGGCAGGAGCAGCATATCCAAACCCACTGAGGAATAAAGATCAATACTGGTATTTATTCAAGAGCCTGCTGGTTTGTATCAGTGCTGGGAAAGCAATGGAGCAGCAAAGGGGCTTTTTCCTCTCTGCAAATCATCCCAACGGCAGCAGAAGTTGCAGCCCCGACCCTGGAGGGCAGGAGGGGCACAGGGCACCAGCAGCCCCTGCACACACAGAGCAGCAGCTCAGGGCTGAGGATGCAGGAGAAATAAAAACCTGAGTTTGTCTGGAGCTGGGTTTGGAACGATCTCCTCCCCCTGTGACCTTCAGAGCAGGGAGGGCACAGCCTGAGCCCGAGGGACACCAGCAGGACCTCACTGGGGTCTGCAGCTCCTGCCGAGGGGCAGCTCTGATCTCTGCTCTGTGTGACAGGGACAGCACCAGGGAAGGGCTGGGGCCGTGCCAGGGCAGGGCCAGGCTGGATTTTGGGAAAGGTTCTTCCCCCAGAGGGTGCTGGGCACTGCCCAGGCTCCCCAGGGAATGGGCACGGCCCCGAGGCTGCCAGAGCTCCAGGAGCTCCTGGGGATGCCCAGGGTGGGGTTGCTGGGGGGTCTGAGCAGGGACAGGGTTGGACTGGATGATTTTGCTCCTCACCTCACTTCAAGAAAGGCACTGAGGGGCTGGAGCGTGTCCAGGGAAGGGAATGGAGCTGGAGAATTCCTGAGGGAGCTGGGAAGGGGCTCAGCCTGGAGAAAAGGAGGCTCAGGGGGGACCTTGTGGCTCTGCACAACTCCCTGCCAGGAGGGGCAGTGAGGGGGGGTCGGGCTCTGCTCCCAGGGAACAGGGACAGGAGGAGAGGGAACGGCCTCAGGCTGGGCCAGGAGAGGCTCAGGGTGAACATCAGCAGGAATTTCCCCACGGAAAGGGTGCTCAGGAATTGGAACTGCCCAGAGAGGTTTGGAGACCCCACCCCTGGAGGTGTCCCAGGAATTCCTGGATGTGGCACTGAGTGCCCTGGGCTGGGGACAAGGTGGGCACTGGGCACAGGGTGGACTCGATGGTCTGGGAGGGCTTTTCCAACCTCAGGGATTCTCAGATTCTCCTGAGCTGGGTCCCTTCCAGCTCAGGAGCTTTCCAGCAGGATTTTGTGCAGCCTGGCAGAATAAAACTGCCTGGAACCACTCAGGGATGGGACAGATTGGGTAGGACAGAACACATGGACAGAAAATATCCAACAATCCATCCCTGAACTGCAGATCTGCTCTGGCTTTGCTGAGCCCTGTTCTGAGGCACAGCTCCTGCATGCCAGAGCTCTGACACTGATACTCACTGCTTGATTTCTCTACTTGCTCTCCCAGAAAATTTTCAGGTGGCACCTTTCCAAGTACTGGAAAATATTACTTTGCCTTTTTTTATGGCTGAAGCTATGAAAAGCCAAGGGCAGGAGTGTTTTTCATACAATGCTGGATCAAACCCACAACCATCTATTAGGAAAGAAGGTGCACAACCAGTCCTGGCTTTTTCCTAGAGCTGTAAGGATCTTTTAATACACTCCCACATACAACTGAAAGGGAATGTCACATCTGAAAAAGTAATTTTTTTCATTCTTCCACTGTCTTGATTCCTCTGAAGTTTTCCCTTCAATTATTTGATGAAGAAAAAGCCCCACATCTTGCCTTTCTTTTCCTGGCTGTTGCTTGGATGTGGAACTGAAACCCATCCAAGCACTCTTTGCAGAAGGTAAAATAATGGATTGTGGTAACACATTGTGCATGCAGGAGAGAAGGAGCTCCTCTGACCTCCTTTGTCTGCAATAAGCAGCAATCACAACAAATAAACAGGCATGAAACTCTATTTCCCAGCAAATACCACTCTCATAATTCAAGTAGTTTGTTTTGCCTTCTTAAACATTGTCCTCCTCCTCAGACTCACTTCATCAAGGCTGGCTGGACAGCCCGGGGCAGGACGTGAGAGCCTGGCACATCACCACCAACGTGTGCTCAGGAGTGTCCCAGATCCCTGAGGAAACCACCACTGAGCCCTCCCACTGGCTGCAGGAATATCTGCACATCTCAGACACTTCTACCAAAGCCAACGTGGTCCTGTGAGCAGGGGGAAAGGCAAAAAGCATTTTATTTCTTTAAAGGAGGTTGTGGAACCTCAGTTTTGGGGAGGAAATGAGACGAGATGTGTGGAGCAGTGACAGGGGCATCTCCTGCCCAAGCTGTGGCAGAGAAAATATCTCATTTCAGTGTCTTGGTACCAGAGAAATCTGAGACAAAGGCACCTGCAAAGCCAGGGAGTTGAGTTACTCCCAAAGGGGGAGATTTATGTTTTTTCACAGGAAAATTAATAATTAGGATGGCACATGACACTTTCCCATCAGAGCCAAGCAGGGGGCACAGGCTGAGCCCCCTGGCACAAACCATGGCCAGGGCGGGCTCTGCAGGGACATTCTGGATCCAGCACAAGAGGTGGGAAGGCAGGAGGGGTCTCATAGGCAGGAGACTCAATGACAGCCTCCAGGGCAGTTCTGACGTGTCTCAGTCACACCCACGTTCACCAGTTTCCAAATCTGCACTCTGTTGTGGTTATAAAGCCAAAATGGGATTCTCGGGCCCTGCAAGCTGAGGGAGGCTGAGGCCTCAAGGCAGCCCCATGGCAGAGGGCAGGATGGGGCTCTCTGGGCATGGGGAGAGACCCCAAGGGGAACAGGGCCTCCCTCCGCCCCACAGTGTGCTCTAGCACCCAGCAGGTGCACACTGACAGCCCGCACACAAACCCCTTTAAATAAAAATTAATGAGGACTTGATTTAGTTTCTTTAAGTGAAGTTGTCAAACAACAACCCAAAGTCTACCCAGAAGCCAAACCTCTCCATTTTCTGCACTACATCCCAAAGAAAGGCTCTCAGCTTGCTGCTACACGAGGTCCCTGGTATTAAAGCAGCTGAAGGCAGATGGTGCTGAAAAGCCCAATTGCTGCCAGGCTCCCACGGCAGCAGCTCTGGAAATAAACGGGTGATTCAGGCACTGGAGACACTGCCGAGGGATGGCTCTGACTCAACCCCAAACACACCACGGGGAGCACTTAAAGGCAGCCAGGGATGGGGAGCTGCTCCCTCTTGAGCTGCAGGTGATGGGGAGGCTCTGCCAGGGCACCCCTCCACACCTGAGGGGTCCCAGGGCAAACACAGAGCAGGTGCTGGGAGAACACAGCAGCAAATCAGGCTCCAAACCTTTTCCATCAGAGGATCCCAGAATGGTTTGGGTTGGAAGGACCTTAAAGCCCATCCAGTGCCACCCCTGCCATGGCAGGGACACCTCCCACTGTCCCAGGCTGCTCCAAGCCCCAGTGTCCAGCCTGGCCTTGGGCACTGCCAGGGATGGGGCAGCCTCCCTGGGTAACCTGTTCCTATATCTCCCCACCCTCCCAGGGAACAATTCCTTCCCAATATCCCACCTAACCCTGCCCTCCGGCATTTTTAAGCCATTCCCCCTCATGCTGTCACTACATCCCCTTCTCCAAAGCCCCTTTCCATGCACTTCCTGAGCCATGTGCAGGACCCCAAGGCAGGCAGGAGAAGGAGTTGTGTCTCCAGGCTGGGAAGCCCTCAAAAGAGCTGAAAAATCAAACTGTGGGAGTTGCTTATCTCTTACACCATCCTTGCTCTTCACTTTAATACCTCGAGGCTCCCCTCCTGAGAACAGCTGTGGAGAGATTTGCAGCAGCAGGAATGTGTCATCTCCACCCAATGATCCAATAGTCCTAACAACTGTGGGTATTATTTCTCTTAAATCTACCCCTTAATCCTCTAATGCCATAAAATACCACTGAATCAGAGCTTAGCAGGATTCAAGAAAGGAACAGACTTTTAAAGAGATAATGAGAACTCCACATTTATATTGGATAGGATCGAAAGGAGAGAATGGGGGAGGCAGAACGTACCAGATGGGCAGATTATTTCATAGTTTCCCTTAATATGATTTCTTCAACCTGAAGCATCTGGTAATTCCACTATCAGAGATTAGATACTGGATAAGATGGACAGGCAGGCTGATCTAACAAAGCAATTTTATTTTCTAGCTACACACAGGAGAGGTTCCCATTAAATCCTGTATCACAGGATAAAACAGAGGTGCTTAAAATGTTGTATCCAAGCAGGGAATGTCTGCAGGCCCTGGGATCCTGTGTAAATATGCTTCACTCTCAATATAGAAAACAACACAAAACCCCCATCCAAACCCCTCATCCTCCCCAGGCAGGCAGCGAGTGCTGAGCATGGATAAACAATAAAACTCACTCAGCAGCCTTGTCCTTCAGAGGCTTTTGCAGAAAATTGAAGAAAATCTCTCTGGCTCATTTTTGTGGGGATTTGTGTAGAAGTCCTGCAGGCTGCAGGCAGCACCTTGGCTACTTCCAATCTGGAAGCAGAGATTGTTCTCCAGAACAGGCAGGAACCTCATCTTAAAGCCAAAAAACCCAATCAAGCACAACAGAAATGTGTTCTCTGTGCCCTTCTCAATATGGCACTGTCTGGCAGCAAGTCCTGGAATAACTCACCCCAAAACACCGCTCCTGCCTTATTTTAGCCCACAGAAGAGCTGTCCCAGCCATCCCAACTGGAATGTGTTACTTGAGTCACTGGAAAATCCTGTGCACACCCAGCACAACCTTTCCTGCTCAGCAGAGGGATGGGATCAGGAACATGAGAAAGGTCCAGATGTGGCAGGCCCAGCTCCCTTTGGAATCAGCTCCACCCAGGGCATTCCGTGGATCCAGAGCATCAGCACCACCTCTCTGGGAATCAGCCCAGGAAAACCTCCAATTCCAGAACAGCAGGGAAGAGTTTGCACCTCCCAGCACAAGTGAGCAGCCCCAGCAGGAATGGGAAAAGGGAAATGGGGAAAGGGGGAAAGCAGAAAAGGAGAAAGGGAAAAGGGAACAGGAAAAAGTGAATGAGAAAAAGGGTGGGGGAAGGGGAAGGAAAAAAGGAAAGGGGAAAGAAGGAAGTGGAAAGGGGGAAGGGAAAAATAAAAGAGAAGGATAAAGGGAAAGAGGAAAAGAGAATGGGAGAGGGAGAAGGGGAGAGGGAAAAGGGGGCAGGGAAAGGGAAGAAGGAGAAAGGGGAAGGGATAAGGGAAGGGGAAAGGAGAAAGGGAAAGGGGTAAGGGAAGGGCAAAGCGGAAGGGAAGGGGAAAGGGGAAGGAATTTGCTCAACTAAAGCAAAGGTGATAATGCAAACTACCAAAAAGTGACACCACAATTCCCCAAATCAGGACAAACAAGGTATTCTGCCCCAGCTGCAGGTGCTGGGAAGGACCTCACCTTCTCCTGAACACCATCCTCACACCTCTGGGACCATTTTCCCAGGGAAACTCCCTCCTTTCTCTGCCTCTGGGCAGGACTGAGAGGCCCTGAGCTCTGAGCTGGGCTGGCTCCTCCTCCTCACCAACAGCACCTGCAATCCCTGAGGGCAGGGATATCTGAGCCCCTGAACCCTCAGTGATGGTGGCCAGGAGGTGCAGGGAGCCTGGAGACACAAAAATATACACCAAATGTGCCAATCTCCCCCTAAACTCTTGTTGCTCCATTTCCCTTTGGCCACAGGCACAAAAAAGGAGCAGAAAAGGCCTCAGAGCTCTGATCCAGCATCACTCAGCACTCAGGGCAGGGACACTTGACCACATGAATCTTTCCCTAAAAAGAGGAAAACTGAGAGGAAAGGCTGGGGAGTGCCAGCTTGTGCCAGGAGCAGTCCCAGTCCATTGGCATTCCAGACACTCTGCAGCCTTTAGCTGAACCACACGGGCTTCACTATTATATTTAAAACTACTACATGCTTTGTAATGCTTATCAGCTGGAGGGTTTTCAGCAGTTTTCCCCCACTAATGCTGCAATTTCAAAGCCATTTAGGCTAATTTCCCTTGACTTGAATCTATTTTAATCAGAGACCAGGATACTTGACTTAAATGGTTTGTGTTCAACCCTTCATAAAATCAGCCATAAAGCTGAATGCACTAAATAGCAAGGGAACCTTGAAGCCAGAAGTGGGAAGAGCTGAAACTTTCCAAATTCTCCAGCAAACTCCAGCCAATTTCACACCAGACCAACTGTTCTCTTACAATATCAAGACAACTGATCCTCAAAACAAAAAGAAAACCAATAAACAGAAGACACCTTTGAAGTTCTTCCATAGATAAAAGGCACTAAGATGTGCAGCTGCAGTCAGTACCAAAAATTCTCTCCCAAGCCTCAGCCCAGCTCCAAACGGAAGCATTTTTAACGCCCTGCTGTGCCCTGTCCTCTCCCCCACCCTCCCACGGAATGATGGATAGTGGAACTGAGGAAAAATACAACGCAAGCCTAAAAATGTCAGAATTAATCCTTTTCTTCCCCCAAAATCTGAAAAGAAACATTACTTCTCAAATTAATTCTCGCCAAGTAATGCTGGCTCTGCTGGAAGTCAGAGCTGTGGGTGAGAAATGGAAATCAGCAGCTCAGCCCCAGGTAAGTGCTGGAGAAGGTCTCGCTCCAAGGATTCAGCATTGTGCTGGCATTTGCATATCACAGAGGCTGAGGTGCAATTTGTACCTGCAATTCTGCCTGGCTGGAGGAGCCGCAGCAGCAAAACGCAGCCTGGGCCCCCATTCCTTTGGAAACTCATCCAGGGGTTTCTATTGTCAGCCCTGGATGCTCCAAGGGGCTGCTCGGAATTCAGGCAGAAGGAACAAGGGCTGTCCCTGCTCCCTCAGCCTGGAGAACCTGGAGCACCTGGGGACAGAAGGAACAAGGGCTGTCCCTGCTCCCTCAGCCTGGAGAACCTGGGGACAGAAGGAACAAGGGCTGTCCCTGCTCCCTCAGCCTGGAGAACCTGGGGACAGAAGGAACAAGGGCTGTCCCTGCTCCCTCAGCCTGGAGAACCTGGGGACAGAAGGAACAAGGGCTGTCCCTGCTCCCTCAGCCTGGAGAACCTGGGGACAGAAGGAACAAGGGCTGTCCCTGCTCCCTCAGCCTGGAGAACCTGGGGACAGAAGGAACAAGGGCTGTCCCTGCTCCCTCAGCCTGGAGAACCTGGGGACAGAAGGAACAAGGGCTGTCCCTGCTCCCTCAGCCTGGAGAACCTGGGGACAGAAGGAACAAGGGCTGTCCCTGCTCCCTCAGCCTGGAGAACCTGGGGACAGAAGGAACAAGGGCTGTCCCTGCTCCCTCAGCCTGGAGAACCTGGGGACAGAAGGAACAAGGGCTGTCCCTGCTCCCTCAGCCTGGAGAACCTGGGGACAGAAGGAACAAGGGCTGTCCCTGCTCCCTCAGCCTGGAGAACCTGGGGACAGAAGGAACAAGGGCTGTCCCTGCTCCCTCAGCCTGGAGAACCTGGGGACAGAAGGAACAAGGGCTGTCCCTGCTCCCTCAGCCTGGATAATCCTGGAGCACCCGGGGACAGAAGGAACAAGGGCTGTCCCTGCTCCCTCAGCCTGGACAGTCTGGAACACCTGGGGACAGAAGGAAAAAGGGCTGTCCCTGCTCCCTCAGCCTGGACAGTCTGGAACACCTGGGGACAGAAGGAACAAGGGCTGTCCCTGCTCCCTCTGCCTGGACAATCCTGGAGCACCCGGGGACAGAAGGAACAAGGGCTGTCCCTGCTCCCTCAGCCTGGACAGTCTGGAACACCTGGGGACACGGAGCTGCATCCCTGGCTGCGTGGTTTTCAATGCCCTGCACATGCCAGGCAACAGCTTTGTCACAGCCCCAATGACACAGGCACTGGACAGGGATCTCTCACAATTTAAACCTCTCTCAGCTCATTCTTTTATCAGGGATTTCACTCCAGGCCTGAACAAACTGACACTCTCCTATTCTGAGGAACACTCTGGCAGCCATATCTAAAATTAACCTTCACAAAGATAAACTTGCAGCATGTCTTTCCTCGTCCTCTGAACAAAATGATGTGTCACCTCTTTTAAAGCCTGTTCTCTTGTGCTGCTTGGCAGGTAAACATCACCAGCACCTTAAAAGCTCAATCAAAAAAGGAGAGGAAGGATATTGCCACTGTGGAAACTGCCATGAACATCCCAGATCTCCAGCAGCAGATCCCCGAGTGTCCCAGGAGGGTCCCTGTGCTGGGAGCAGCACAAGGGCAGCCCAAGGGCTCCAGGGGTCCTGCAGGCATGTGAAGGAGCTGACAAGGAGGGAGGGAGGGAGAATCTCTGCACACTTTTACAGGTATTAAACACCAAAAGCTCAGTGAAAGCTGAGCTGAGCTTCTGATGGCATCACTTCCACTCAAAATCTGTACTGCTTTAGGAAATCAGACAGACTGGGAAGAAATTCACTTTTTTTTCCCTGATAAATCACCTTGATGAACTCTCTCACTCTCTCCAACTACCTGAAACAAGGGTGGGGCCAGGTGGGGATCAGTTTCTTCTCCCAGGTACCAACTAACAGGACGAGGGGAAACAGCCTCAAGTTGTGCCAGGGGAGGTTTAGGTTGGATATTGGGAATTATTTCCTGACAAAAAGGCTGTGCAGGGCAGTGCTGGAGTCCTCACCCCTGGGGAAGTTTAACAACCCTGCGGCACTTGGGGACACGGGTCAGTGGTGGCCTTGGCAGTGCTAGGGAATGGTGGGACTCGATCTTGGAGGGTTTTTCCAACCTCAGGGATTCTGTGATTCCATGAGCTCATTCCAGCCCAGCCACCCCAGTTTCTCATCACTGAGCAGGGCCCTGTGAACGACGAGGGAAGAGCCAACAGCACCAAACCTAACTGGGAAAGCCACCAGCACTGCTGGCTCTGGGGTGACACCTGAACACCAACATTCCCTCCTGGAGCACCTGGCACTCACTTGGTTGGGCGATAATCTGGGATGGAACGATCCAGGGAGATCTTCTCACTGAGGTAGGAGTTGTAGCCATACTTCTCATGGGGTCCCTTTGCCTTCTCCTCCTCCTCAGGGGACAGGGTGGCTGGGAGGCCACCCTTGCCACGGCCACCATAGCCCTCAATGAGACCAAGGGACTTGGACAGACCTGGGGGGAAAACAGAAACACCATCACCTGTAAAACTCATCACAGGTAAAATCCATCCCTGGTAAAATCTGTCATTGGTAAAACTCATCCCTGGTAAAACCCATCACAGGTAAAATCCATTCCTGAAAAACCCATCCCTGGTAAAACCCTTCACAGGTAAAATCCATCCCTGGTAAAACACATCAAAGGTAAAACTCATCACTGATAAAACACATCCCTGGTAAAATCCATCACAGGTAAAACCCATCATTGGTAAAATCCATCCCAGGTAAAATTCATCCCTGAAAAACCCATCCCTGGTAAAACCCTTCACAGGTAAAATCCATCCCTGGCAAAACACATCAAAGGTAAAACTCATCACTGATAAAACACATCCCTGGTAAAATCCATCACAGGTAAAATTCATCATTGGTAAAATCCATCCCTGAAAAACCCATCCCTGGTAAAATCCATCACAGGTAAAACTCATCACAGGTAAAACCCATCCCTGGTAAAACCCACCGCTGTTATTTCCAAAAGAAACAAAACTACTCCAAAAACCCTGGGTGTTTTGGGTTCCTGGCTGGTTTGGGTTGGTTTTCTGCAAACATGCCATGCCCACCTTCTTTGGCCCAACGCTGGGACAGGAATGACTCGAGTCCTGCAGTTGCTCATGGCTCAGGCACTGCGCTGCTGCCAGCGCTGCCCCGGTGTGCAGAGGATAACCTGGCCCAGGGATCTGTGTATTTATTTAGTTGGTGGGGAGGTTATTCAGGCCTCCTTCCCACTCTCAGAGAGGTAATTACATGGAAGGTTAGATGTCCCCAGGAGAAGGATAGGTTGAACACAGAGCAGGAATAAAACAGGCTTGGTTAAGTGCCAGCTGAATGAATTTTTGCTCAGTGTGAACAGTGAACAGCATACAAATGGCACAGATTTGGAAACAATTTCCCCTCAAAGCTTTCTTATCTTTTAAAGTACAGCGTTCCCAGACCCTTATCAAGGGGAATTATTTATTTATATCTGCATAGCTGAAGGAAATAGGCAAAGTTCAAAATGAGCTGCACATAAAGACCTCCATGGATGATTTGGTGGTGGCTGTGGAAAGCCAAGTCCATGCTCATGTTATTATTTATCAGACAGGACACGTGGAATTTTAATATTTTTCATTAGCAGAGATTCACTCTGTTTTTGTCAGAAACATAAAAATAATAATGATGGATTTTGTTTTGCTTTTTTGTCTGTTTAGTTTCTTTTATAATGAAAGACACCAGGGTATATTCCCATTGTTTCAATGACAGAGCCCTGACTGAGAACAGGACAGATTTTGTCACCTCTAAAGCTTCTGAAGGGAC
The DNA here is from genome assembly GCA_013390045.1 of Picathartes gymnocephalus. Taxonomy (NCBI): domain Eukaryota; kingdom Metazoa; phylum Chordata; class Aves; order Passeriformes; family Picathartidae; genus Picathartes; species Picathartes gymnocephalus. The sequence goes on from WEKY01042885.1 coordinate 119,762, forward strand.
AATAACCTTGACATTGGTCCGGCTCCCAAACCTACCACTGACTTCCATTGTCCTGGACAAAACATTCCTGTCTCCCCAGAGATTGAAACACCTTCTTCCTCAAAAAGAGAGAGGCAGGAAAAAATCAGCTGGGAATGTAAATCACAGTTGGAAGCACAGTGTGAACTATTACTATTATTATTATTATTATTATTATTATTATTATTATTATTATTCCTTCTGACAAGGAAGCTCTCAATATCCTCCCCTGCTCCATCAGAGCCCCCCTGACCACACTGGGCTCGATCAGATTTTATCTGAGGACCATAACAAAATCAGCTGCCAGGAGCCCCAGGCTGTGAACACACATCCCTGCTGCCCTTTCCCGGCTCCAGGCTGAGCAGGAGCCAGGGGATCACTCAGGAAGGCTGGGAAAGGTGGCACTTTGTGGCCTGCAGAAGGTCAGCAGGTCACTCTGTGAACCTCCCAACCCCAAATGCTTCCACTCCAGGAACCCTCAGCATCTCCCAGTTTGCTTTTAAAGCTTAATTTTGCTTTTCTGGATTCATTTGAACGCATTTCTCACTACTTTTGCTTTTGGTGCTTTGAAACCACACACCTGTAAGAGGGGCTGCAGGGAGGCAGGGACTTTCTGAGGCTCCATGGATGGAGAACACTCAGTGGGATGTGGGAACCATGGACATGCCAGCACCTGGCTCTGCTTAAATCAGCTGTAAAAATCACAAACTCAGGTTATTACCAACACTAATAACAGATAATTAACTCAGACACCAAGGCAGTGCTTGTCCCAGAGATCCACACTTGAAGCCAGCAGGGGAAGATGATCCCTCCAAGGCTAATCCATCCCCCACAAGATCCCAGCAGTCTGCAGAGGTTCTTATCTCTGGCTCAGGTAAGGGAATTGGGTTCCCAGCCACAGCTCCTCAGTGAAGAACCTGGAATTCCAGGTGAGGAATCTCCCTTGGTGCTCAAAACACCACCAACCACCGAGGCCAGGCCAGCCTGGGGACAGATCCCAGCACACATTTCTCTCTGCTCACTCACTTTATTCATTATTTCTGCATATTCTGTCCTTCTACAACTCTAAGTCAATAAATGCTGATAAACCAACATCATTTAATCAAAGGAATCCATCCAATGGATCCATTTGTGCTGGGCAGGGCACCACCATGAGCCCACCATCCTCTCTTCCAGGAGAGCACCAGGAGCAGGGAGAGTCACGGAGATGAGCATTCCCAGGTGGGATGTGCCAGGCAGGATCTCTGTGCTGGTTCAACATCTCCTCCCCAGCCCAGGCTGCCAGGGGGGTTCAGCAATGTCACTTTGGTGTCTGGCACTCAAAGCAAGAGTCAAGAACGTCTGGCAAGGAAGAGAATTCATGTCCAAACAGAAGAGGAAGGAATTTGTTTCCAGCTGGCTGAAAAGGTGCCTCAGGAGAGGCAGAACTGAAAGCAAATGGTGACAGTTCATCCTTACCCAGTCAATCCATTCAGTGGCTTTTATTCACCACATTTTTGGGCACCTTCCTGTGAAGTTGAGGTGCCTTTGCTGTGACTTCAGGAATTATCCTGAGCCCGGCCCATGTGGCTGCTCAGGATATTCTGGAATTCCATGAAACCTGCTTGAAATTGGCCTGGAAGGGCCAGCAGTGACACACAGGGACAGCATGAGTGAAAAAGAGCAAGAGCATGGTGCCATCAGCTCGTTTCCTCGAGGAACAGGGCTGAAAGCAAAGAGTCAGGAGTGTTCCCAAGCACAGAGAGAATCCTTTGTCATTCCGGGCAGGTACCAAGAAGGAGTGCTGAACTCTGCCAGAAAGTCTCTCCTGATCTGCTCCAGCCTACCTGTAGTGAAAAACAGCACTAATCCCACAAAAAAATCTTGGTCTTTGGAGTGAATTCAGCCCGCAGGGAATTCTGCCAGCTCGGGAGATGGGAATGGGCTGCATGGAGATGAGGTGTTGGTGCAGATCAGAGCTCTGAGCAGCCATGAGCTTCACTCATCCCAAAGCCACACTCACCCAAAACTAAAACAGAATTTATTTTTCAGAATCTCCTAAAAATTCTGAACATTGTGGAACAAATGGAATATATTGCTATTGTACTGCAGGAATAGAAGGGGGAAAAAAAGCAAGACACAACTTGGAGCTGCCAAGATCTGAGCCCCTCCTGCTGGAAGGGCCAGGCAGGCGGTCCCTGGGGACTGGCAGGGAGTTGGTTTTCTTCAAGATGATATAAAAATTTAATCTCTACAGCAAAATTATTCCTAGACTTAGCACAGTTAGAGTAAATATATTAGCCTCTTCTTAAGCTGAGTGTATTTCAGGAGGAGGCAGGCGTTTTCTAGGACAGAGAAAACCTTTAGTGAAATACAATTTAACTCGATTCCCAGCCTTCATTTCCAAAGGCTCCCCAGGAGTTGGAGGTGGGGAAAAGCTTTTTGCTCCAGGTCAGCCTGGATGAAGGAAAACATTAACATACAACCCTCAGCTGAGCAAACTTGTGATTGGGGGCTGGGGAAGAAGGGAGAGCCTGAAATTAAAAGGCATTTCTGAGAAAAGAGTGCTGACTTTAATGCTGGGGGTGAGGAGGGAGAAGAACATCAACCTTGCAGTGCCTAAAGGGGGCTGGAGAGGGACTGGGGACAAGGGATGGAGGGACAGGACACAGGGAATGGCTTCCCAGTGCCAGAGGGCAGGGTCAGGTGGGATATTGGGAAGGAATTGTTCCCTGGGAGGGTGGGCAGGCCCTGGCACAGGGTGCCCAGAGAAGCTGTGGCTGCCCCTGGATCCCTGGTAGTGTCCAAGGCCAGGCTGGATGGGATTTGGAGCATCCTGGGATGTGGAAGGTGTCCCTGCCCATGGCAGGGGGGGGAATAAATGACCTTCAAAGTCCCTTCCAACCCAAACCATTCTGGAATTCTAATACAGGAAAGATTACTGGAAAAGTAAATTTTTTAGCTGCATCTTTCAGTATTTATATGTCCTGCAGCACCAGGTACAGAGCACCCACAGCTCAGGGTGAAAGCCACATTCCAATAAGGAACTTGAAGCCCCTCTTCTCCAGAAGAAATAAATAGTACTGAAATGGTACTGGAAAACACAGGAACCATAAAGAGAAAACTCAAGTAGATGTCTGTGCAAAGCACAGCTCTTAACTCAGTGAAGCACAGTGCATTTTCAAGCCCCTCACAGGGGTGTTTGCTCCTGGCCTAAGTCAGCTGAGAGCTGAAGGCCAACAAGGCCTTGTCTTGTAGCTATGGTTCATGAGAAACTTGAACAGGAGAGAAATGGGGAGTTTTGCCACAGAGAAGAGAGAGAGAGATGAGAAACCCTTGCCCCAGGGATAGAAAAAGAGAAAGAACCCTTGCTCCAGGGATGGGAGACCTTGCTTCCAGAAAGAGAGACCTTTGCTGTTCTACGAGAACTGCTCATCCTTAAAACTTTCCCCCAAGACACCGACTTGGGTCCTCGACGCAGTCGTGGGAAAGGCTGCGTGTCGGGGAAAGGACTGTCACAGCTGGACAGACTCCGGGCGGGAGTTCACTGTGATACTGAACCCCACAAAGGAACTGTGTTTCTTGTGGGAAAATCAACATGGTGAGACAGGAGAGACTCCTCTTCACAACTAAACTGATGAAAGTTTATTTCAAAGATGGTAAACTGACCAAAGATCTCTGAGTTTTGGTTTCTTGGGTTGTTGATGGAAAAAGAAGTGTTGGTACAGAAAGACAAATAAGGTAGGGGGGGAGAAACATCTGGGGGTTGATTTTGGTTTTTTTTCTTTGTCTTTAGTTCTGTTAATAAACTGTCTTTTATCTTTCAAAGTTTAGGCCTGCTCTGCATTTCTCTTAATCCTTATTTCATCACAAAAATGGTGTTTCTGCCCGGTTTTGAACTCAACCCGCTACACCCTGACCTGGGGAAAAAGCCAAAGTGAGGAGAGAAATGGCTCAATGTGGGAATGTGTGACCTGCAGGGGAGTGTGAGAGAGGGGACACAGCAGAGGGGCTCTCAGGGCACTCTGTGAGAAACCAGAGCAGGCAGAATGTCCCAGGGAATGCTGGAAATTCTGGGAACTGCTGAAGTTTTTAGTGCTGTCCTGCTGATCACTGCAAACACAGACTGTTAAAGGGAGGGGTCATTAACAAGAACAGGCACCATTTTCCTTTGCAGCCTAGGTAGAACCTGGGGCACGGGTTTTCTCTCCTTGCAGCAGTTTTTACATAATTTCTAGCCAGATTTGCTCAGCCCTGTTGTTTATCAGATTAGTAACTCCCATTCCTCTGGCTGTGGGTTACACCTGTGTACCAGGGAACCCAGTGCTGCCACAGGGCTGTGGGAAATGTGCAGGGAATACAAACACAACAGGCCCTGTCAGCTCCCTTTGCTGTCAGTGCCTCCCCAAAGCATCCTCAAACTCCTGCAGGGGAAACTAAAAGTAGCAGTAGAGGATAAGAAGATAAGAGTTTGCTTTCTCCTGGGGAAATATATATATATATATAAAATTTAAAATGAGCTTAAATACTAGAGCTCAGTGAAAAAACAGTATTGCCCTGAACCGTATACAATTCTATTCACTGTATATGCTAATTTTATTTTTCCCAGGGCTGACCACTTACCAAAAGTTTATCCCCCAAATCAGGTGCTGAAGGGTCAGTGCTTCCCCTTCCACTGACAGTCCTTTTCCAGGAGCTGGATTTTAGCCCATCAGGACTTCTCCTCCAGTGCAGGAATGCACAGAGCTGCCTGCTGTCCTTCACCATGCAAATGAAGGTTGGTTTACTGCAGAGATTACCATGAGCATGGAGACTTTCAGAAATGGGGGGGTCACAAAAACTCCCACCCTCTGCCTTCACGCTGAATGACAAATGGAAACACAGAAAAAGCAGCAGATTAATGGGCCCAGGCTTGGCAAGTAGGGATTTTAGCAGACACAAACTGAAAATAGAGCATATTTCACCTGTACTCCAACATATTGCATCTCCTGCCTATGAAAAATTACGTGAATAATTCTGGCTGAAATGAATTTGTCCAACAGAGCATTAAGATTTCACTTAAATAATTGTGACGGGGGGGTGAGGGAATTGAACACATTTCATTGCAGCCCAGCCAGGCAAGGACCAAAACCATGATAGGCACAGCTCATTATTAAATATATTTAACAATATAACCTTTTTTATGCTGGGTTGGACACGGCTTGGAGCACCCCCGTCTGGTAGAAGGGGTCCCTGGATGAGATGAGCTTTAAGGTCCCTTCCAACACAATCACTCTGGGGTTCTCTGATTTAACCTTAGATTAGATGATGACCTGTAGAAAACTGTTTTAAGCCCAGCTGTGCTTGTATCATTACGGGAACAGTCCTACAATGTCCAGGTTTCTTCCCACCTTGCAGTCCTTGGAAAGGATGGAGAAGGGAGCACAGTCACTGCACAGGTCCAAAGTCTCATTCAAAGTGTTTAAACACAAATATACATTTACATGTCCATATACACAGGGATTCAAAAATGTTGTTATCAATGCAGAAATGGAAACAGAGGGAAATTACCTTTGGAGTCAGAGGGAGGAGCAGCACCCAGAGCAAGGACAATACAGCCATCAGGACAATGTCAGAGCCTGTTTAGCCTATTACACTACCAAGTTCTGCTTCCAAATGATAATTTCCCCATCAAGATTTGCCCCTGGCACAAAACAACAGCAATCCTTCCCAGGGCCGAGGCTGTTTAGTTCTGAGGAATGATTTATTTGGTTCCAACACCTGGGACTGCTGAAGGAGCTTGGACATCGCTCCGTCCTCCCTGAAAATCCAGAAATAGTGGCATTGACCACTGTGCCAAAAATTGATAAAGTAACTTGTTGAGAAAGGCAGAACTTGGCAGCAGAGCTGGTGCAGAGCAGAAATCCATAGGCTAAAGAAAGCTCTTTGCAGCTCAGCACTGCTGCCATGGAAGTCTCAGGCACAGAGGTCTTGTTCACACACAAAAGACAAGACTGAAGGTGATTCACATCCCAGAGAAAACCTGGACACATGGGAAGCATTCCTGGCAATTTAACAGTGAGAGCAATGTCCTTCCCTGTGGGCACAGCCACCCAGGAATTGTCCTGCTGCTGGACTGCCTCTCTCAGAGGGGAAATTCCACTCAAGAAGCCAATTCCTTACAGCTGTTACAGGTTTATCCCAAAATGACCAGTTACACCCCACTGCCCTTCATGTTCGTTCACATTCACAGCTCCAGCAGCTGCCTGGGAATTCTGGATTACAGCCTGGGATCTGGGAGCAGGGAGGGATTAAAGGGATTTGCAGAAAAGGTAAAGAAAAGAGTTTGTTGCAGCAATCTCACTTGCATGATATGATACAAATACAGATTTATACCTCTGACTAACATAGGGGACTGTCACATTCTGGAAATCCTGGAGAAAAGGGAGGAAAAAGAGGCAAAAAGGGGTAGATCACAGTGTGTAACAAAAAGGAAAACTAGGGTCAAAACCATGACTAAGATCATTTAGTGAGAGAGCTGACTCCAGTTACACCACACCTGCGTTCAAGGTGTCAGAGAACTCCAGAGAACTGGCTTTACTAAACTCTGCCTAAGAGCTGCTTTCAGGGATTCAATATTCCTGGCATATTCAATATTCCTGGATTCAGGCACAAGCATTTCCCCACCAACACACAGCAAGGTATTTCCATGAGCTGGTCAGAACAGTGCAGAGCAACCTTCCCAGTAACTTTTCCCTGGTCTGTTCCAGTGGCACAGAGCCCCACAAAGCAGCAGCATGCCCAGAGCAGTGAGAAAGCACAGGAAAGCCTCAGACAGGGGAGGGGACTCTGTGAAGAGCACCCAGCATGGAATTCCAGACTGGTTTAGGTTGGAAGGGACTTTGAAGTTCATCTCATCCCCACCCCTGCCATGGGCAGGGACACCTCCCACTGTCCCAGGCTGCTCCAAGCCCTGTCCAGCCTGGCCTTGGGCACTGTCAGAGATCCAGGGGCAGCCAGAGCTGCTCTGTGCCAGGGCCTCCCCAGCACAGGCAGGTGGCAGTGAGGAGACCCAAGCAGGGAGAGAAGAGACGCCCAGCAGAGCAGAGCAGGAGAGCAGCTCCATCCAAGGCACCTCAACCACATCTGCACGGCTGGCACTCCCCACGGTGAGACACTGCCCTCGGCAGCCTGGGCTCAGTGCAACTCCAGGACCTTCACAGTCACTCTGCAGACAAAAGCTCCACGGGTTCCTCCCTCCAGGCCTTTGGGCCATGTCCCCCTGCTCAGACACCAGGCCAGTAGCAGGCGAGCAGGGCTGGCTGCTCCAGCCCAGCCTGGAGTCACCTGCTGAGGCTGCAGGACCAGAGGGGCTCTGGGCACACAGCTCCATGGGAGGAGGAGGGAGGGAATGATCCCGGGCTCTCCTCAACCTGGCAGCAGCCAGGGGAAAGAGCCACACTGAAAGCTTTGCCCAGCTGGGCAGGGAACACCCAGAGGGTGAGCACGTGTCATAAAAGGAGTCTGTGTGAGCAGCTACCAAGGCCATACAGCATCAGCCACGGCAAGAGCTGACACTGCAGGTCTGACACTGTGCCAGTAACTTCAAAGATCAGTTTAGGGCCTGTCACCGTTCCAAAGGCAGACAAGGTCCCTGGCCCAGGCACCTCATGGGGTATTGATGCTCCACACCCCTGAGTGCAAGCTCTGCACTTGGTGGCCTTTGCTGAAACCCTCAAACTGCTCCCAAAGTGTGCCTGGCTCGGTGCCCCTGGGACAGCTCAGGACACAAGAGCTCGAGGGAGCAAGGCCAAGGGCAAGAGCAACCTTGCATATTTACACTGCACAGTCAAGGGCCCATTTGGGTGATGAATTAAGCAATTACCTGCAGCTTTATTTTTAGGAGGCAGGCTGCAGTTCAAGCAAGAGAGAACTGATCTGGCTCTGCTCTGGGCTGCCAGGACATCGCTCTGGCAGGACACACTCCTAGGTGCCAGGCTGCTCAGGGACCGTGGCAGGAGCTCAGGGAAATTAAAGATATCCCATTACTGGCAGTCTTCAAGGTCAGGTTGGACAGGGCTTTGATTGACAATTGTAACAAGATGATCTTCACAGGTTCTTTTCAACCCAAACCATTTTGCTGCTGAGGATGGAAGAGTCTGGAAACTCTTTGAGTACATGCAGTTTCAGAAGTTCCCAAACTTCCAACCTCAGCAGCAAAACATCAGCCCTCACATTTGTGCTCAGGCAGTGATTTCTGAGGCCGAACTGCAAACTGTTCATCCCCAGGTAGTCACTCTCACCACTACTGCAGGTTCAGGTAAACCTTTTGTTGAGCTTTCATTGCTGCTTTTATCCTCCAGTGTAAAATTTGACTTCTTTGGGTAACACAGTCCATTCTCATCTCCAACATGACCCTTTTGCTTCCAGGTAGAGCTGCTGCTTGGGCACAGAGATGTCAAACTTCAGTGCCAGCCCAAAACCACACAGCCAAAGGTGGGGAAACAAGGATTTCTTAAATCCATCTTGTGCCAGAGAAGTTGTGACTGGAGCTGCACCTGCAGTGGGACCACCCCAGGGAGAGAAGAAGAACCACGGGAACAAGTATGGAAGCAGGAAAAGAACAGATCCCACAAAAACACAAGCAAACAGTTTTTGAACCTCACTCAAAGGTTAGAAATAATATTTAGCATTTTTATTTTCACAAGGAATCTGTTATTTCCAGATCGCGTCTCTATAGCAAGCTGTTAGTGTTTGTGGTTGCCTCTAATGCATGTTCCTGTTTTCCTTCGGAAAACATTTCCTCTCTGTATAGAGTGGCCTGTTGGAAAGAGGAAAATTTCTGCCATTTGGCAAGATAAGAAATTAAGAAATACCACAGTGCAGTGCAGACATCATCAATACAAGAGTGGCTGCTCAGATTTTGGGCTGACTTTTGTGGGTGTGTGGGAGGTTACACAACTGTGTGAGCTCCGTGCACGGGGCACCTCCTCACAGAGCCCTGGGAGAGACAGAAACTGCAGATGGTCACCAAAACACCTACCAGGCTACAAAACCTGACAGAGGCATCCCTACTTCCCACTCCTGAAGTCTGGGGAAGGGAGGAAAACACGGGTGGTGTTTGTAACCCAAGCAGAGCTCCAGATCACTGACCCAGCCTGGGCACCAGTGGACAAGAAGGGTTTGTGGGACTGTACCTTGAGAAGCTCCACTCTGCACAGGGGCCCTCAGAATGCTGCCAGGTTTCTCCAGAGAGGCCCTTTGATCCAAATAATCCCTCCCTGGGCTACCTCAAATGCGCTCATTAAGCTGTTCTTTAACAACCAGCATATCAGAGAAGGGATGACAAAAGAAAGGATGTCATTATGATGTGAACATGGCTGCAGAGAGAGAAACTCTGGGTTTACAAGTGTGCACAAGCCTCATGCCAACTAACTGCATTTTACTGAGCTGTGAACTCACTAATTACTTTTTAAGGTCAAGAAAGTCCATTTGGCAGGGGTTTGCTTGGTGCATTTAACTTTGTGCTCAGACACAGTCCTCACTCGGTGCCCAAGGCCATTCTCTGCCAGTTTTGGGGTGTGCACTCGGTGCTCTCAAACACAGAGCACCCCTGAGAGTGCTTGTGCCCTTCAAACTCCTTCCATCTGTTCGTGCTCTGCCAATGGGCCGTAGGGGTGACACAGCCAAAGCCACAAATAAAGGAGCTAATTTGGTCATCAGAGAGAAATATTCTCCACTGCAGTGCCTCTGTTCTTGCTCACATCTGCATTCTCCTGACAAACACAGCATGGATTGGGGTGCTTTGTGTAATGGACGCATTGTTTTGAAACGGAGCACAGGAGCACAAGAGGCACCTCTTGGACAAAACCCTGGGATTGTCCCAGTGTGACTCAGTCTCTGAGCGGGGGAGGAAGAGCTTTGTGTGCCTTCAAGGACTCTGCCACCAACCCCAGCTCGCTGAAACCACTCAAGCGCTCAAGGGAAGCATGAGCTGAAGTGCTTTGCCCCAAGGAGTGAGCCTGGAGCTCACCCTCCTCCACCCATGCACATCTGTGAATGCTTACAGCAATGGGAACAGCTCCTAAGGGGCCCCAGAGCTCAGACTGTTTAACTCCGTATTTCTATAGAGAGCTTCTGATGATAGGCACTAAGTGCTTTAAAAACATAATTAACGCTCCAAGCACTCCTGAGAGGCAGCTAAATATAGGACTAGGAGTTTCAGGTACCTGGAGGAGGACTGTCCTTGATCCTTTGTCGAACACTTGGTACAACAGGGTACACAGTACAATAGGGTCTCGGTCCCATTGTGCTTGGGGCTCCCAGAGAGCTCAGGAGAAAACACACCTCACTCCTTATCTAGATGTCAAACACAGCAAATAACTGATCCAAGGTGACCTGGCTGAGGATTAGTGTTTACAGTCAGAACCTGATCTCTCAGAAAGGAAATTAGAGAAAGGAAATTAGAGAACCTGCCATGGCAGGGGGTTTCCTCCAGAGGCCCAGCCCTCTGGAGTGACCACACCAAGTGACAGGTGACACCTGAGCACTGACCACTGGGCTTTGACACCTCACTCCAAGAGCCAAGCCCCAGCTCTGTGGCTGATCTGGAAGGACCAGGTAATTCCAGAGGTTCTCAGCCACTCCAGCACTTGACAGGATCCCATTTCTAGCCAAAGAGGGGTGTCTGGAGCTGGTTTTTGAGAGCAAGGTGTTCAGTGAGAAGAAGCCCCTGAGGTGGATCACACACACAGCCAGGTGTGTGGTGTCCCCATGGACCTCCCTCAGCCTCATGCCCTGTGGAAGACATCCTGGGGAGTGCCACCAGTGTCACGACAGTCACACTTGCCACTGCATTTTTCCCTTGGGGACCAGAAAGCAAAGGACTCCCAAAACGTGGCCTTTGCCAAACCTCCCTTCTGGAGGAGCTGCCCTGTGTTTGCCATCCAGCACCACAACTTCCCAGGCCAGAACTGTCAGAAATGATTGCAAGGACTTCAGCTCTCAGTGCACTTCAGCTTTATTAACATCCTAACATCCTGAGAAGCGCTGTCCTGATGCCCCAGAGCACGATCCTCCTCCTTCTCTCGGGAGCCAACAAAGACGACCCCAAGCTGAGCTCAGGCACGTCTTTTTATAGAGGCTTGGCTGGCTCTGATTGGTGCATTTTTCAATCCGCCTGCGGATTGGCTGGTTGTGAATCCCGGCTCGTTATTGGTTAAAAAGTCTAGGGGGTGTGGCCTTTGTTTAATAAAACTCCCTGGTGGAAGTTTCTGGGGCTCCTCTGAGCAGCGCCATCTTGGGCCATTCAGTTCAATAGTGATTGGGTTCATGCAATACAGCAAAGCAGCTCTAGTAATTAACAACCATATAACAACAAATGCAATACAATTTAACAGTCAATCAGTACAGGAACAACTTTGGTAAGGGATTAGAGGTAAGTATAACAATTTTAGCAAGGGTTCCTAATAAGGGTTTAACAGGTAAGGTTGATGTGACATTCCATAATTTTACCTTCCACAAGAACCATCCTTATCTCCATTCTCCTTCCCACCCTCCCAGCCCTCCAACACACACTTCCTACTTCTTCTGTCCCATCCTGCCTCCATCTGATTTCCAGCCCTCTGAGTTCCACTCTACTTCCACACCACATCCCCTGAACACTTCAGTCCTTGTTTCCCAGTCCCCTCCTGTCCCAGCACTGCACATCCTCTGATCTGCCCTGGGGCACCAAGATCAGGCCCAAAATTTCACCCAGATTCCCATAAATACTAATTAATTTCCCCCTAAAAACTGTGCTAATGAGTAACTCTGCAGCTCCCCAGCTCACAGGCAGTGATTGCTCTTTTTGTGTTGATACTTACAGTTAAAGAAACCCAAAAAACTAAATGCCTCCCTGTTGCTTGTTCTAGACAGACAGGGAGAAACCCAAATTGTTAAGGCCATATTTTAATTAATTCCCAAACTGATCATCTCAAACAATTTGGGAAGTATCTTGCAACAGCTCAAAGAGAGTTTTATATCCTCCCCTCCCTCTTCCACCTCTCGTAAGAACACAATTAGCACCCACCTGGCAAAGCTGCCCCTCCTCGCCCTGCAGCAAATTGAAGGAGTTAAGAGGGGAACAAAAAGTGTTGTTGCACAATACCCAGGGTCAGCAACCTCATTTAGCAGCTCCCTGCCTTTGCAGGTGAGGTTTAGCAGGGAATCTGCTGCTCTCTGGAAAATGCAGCCTCAGTGGACGTGGAGCTGCCAAACCCTGAGCCCCAGACCCTCCCTGCTCAAGCAGGCCCTGGGGCTGCTGTGGAAAAGACGCCCTAAGAAGAGGAGGGTTGTGCTTAAAATCCCCAGGATGAGAACAAATCCAAGCAGAGAATGAAAATTTGACCTCACTGCGAGCTTGGGACAGACAACAGGAGCTGAGGACCTAAACTGGGGACACCTTCCCCTATGAGTCAGGGTCACACTTTCCCCTGACTCGTCATTTTTTTTCCCTCTCTCTTTCCTGAAGACATCTTTCCAGGATCTGCCACTTTTTTCTTCCCTCTTGCCAGGGCCAAGCCTTGCACACCCTGCAGTCTGCAGAGACTGCATTGTCCTTGGGGAAATTGTTCATTTCTGGGCAAAGCAGCTCCTGCTTCAGTTGGGGGTCAAGAGAAAAAACACAAGCATGACATCCACTTCTCCACGATTAATGACTGAGGATATCCCATCTTTGGACAACGCCTAAGAGTAACTTGGATCTGTAATTCAAAGACAATTACAAATGTTGAGCAGGAAGTGAGGAAAGGCAACTTTTGGGCTTAAGTCTTGAGTTTCCAGTACACACTTTCACAGTGGAATGTGACTGCAGGACTGAACTGGCTCTTCAGTGCTGCTTTCCAAGTATAAAGCTTCTCATCACATCAGAAATTCCCATCCTGCTTCCCCTTTCCCACAGCACTGCTGTGATGACCTGTGCTCACAGCCCTCCTGCATCTCCACAGGCAAGGGGCCTCCAGCCCATCCCCATCCCCAAATCCTGCCCTGTGCACCAGCCAGCCCTTCCTTTTCCTTCCCTGCCCTTCTCCTACACTTTCTGTACCTCAATCCCCCACTCCTGTCTCAGCCATCTCACCCCTACAGGTGCTCAAGGTCCTCAGGGACATCCTCCAGTGCCACCAACCTGCTCGAGTGCCTTTTTCCTCTCAGAGAGTGAATATTGGTGTTTCTGGCTATTAAAGCATCTAATGGCAGCATTCATCCCCTTTTTCCTCCAAAGTGACCCCTCTCATTTCAGCCTACCAGCAGACAACCCTGGGTACCAAAACCCTTTAATTCTATGTGTCCATGGTTAAGTGGAATGCCAGGATGCTCTGGATTTATTCCTCTGAATACAGCTGTCCTCAGTTTTCAAATTATTGATGGAAGCATTACCATCAGAAAGCCAGCATTCAAACCACCCAAGCTCAGGGGCTGGTGCTGATTTGGCATCAGCCACAATTCGGGCTTGAAACAAAGACTGCAGGACTCTGAAATGTGAAATTTGGAGTTTCTCCTTCTGTGAGAGGCTTCCCTGGAGGAAAGGCAGGAAGAACCATGACCCTGATGCACTGCTGTGCTCTGCAGGAACTTCAAAGTGAGCCATTAGTTTAATCTGCATGAGTTAAAAGTAAGTTGTGAGCCTCAGAACCCACAGCTGGGAGCCCTGGGCACACCGGGACAGCACCTGAAGGCACTGCAGCCTTGGCAATTACTCTCCACACCTTTTTTTAGGGATTAAAACAAGCACTGAACTCCTGAACCCGAGGTGCTGAAATGCTTTGGAGGTCTGACCTCCTGAGAATCCTTCCCCTCAATTCAGTGAGCCCTAAGACTCTTTTTATCTAAACCTGACCAGTTTGGGCAGGTCAGGGCTTTGGAGGGGACCATTTACTGAATCTTCTCATTTCAGACCCAGGAAAAGTTTTCCCTGTGGTGCATCACCCCCATCACCCACTTGTGTCCATCATCACTTCCCAAATTTCAGTACCAGGCAGATAAGGAGCAGTTGGAACCAGGTTTTTTTCCTCTGTTCATGCAGGGGCAAGGACAGGGCAAATAGAACACACAGAAATACAGCACAAAAGTAATAAATGTATTTCTGCTGCTCAAGGCTTCAGCTCCAAACTCGGGCTGGCAGGAGTTTGTGGTACTAGAAATTATCTTGCTAAAAAAAAAAAGCCAACAACAACAAAACATCGTTTTTAAAGGTCAGATTCTCAGGAGGATACATTTAGAAGGCCAGTATTACATTCTCTAGGCCAAATAATTTGTCATATTTTCAATACATGCTTGGAAAGGATGTGCTACTCATTCCAACTAGACCAGCCTCAAAAATCAATTGTTTTCAGACCAAGGCTTTTGAAAGGCACATGTGCTACAGGCCAAAGCCCCCAAAACCCCCACCCCATCTGCTAACACAGGCAGAGACCCTGCCAGCCCAAGGAGAGGCCTGGGAGGGGAGTGGACACTGGAAAATACTCTGCATAAATTAAGGCTAAATGGACATTTTTGGCTATGCCTTGATGTCCCAGTATGGCCATTCTTCTGCAACTCAGAGCAGAGATAAAAACCTCAGGATGAGAATACCTAACAGAAAAAAGGACAATAGATGTTTACTAATTTTTCAAAAGGTCCCAGGGCAAATTCCCCAATTTTGCACAGATTAATGAGAGCAATTAGTTAAGTCATTAAATGTAAGGTCTGTGAAGCACCGTGTTATTTTATTGTTCATTTGAACTCAACGAGATCGTGATACATGACTGGGTTTCCTAAACATCACCTAGGTACAAATAACTAATGACAACAGCAATAAATGAATATATTTAAGGTGACTGCAAGACTCTGGGACAAGACCCTGTTAATCAGCACAAGTTTATCACTCTCAGGAGGGAGCTGAACCCGGCCTGAGGGGAAGCAACGGGGCACCACACACCTCCCTGTGTTTGAGACTGGGATTATTGCATGGCTGAGACTGCAGGGACCGAACAGAATTTCACCAAATCTGCTTTTATCTTTTGCAATGTCAAAACTCTGATCTGCAGCCAAGGCTGGCTGCTACTCCGCTGACTTATTTTTAAACACTTGCCAGCAGTGTTATAAAATGAACATCCCTCCCCTCTCCAGGCTGGGGAGAGGAGCTGCTCCTCCTCTGGGAGCAAATCCCATCTGCTCCTGGGACACAGCACATGGGGGAAGGCAGGAGGATCCAACTGCACGAGGCACTTGGGGCTGCTGGGCATCAGGAAAGGCTGGACTTGATCCTGGAGTCTTTTCCAGCTTGGATAACTCTGTGGATCACCAGCAGGACACTTCCAGGAGCACCTGAGGGTATCACTGTCAGAGCTCGTGGAACCTCCTAGTGTGACTTTGTGCTGTAAATAAAACTTCCTCGTACTCTCCACCTTAATGCCTGCAACAGCCAGCATTTCCATCAACCTCCTACCTTGCAGAGTCAATGAAATCCCAAATCCTGGGGCTGTGTGGGGGCTGTGCCAGCCCCTCAGCACCACGGAGTTCGTGCTGCACAGGAATGTCTGTCCACAGAGCAGCAGGAGAAATGCTTCCCATCTGGGCCCTGAAATAAATACAGGGCCATCGTGGCCCTCATCCCATAATTCCCCATATGTGACAAGCCTGTAATTGTCTGCAGAAAGTAACTTGAATTTATATTTATAAATTTATATTACTTTTATATTATTTCATATTTCTAAATTTATATTGTTTATATTATAAATTCATATGATATATATATATATCTTTATATTAAAAAAAAAAACCACCAAAACCCTGCTGCGCATATTTCTGGCATTTCTTCAGCTTGGCTCTTTGAATTCTGGGTTAAGCAATGCATTAGTCAAATGAAATAATAAACAGCTGAAAATCATTACACGACGTCTAATCCTATCTTAAGGATAAGTCTATATCCTAGACTTAGTAATCAAGTACTATTTCCTGCTATTAGCAACAGAAAAAAAAATGGGATTCTGGTAAAAGTTTTCAGGCACTCACAATTAATTGCTGGGAAAAAAAATCAGTAACTTTTCTTCTCAGGTTTGATCCCCTATTCAGAGTAACGGGCAGGGCAGCCACTGCTGCCCTGCCTAAAATAAGCACATCATGTTTTCATTCACATGATTCCCTATTCTGTGAAATTTCAACAAAATCCATGTGTTGGCAGCAGCTACCAAATACCTCACGGCCCAAACCACCAAAACCAGCTCCATAAAACCAGTTGTTCCGTCCTTGCAGCACGCCACTCTTCCAGGTCATGTGCTCTGCAAAGCCACTCTGGAGTGGCTGCCACGTCCTGTCACAGAGGAAGGAGGGAAATCAACCCCTAAGGGTGCTGTGCCCAGGGTGAAGTGGAAAAGCTGACACTTGGGTGCAGCCAGCTGAGCTGGGATCTGGTTCCTGGAAGAGCCCAAAGCTCTTTGGAATAACAAAGGATCAGAACATGGATTAAAACTCCCCAAGTTCTGAGCTCAGTGGTACCCAACACACGGGGCTGGCTGAGAAGGTGTCTGCTGGTCCCTTCCTTTCCATCAGGGCTCTGAGTCCCACCCAACAGCCTGGGATCCTTCATTTCCTTGGGCTGAGCTTATTTTTAATCCCCAATTGTTTAAGCTAAAGGTAGAGCACGAATTCCCCCTGCACCACCAAGGTTTGAGGTCAGTGGTCCAGGACCTTTTACAAGTCCTTTGTGAGTGTCACACATGCTACAAAAATATGGAGAAATTGCCTAAATCACTTTTAGATTGGAGACTCACTAAGACTGCTTAGGCCTGTAAAAACAGGGAGTTTGGAGGATTTCCCTCTCAAAAGCCAAAGCTTTGGGAAGCTGTGCATGTGGGAGTGCAGCCCCTCTTGGAAACACTCTGGTCACACAAGTGTCACTCCCCAGTGTCCTCAGTGGAACAGAAACCCAACTTACTCCCACCAAACATGACATCAGTCACACCCCAAAAGCCCACCCTAAGGAACCTGTTTTCAGCCACCTCACTGCTGGGAAGGAGCAGCTCCAGGAACCAGGAGTACACCCAGGAGCAGGACAGGCTCAGAGGAACGCTCAGGTTGGACTCGATGGTCCTTGTGGGCCCCTTCCAGCTCAGGATATTCCAGGACTCTGAGCACTGAAGGCAGCCAGGTGGAGCAGCAAAAGAGAGACAAAGACAAGTGGAGGAACCACAAATTTCTTGCTTTTTTCTGAGCACCTGACTTGGGCTTGGCTATAAAACATTGACAGGTGTGAAGACACTGCACAGCACAGGCAAGAACAGTGCTGTCAGTTCCTCTCTGCATTAAGTCTGGATTCTGCACCTTTTGCTGGAAAAGCAGCAGGCAGGCCCACGGAACAGCCAGGGGGGAGGCTGAGGAGGCTCCAAGCAGAGGGAGAACATGTGCCTTCCACAGCTCACTGGCAATTTTCCCACTTTAAGGTTATCCAGCAATAAATTCATGGCAGATCCCTGGATTTTGTCTGTTGAGGCACGAACACATCAGGCCTTACAATGCAAGTATAAATACAATGTAGGTAAATGGCAAAGGAGGAACAGTCCTGCTATAAAACACACACAGCTAAACGATACTTTGAGGGAGTCTGAAGGAAAATGAGTGATTTCATAGGATAAGTTTTCCCTTGGAAATCCTGCCCATTTTCTAACATCTCAATACATCCGTGCAATCCTTTTAAAAATCCAGCCATCCAAGAGATCCAGCCAGGGCAATGCTATCACAAACACTAAATAAAAGCCCAACAATATGAGAGCAGTGCCTTTCACAGGCAGCACGAGGTGATTAAGATAAGAAAGGTGAAGAATGCCCGGAGACTGGGGGAAGGAGCAGCCCCAGGGCTGTTTGCTGGAGCACATCCAGCGAGCAGCCCCAGGGCTGTTTGCTGGAGCACATCCAGCAGCATCACAGAGCCCAGCTATCTCCCATGTCATCGCCCCATCAGACTGCTGGAGCACATCACAGCCTGGCACACACTCCCAGCACAGCCCCCACGTCTCTCCAGCAGCACATTTGTCATCCTGGGAGCTCCTCACTCATCTCTGCTCCATCTTCTGCCTGTGCATGCTGCTCACACGTGCCACCGCAACCTGCAGATGCTCGAGTCCTCGAAGCAACAGATTTTCCTTCCCACAGCACAATTGAGGCAGCACAAATGAGTTTGTTACCTCGACTGGAGCTCAGTGCAAACAGCAGAGCCTGGCTACATATAAAACACAGAGCCAGAGCCAGCTGGGGCTGAGGGGCTCTCTCTTACTGACCTTCTCTGCGCTGATAAAGACAGACATTAAAAAGGTTTCCCATCCTCGGGCCAAATGAGAGCTCTGGTTTAGGCATATTACACACTATTTACATATGGAGTGAGAATTTCCAGGCAAGCACTTACAGCCAGGTGTTTAAGGGTATTTAGACTGATTTCCACCAATTTCACTACAAGTTAAATCATATTTAACTTAAATCACAAATACTCCAGAGTTCAGTACGTGTTTGGACAACGCTCTCAGGCATAGTGTGGGATTCTTGGGGTGTCTGTGCAGTGCCAGGGGTTGGACTTGGATGATCCTTGTGGGTCCATTCCCGTTCAGGAGATTCTCTGTTTGGAAAGAGAAGTGATTTATAAGGATCACTTGCCTGAGGTCACAGGAGACAAGGGGAAAGAATCAGAAAATCAATGTGTCCCACAGAAAACTTAACTGGTGTCAGTCTTTCCTCCTGGAACATCTGAGACCTTGGGGGCACAAAAGGAGATATTTCAGACACCATCTGTGTCCCATTGCCAGGGGATCCCCGCTGCACCTGACCCCCACAGCTCTGGATGCATTTCCCACGCTGGTTTGGGTTGGGAGAGACTTCAAAGCCCATCCCATTCACTCCCTACCATGGGCAGGGACACCTTCCAGTATCCCAGAGTGCTCCAAGCCCTGTCCAACCTGGCATGAAACACTAAAAGATATTTAATATGGGCTGTGCCCATCCTGCCCAGCATGTTTTGGTCCTATCCCAAGACTGTATCAAGTCACAGAATGCCAGGCTGGGCCAGGCTGGAAGGGACCCCAGAGGGTCCCCGGTGCCACCTCCCTGCTCAGGCAGGGCCATCCCAGAGCACAGGGCACAGGGCTGTGTCCAGAGGGCTCTGCAATATCCCCGCTGAGGGAGACTCCAGCCCCTCCCTGGGCAGCCTGTGCAGGGCTGGGCACTGCCCAGGGCAGAAGTTCTGCCTCCTGTGCAGGGGCAATTGCTGGGCTCAGAGCCTGCCCGTCCCTCTGGTGCCACTGCTGGGCCCTGGAGCAGAGCCTGGGCCCTGCCCTGAGCCCTCCCTGCACACAGGGACAGACAGGGACGGACAGGGATGGACAGGGACAGACAGGGACAGACAGGGATGGACAGGGATGGACAGGGACACCCAGGGACACCCAGGGACACACGAGGACACACCTGGGGACACCCAGGGCTGAGGGCCCCTCTCAGCTGGGGCTCCTCTCAAGGCTGAGCAGCCCCAGCTCCCTCAGCCTTTCCTCATTAGAGAGATGCCCTAATTAATGAACTTAACACTGAAGATGTGTTTAAATGGGTCTGGGTCTTAAACCACTTCCATGGGCCAACAAAATGAACAGTGGGACACATCTGTACAGGCAAGGAAGGAAACCCAAGGCCTGGCTGAAGGACCGGCCCGAGGATTAGTACCTGCTTCCAGCTGTACCTGGAACAGACACCCCCTCCTGTCTTTCAGTAAGGGCTGACAGTTTTTTCATGGGAGAACAGGATCCATTCCAGCCCTGCCTCATGCTCACACCAAATGTACAACACAGAACATTGCCTGGCATTGGGGAAACTTCCTGTGCTTAGCATCCTCACAAATCAAGGCCAGGATGTGAGTGCTGGCAGGGAAAGACCTGCAGCTCTGTGATCCATGGTGTCAGGCTGGAAACAGCTCATCCACTCCATTCATGTGCTGAGGAGATGGATGCTGGAGGGCTTTAACTGTGCCCTTGGTATTCCAACCTGTAATGGGTTTTTGAAGTGACTGTAAGTCTGAGGGAAGGCACAGCACTGACACTCTTGGAAACCTGAATCCAGGAGCCCTTGTCAGGGTTGAAAGCTGCGCTTTGAAGGAGGCAGCTGGATAATTCAGGAATGGGGGAGCAAAGCGATGGACAGAAGGGCTGGGATGTGCTTATCCCAAATGACAAAATGCTCACTTGTGTGGAAGGGCTTCACTACATCTGCACATTCTCCTGCTCTGGTCAGGGAAAGGGAAAAGGGGAGAAAATGAAAAATGAGAGGAAAAGGGAAAAGTGGGGTAAGAAGGGGAGACAGGGTGAGAAAGGAAGAGGTGAGGAGATAAAACCCAGGAGCCGTGGTAAATCCTTTAAGGTTTGCAGTCTAAAAGGAGGCCAAGACTTCACGTGGGCTTCAGGGCCAAGGCCATACTGGGCTCCTTCATGACCCAAGGTGTCACCACGGATCTCCTGTCCCTGCTTTTCCTCTCTAACTTAACTAAAACTAACTTTGCCCACACCCTGGACTCCAGCCCTGCCAGTCCTGCTGGGTGGATCCCACAAGTCCCCCAGACTTCTGTGCTGACACCAAAGTCAGTGCCCAGAGATCCTCTGCAGGACCAGAACCAGAAGCACCAGAAGCTGCTTTTGGCTACTTATTTGTGTTTCATTTCAAAACCATGAGCATTCCCATGGCATTCAACACAGCGTCTGCCCCTGGACTTCAACTGCAAACAAAGAATCAAAGTCCTTAAAAGGCCACCTGTCTGTTCAAAGGGACAGATACCTTGTACAAAAGGCATGAAGCACTTGTTTAACCTCAAACCCATCCCTAGGAGAAGGATTAACACCAAACAAAGAAACAAGCAAAAACCTCCAACTGTAACGGGGTCAAATGAAACAACAGCAACTGCTGCTTTAACGGGAAGGGCAGTGAATGAAAAAATGTGGCCTTTAACGGAGTACCACGGGTAAGACAGAAGGACAAAATAAAGGCACCAGCATCACTGACTGCTGCTGGAAAATTGCCTTTTTGCTTCAGTGCTCTGTACAAACCACAGTATCTGTCCCACGGCCGCAGATGTAATTTGGTACAAAAGCAGACATGAATATGCTTAAATAATGCAGGGCAAAAACCTAAAGAATATGGGCTGCCTTGGGTACTTCCTGACATTCATCTTCCAGACACGAAAGAGGCCAGACAACTCGTGCCTGGTGTAGTTGGCCTTATCAAATCTCTCTCTCCCCTTGCACAGTTTAATGTCACAGCAGATCCAGCCTTATCCCGCTCCTGCTGGAGCTGTGCCAGGGGGAAGCTGTCAGATCCCTGCTAAAATCCATATCGGCCAGCTGAATCTATCAACCTGCTCTGGGGGGAAGCCTGACACACCAGCTTCTGCCTCAGAGCAACTCTATTAAAGATCCTGCTGAGGTAGGAAAGAGTAATAGCAAAGGAATCTCTGATACTATTTTTATTACCAATTATAATTACTATAACCTTTAGATGGGATGGAAAGAAGGGCAGAGAAGAACTGTCTGAAGTTCAACAAAGGCAAATGCAGGTCCTGCAGCTGGGGAGGAACAACCCCAGGCACTGGCACAGGCTGGGGGGGACCTGCTGGAGCAGCTCTGGAGTTCATGGGGGACACTGAGCTGTCCCTGAGCCAGCAGAGTGTCCTGGGGACCAGAGGTCAATGGGCTCCTGGGTGCATCAGGAGGAGCATTCCCAGCAGGTCAGGGAGGGATCCTGCCCCTCTGCCCAGCCCTGGGAGCACCTCTGGGGTCCTGTGTCCAGCTCTGGATCCTCAGCACAGCAGGGACAGGAGCTCCTGGAGCGGGGCCAGCACAGGCTGTGAGGATGAGGAGGGACTGGAGCATCTCCGTGCCCAGGAAAGGCAGAGGGAGCTGGGGCTGCTCAGCCTTGAGAGGAGCCCCAACTGAGAGGGGCCCTCAGCCCTGGGTGTCCCTGGCTGTCCCTGTCTGTCCCTGTCCATCCCTGTCCGTCCCTGTCCATCCCTGTCCGTCCCTGGGTGTCCCTGTGTGCAGGGAGGGCTCAGGGCAGGGCCCAGGCTCTGCTCCAGGACCCAGCAGTGGCACCAGAGGGACGGGCAGGCTCTGAGCCCAGCAATTGCCCCTGCACAGGAGGCAGAACTTCTGCCCTGGGCAGTGCCCAGCCCTGCACAGGCTGCCCAGGGAGGGGCTGGAGTCTCCCTCAGCGGGGATATTGCAGAGCCCTCTGGACACAGCCCTGTGCCCTGTGCTCTGGGATGGCCCTGCCTGAGCAGGGAGGTGGCACCGGGGACCCTCTGGGGTCCCTTCCAGCCTGACCCAGCCTGGCATTCTGTGGCTCAGTACAGTGAAGTGGCCCTGCTTTTTGCAGGAAAAAGGAAGCCTCAGGCACAGAGGCCAGGAATTTTAGTAATGGATTCCTAAAACTTGGCTCCACGAGCTATGGTGTGAGAGCAGAGATTTCCAAAGACACCTGTGAAATTTAAATACTTCGATTTTTCCAAAGGTTGCTAGAATTGTAATCCTTCAGGAACTTGGATATCTTTTTATCTCAATACAATGCCAAGCAGCTCTACTGATGGACATCATTTTTAAGCAAATACAACTAAGCCTAACTTCTGTAAAAAACTAAGTCTCACTGATTTCTGATAAAATCTGGCCTTCAGTCCACACAGATTCCTTGGAAAATGTAGCCTTTGACTCCTTTTGATGTCATCTAATCTGTGCCCTTGAAAATCTCTTCCTTACATTGTCCAAACCAAGCACTTCCGAATCCTGCTGTGTATCTGAAAGACTGACAGTGTTCTCCCCTCCAGCATGAGCTATGTTATTCCTTATCAGCTGCACTTGCAAGATCTCTGTGTTTTTTTAAATAGGAATATTAGTGAAGATTAAAAGATGTGTTATGAAAAACGACCAAGGTGGAGATGCAAGACAGGATACGGAAAGTGATTTTTCCCCTGCAGTGACTTTGATATAAATATTTTGTTTATGTTAATGTAATTATGTTAATGTAAGCAGCGGAACATCAGCATCAACAAGAGCACAACAAATCAGGAGGGGTGCCACGGCCCCTGTGGGGCAGCAGGAGCTTTATGTGGCCCAAGCTCTCCAGCACAAATCGACTCCTCAGGCACAGGGGGTCCCAAATGACCCCTGGGTGTGCAGCACAGTCCCTGTGTGGTCATAAACAATCCCTCGTGCTGTGTTCTGCAGCCCAGGCAGAATTTAAATTATGAGCCCAACAATTCAACCCAGCTCTGACCCCATCTGGAAGAGCACAGTCCATGCTCTGTGCACAATTTCTGCTCCCCAAGCTTTAAAAAGTGTTAAGGCAGTACCCTGGAAGTGCCCAAGGCCAGGCTGGACAGGGCTTGGAGCAACCTGGGACAGTGGAAGGTGTCCCTGCCCATGGCAGGGGCTTGGAACAAGCTGAGCTTTAATCACACACAGAATCACTGGTTTCAAGATCATCAAGTCCAACCCGTGTCCTAAAAATCTCAACTAAACCATGGCACCTAGTGCCACATCCAATCTTTTTTTGAACACATCCAGGAATGGTGACTCCACCAGCTCCCCAGGCAGACCATTCCAGTACTTTATCACCCTTAAGGTCCATTCTAACACCAAGCAGTCAGAGGTTGGATGGTTCTGTGAAATTCAGCTCCAGAGAGGAGCTCACACCCCTGCCACGGCACTGTCCTTACCCAGGGTCACCTCTCCAGCACCTGCCCAGGCAGAGATAGTCACCAGAGGGAAGCTGAGAGGGTTCACAGAGCAGAGATACCCATGGCTGGAGCATTGAGAAGAGCACTGGTGTGGCCAGCAGGAACCAAAGTGTTCGGATCCAACACGATAACGATCGTCAGCTCCTGTGGTGCAAAAAGTCTCCCCTCCTTCTTGGGATAAAGATGTGAGGCCATCCCTCAGGAAGAACACGGGGAGCTGTGTGAGCTCAGGGGGCAGGGCAGCATGCAGTGAATGTGAGCAGATGGAACCTCTGGGCAGCCCCTGCACCTCTCTGTCCCGCGGCACCGAGAGCGGAATGTGGAGCTGCCAGAATGGGTGGATGGATGGATGGATGGATGGATGGATGGATGGATGGATGGATGGATGGATGGATGGAGGGAGGGATGGATGGATGGATGGATGGATGGATGGATGGAGGGATGGATGGATGGATGGAGGGAGGGATGGAGGGATGAATGGATGGATGGAGGGATGGATGGATGGAGGGAGGGATGGATGGATGGATGGATGGATGGATGGATGGATGGATGGATGGATGGAGGGATGGATGGAGGGATGGATGGATGGAGGGATGGATGGATGGATGGATGGATGGATGGAGGGATGGATGGATGGAGGGATGGATGGATGCATGGATGGATGGATGGAGGGATGGATGGATGCATGCATGGATGGATGGATGGATGGATGGATGGATGGAGGGAGGGATGGATGGAGGGATGGATGGATGGATGGATGGATGGATGGATGGATGGATGGATGGAGGGAGGGATGGATGGATGGATGGATGGAGGGATGGATGGATGGATGCATAGATGGATGCATGGATGGATGCATGGATGCATGGATGCATGGATGGAAGGCAGGCGGTTCAAATGCTGTGCTCCAGGAACAAGGGTGATCAGCACATTTCCCTCCTGAAAAAAGAGACAAAACCAATTCCTAACTGCCCCAAACGTCCTGGGCATATAATACAGAGCCAGCCAAGGTTCAGCTAGTGGCAGAGGGTGACATAAATCAGGACTGAGCCTCTCCCATGGGATTACTGGCTCATCTCACCACCACACCTGCCTGGAACACCCTGCTGAACCACCCTCATTAACCATCCCCTTTGTGCGGCGCTGCATTAATTCCCGAGCTGTTAAATGGGAAGGAGATGCATTGATCTCCAGGATTTACAATTACAGCCCAACACACAGCTGGGTTTATTAGGTGAATCAAGCCTGCACACGCACAAAAAACGACCCTCTGTGAGCTACACTTATGAAAGACATCAATTTCCTTGGGAGGCTCGGGCAGTTACAGACCACACAGCACCCCTGTGCATTAGTTAAAGAGCCTGTAAGCCTGCAGCACCATCAGTTTGCCCTGATGGAGATGTTCCTACCCAGTGTCACAAAATGAGGTTTATTGAATCGTCCTGCAGAACTCAGCAGAGCCACGTCCCCTCCTCAGTTCAAACCCACACAGAAAGGCTCCCAGTAGCAGCCACCTCTGCAGGCTCCCAGGCATGGTGGTTTCAACCACAACATTATTGCATTTCTCTGTGAACACTGCTGGATTACCACAGTTAAGTTCTGTGGTTGGATTTTTTAAGCAGATCATTAATTCTTCTATGAAACACGCATCTACAGCCTTTAGACTGTGACGAAAATCTCAACCAAAGACCCAGCTTAACTATTTTTCATAAACATAAGCCTGTAAGTGCTGGGCCCTGCACTTGGGTCACAAAAACCCCGCTCCAGGCTGGGGCAGAGGGGCTGGAAAGTGCCCAGTGGGAGAAGACCTGGGGGTGACAGGTGACAGTGCTGAACATGAGCCCAGGTGTGCCCAGGTGGTCAAAAAGGCCATTGGCACCTGGGCTGTGCCAGCCACAGCATGGCCACAGGGCCAGGGCAGGGCCTGTCCCCCTGTGCTGTCACCTTGAGTGCTGGCTTCAGTTTTGGGCTCCTCATGACAAACCACACTGGGGGGCTGGAGGGTGTCCAGGGAAGGGAACAGAGCTGGGAAGGGGCTGGAGAATTCCTGAGGGAGCTGGGAAAGGGGCTCAGCCTGGAGAAAAGGAGTCTCAGGGGGGACCTTGTGGCTCTGCACAACTCCCTGCCAGGAGGGGCAGTGAGGGGGGGTCGGGCTCTGCTCCCAGGGAACAGGGACAGGAGGAGAGGGAACGGCCTCAGGCTGGGCCAGGAGAGGCTCAGGGTGAACATCAGCAGGAATTTCCCCACGGAAAGGGTGCCCCTTGGCAAGGGCTGCCCAGGGAGGTTTGGAGTCCCCATCCCTGGAGGTGCCCAAGGAATTTCTGGATGTGGCACTCAGTGCCCTGGGCTGGGGACAAGGTGGGGATGGGGCACAGGTTTGACCTGATCTTGGTTTTTTCCAGCCTCAGTGATTCTGGGATTCCATGAACAACCCTGCTGCAGAGTGCCCTGGGGACAACCACAGCACTCGGGAAGATGCTCTTCCCAGAGCCAGTTGCTGCTGTGCTGCTGAAAGCTCTGCAGAGACAACTGATGAGGGTTTAAAGTGGGTTTCACTCAAGAGGAGCAAAACAGGCATTCAAGCACAGAAAAAGCAGCTGGAGGAGAAGCAAGTGTTTAACATGCAAAGGCAGAGAAATCATCACAGAACCACAGAATCACAGAATCAATCACAGAATCACAGAATGGGTTGGAAAGGACCTTAAAGATCATCTTGTTTCACACCCTGCCATGGGCAGGGACACCTTCCACTAAAAAAATCTGAAGAGCAGCACTTGCCCCACAGAGCACCCTCCAGATGAACATGCATGGACAGACACACTCCAAGTGTTTTTAAGACATAAAAGCCACTCTTGCAGCTCTGAAAGAGTCCCTAGTTCAAGGTCAGAAGCCAGGAGGATCCAAGTTAAACGGTTTTCAGAGCCTGCAGGAAACCCCCAAATGAGTGCTTGATCCAGCAATTTTCCCATCAGAAAGATCCTATAGAACTGTGATCCAAAACGTAAAAGAACTCCGCACAAGGACTCCAGGCACCCCTGCTGCCCTGACAGTGCTGCAGTCTCTGACAGAGCTCTTCCAGCAGACCAAATGTGCTGAAATCACAGCAAAGCAAAAGGGCCACATCACTGCTGCAAAAAAATCACCTTTCCTCCATGTGTCTCCACTCCTTACCTCAGATATATTTGTCCCTGGCAGAGACATAGTGAGGGTGACACTTGAGGAGCTGATGGCACAGAACAACATCTTATTTCCCCACATGTGACCAATGCACCAAGAAACCAGGGCCAAAACCAGTGGTTAGGACTGCAAGAGGTCAGCCATGCTCCTCTTATCCATATCTAAAGTTCTGATGGAGGAAAGTGCTGTTCAGAGGGTTTCTGATACAGACCTGAGGCACTCTAAGGGTTAATGTCACCAGCCTGTCACACAGGAATTCTGAACAGGGGAAAGGGCTCATCTCAAATACCACAGGGGGAAGAAGGACGCACTGAGAGCAGCAAGGAGAGGCACAGTTAGTGCTGAACTGGTAACTCATGCAGCCTGGCCTAAGCAGATGATGTATTTTGTGAGTTCCAGGCACTCACCCAGGAACACTGATGCAGCTCCTTGGTAGGAATCCAAGGGAGTTATCTCTCAGTCATTCTGCCTCCTTGTTAAAGGCAGGAAGAAAAATGTCCTTTATTATTAATTCCAAATTGTTCTCTGACTGAATTACCTACGAGGAGGTGAGGTTATTTTAGAAAATACACGGAGTCCTGTATTTTTAGCTCCATGAACCTGCCCTGTAAGAAGCTGAAGACTCTTGCTGACGTTTTCCAGCGTAAGGAGTTGGTGCCTTTTGGCTGATCCACCCACCCAAGGCTCTCCTGTGGGGATAAGGGAGGAGGACCCGAGGAAGGACAGAGTGTCAGTGAGCAGACTGAACCTCAGCCTCAGGCTTTATCCACATGTGGCAATAAAATCCAGGAAGCTGCACAACTTCCCAGGTCTCACTTGAGCACTGATTCCATGGAACACCTGCCAAGTTCAGTGTGTGCAGCTCGGCTGTGTGGGGAAGGAGCAAGGTGGGATATTCACAGAAGGAAGTTTTAATAAGGAACTCTGAAGGAACAAAAAGTTCCTCCCAAGCTGAGGAGCATCCCTTCTCAGCTGCAAACTTCCAGGGAAACAGCCTCCTTACAGAGTGCTCTCCACACTGGGCACGGACACCTCTCCCTGTGATGATCACTCAGGACTTGTGAGTGCACCTGGAAAAACATTCAATCAAACCTGGTGGAAGGTGTTTTACCAGAGGAATCGTGTTGGACACTTCAGGGATTTTTTTGCTGCCTCTGAGCTGAAGGTTTTAGAGCCCTGGCTGTGCCTGCACACACGGAGCAGAGATTTCTCATTTCATACATCATTTACTCCTGCAGTGATTCCACAAAGTCACAACACGTCCCTAATACACACAAGAGGAGAAATCCATTCTTCTCACGCTAATGGCTCAGGCTGGAGATCCTGAGCAGAGATTTCTCAGCACAGCAATGCCTCTCACTACAGGATAATCACATGTCCTTAATAGAGAAATACAAGGCAAATACAGTAAAACATCAACTCCTCACAGTCAGAGAATCATGGTTACAATGGGAGCTTTCCCTCAGCTCTGAATAAGCTATTTAGTGCACAGCTCCAGCCCTAAGTGGAGCCTAATTCCCACTGGAATCTATCAGTGTTTCCAGAGAAGAAAGGTGCCCATGGGGGGTCAAGAGATGAAGCATTCAGACCCCTTTCCATAACTGGGGTACCAGCAGCACTTAAACCTATCAAGAGTTATGACACATTTGCAAGCTCAGGTTTGGTTTAAGCGCCCTGCAGTCAGGACTGAGCTGGTCTTGACTTGAGCTCTGCCATCCCACAGCTCCCCTCCCTGCTCCCTGCCAGCCCTGCAGACAGAGTGAAGCTCTGCAGGATGGCAACCCCAGCCCTTTGCTGAAGTTTCAGCCACATTGGGCTAAAGCACAACTCCAACAGGCACTGTAATAAAGGGGATAAATATAAATATTTTAAAAATAGAAAGTGATAGCATGAGAACTAGGAAGGAAAAGGAGGATATGAAGAGTGAAGAATGCAGATGTAAAGGGGAACAGTGCACCTCAAGGCTGCAGGGTGGGACCAGGCTGGGTGAGCCTGTGCTGGGAACCCACTGGTGCTGCAGCTCCTGGGGAACAGCAGAGACAAGGGACAAGCTCAGCTTGATGCCTCACCCACCCCAGCAAGGACTGCAGAGAGCCCCAGGGCCTTAGCAAGGTGTAAAACCTCACCAGGTAAAGCCCCCAGGGGAAATTCAACACAAAAATGGGTCCAGGAGAGCCATCATGGAATAAAACCAGAGGTTACAGGGAATTTTACACCCCAGAAGGCAGCACTGCCAAAGGAATGAGCTGGTTCCTCTGCTGCAAGTCTCACCTGGTGAGAGCTGCCAGGAAGGTGGCAAAGCAAAATACTTCAAGGCAGTGGTAAATGAAGTTCACTGACTTGTAATAGAAATTTGTGTCCATCTTCTGAAAAAAGTCAGAATTTTCTTTGGAGGATGTGGGGGGAAAGAAAACAAACTTTAATCAGATGCCTAATGTTCCATCCCAAATCCATTTGAAAAGTCTGGCAAAGGAAGTACACTTTGAAATGTTACCAAAGGGAAAGGATTGGCAGTAGGACAGGCCATGTTCAAGTGAAAAATTAAATTAAAGGCTCAAGGGAGAACTTATTAAAAACCTTGTATTTTGAGATTTTTCATGCCTCTGTTTGGTCTCCAAAACACTGATTTGTAAGAGATCAGCAAAGATGGGAAAGGACATATGAAAGAATACACTGACTAATATATGTGTCCTATAATTTATACCAAATCTCCCTGCCTGGCATCCTGAGAGCCTGGGATCCTTCTGTGCTGCTTCAGCAAACAAACAAGACCCCAATTAACTCCACCAGACAGGGAGCACAGCACAACTCCTGTGCACACACTCTGGATAAACTCAGACACGGAGTAGCAATCTGCCTCTGCGGGCTTCTCTGACCCTCAGAAATGAGGAGAAAATGTTTGATGCCCAGCAGCAGGTGAATTATCCCAAGGCTGTGAGAGGCCCTCGGGAATCTCTGACTTCCTGCCCTGGACCTAGTTCCTTGAGCCCAGAAATTGGTCTGGAAATCTTCCTGGTGGCTGTGTGAGACAGCACCAGGCCTGCATGGGTGTTCATAGGTTGGACTTGATGATCTCAAAGGTTTTTTCCAACCTAGTTAATTCTGTAATTCCATCGGTGTGACCTGAACCGGAACATTCCCCATCCAATGCTCCAGGCTGGCTGGAAATGGGTCTGGTGGGAGGTGCTGGTCAACAGCAGCTGAACATGAGCCCAGGTGTGCCCAGGTGGCCAAAAAGGCCAATGGCACCTGGGCTGTACCAGGAACAGAGTGGCAGCAGGACCAGGGCAGGGCCTGTCCCCTGTGCTGGGCACTGGTGGCTCCTCCTGAATCCTGGGGACAGTCCTGGGACCCTCAGGACAAAAAACACATCCAGGGGCTGGAGCACGTCCAGGGAAGGGAACGGAGCTGGGAAGGGGCTGGAGAATTCCTGAGGGAGCTGGGAAAGGGGCTCAGCCTGGAGAAAAGGAGGCTCAGGGGGGACCTTGGCTCTGCACAACTCCCTGCCAGGAGGGGCAGTGAGGGGGGTCGGGCTCTGCTCCCAGGGAACAGGGACAGGAGGAGAGGGAACCTCAGGGGAGGCTCAGGGTGGATACTGGAGAAAATTTCTTCACTGAATGAGTTTTAAAGCACTGGAAGGAGCTGCCCAAGGAAATGGCAGTCTCCTTCCCTGGAAGTGCTCAAAAAACCACGTGGATGTGGCACTTGAGGATGTTCAGGGGTGAACATGGTGGTGGCTCTGGGTTGATGTCTGGACTTGACCATCTTCAGGCTTTTTTCCAACCTTAACAATTCTACGATTCCGAAGCATTTGAGAGCAAAATCTCCCATGTGTGCTACAGAAGTGCATCCCTGAGTTAAGCTCCTAGAAACAACTCCCTGTACTTTGTAACACACAACCCCTGTGAAGCCAGATTTGCTGTCTCCAGCTGGGACTGTCTGCGGCTTGATCCAAACTGAGCCTCTGATCCACATTTATGTCAGTTCTGCAGCATTCCCGGGAAGGGCAGCCACGGGAACTCGGGCAGCACCAGCTGATCCAGCCCAAGGAGCTCACGCTGTGTGAATCCCTCTGCCACATCACCCTGCAGAGGCTCGGAACAGGCGCCTCCAGGCTCTGCCCTTCCAAAGGGCTCCCAACAAACTCTCATTACAAATTCACAGCTGCAGCTGACCCCCATTATGAAGTGGTTTATTAAATTAAAACATCAATCCCAGAAAGAGATGTTTGCTTAACAGATGTAAACGATTTGGAGACCTCGTGCTGCAGGGCATGAAATAAAATCAAAGTGTGGCAAAGCCCAGTGAATTAAGCCATAAAGGGGAAGCAGAGAGAGGGATGCAGGGACCTCTTGCCAAAGGGAAGCTGCTTATCACGGGCTTGGTACAGAAAGCTCTGAAAAATGCCACATGTAGACAACAAAGAACTCAGCAATTATCAAGGCAAACTTGGACAACAGGTACTAAAGACATTTGAAAATCTAAAAAGCCTGATTTTAGAGCTCCTAAGTGGAGGTTCGCTTTCTGACAGTTTTCCCCATTTGCTTCTGTACAGAACTGGGTACATCGTTTACCAGTATAAATTACTGCGTTTTTCAAACAAGGAGATTGCATTTTTTTTAAACAGGGAGGTTCCAAGATGTTCAAGTGAAAGTCAAGTCCTACCCCTGCTGACCACCACTGCTGACTCCCTTTACCACTGCTGCATACCAGGCTACATGGTTTTTAGCAAAAACCCAAACCACTAATGGCAACAAAACCAGCCCAAACCCCCAAACCTAACAAAAAATCAAACTCCACCCTAAAGAATCAACGTACTCCTTATCACCTCACCTCCAAATCCAGACAGGATTTTGGACACTGCTGCATCCCAGATCTTTCACTTCAGTGCCTTTTGGAGGTCTGATTGTTCCAGCTCTCAAGTTTTAACACTTCAGGAAGGCTCAGCTGCCCTTGCCCCTTTCCCTGCACAGGAGGCACTGAGTTGGTGTCAGTCCCCACTGCTGGCTCTGGGATCTCTTGGAAACACCAGTCTCAGTGTTCTTTGTAAGGTCACAGGAGCAAGGGCCCATCCAGCTGCACAAAGTGCAGTTCAGATTGTTTAAAGGGCAGAAACACCACACAAAGACTTCTTCTCAAAATCCAAACCTGCTCCTCCTCTTGCCCCTAAGAGAGATGTTCTCTATGACTCCAGTTTCTTCCAGAGTGAAGTCTTTAGAACTGCCCTCCCTTCTTCCAGAGGTGAAACCCCCTGCCCAGCAGCCCCAGCCTGCACAGCTCAGGGACATCCTAGTGGCTCTGACCCTTTGGAAGTGGCTGCATCCAACCTTCTTCCTTACCAAGATAAGGTGTCTGAGTCATTTTGTGTGTCTTCATCCATTCCATGGTTTCAGAAGGTTGTGAAGGTTCATTAGTGAGTACCCAAGGAAAGGCTGAGTGTTCTGGTTGGCAGCAGGAGCTGCAGGCAGCAGTGCTCCCAGCCCAGGGGAATTGCAGGAGCTTTACAGGAGCTTCACCGGAGCAAGAGGGAGGGAATCAAAAGGTTCAGTGATGCAGAATCTCCATATGCAACAGCACAAATTGTCAGTCCACACGCATCAGGAAAAACATCCAGTTAATTAATTTCCTCAAGAAAAGATAATTTCCAGGGCTTTTCAGGGCCTGGCACTCTCAGAGCTCCACTCCCACAACAGACGGGCACGGAACACGCTCGGTTTGCACACAAGGGCCCATCTGTTCCATCTCCCACAACTGCATCCAACAGCTCCACTGGCTGCATTTGCACTGCCACCCCCATGGGAATGTCTTTGTCCTACGGCACAGACGAGCATGTCTCAAAAAGGACACTGTCATCACCACTGCTCAGCTGTTTGTGCACTTCCCTCCCTGGGGCTGAGCCCTGCCAGCTTCCCAACCCGGAGCACTGGACCTCTGGGCACTCAGCAGCAGCTTCATTTGTCCAGTGCCATCCACATGGAACAACTGACAACAGGAGAGCACTAGGTTTCAAAGCCCCAGGTTTAATCCATGAGTTTTATAACTTCACCACAGAGCAGCACAACTGAACTGAGTGATGGTGAGAAGCAAAGGACCTGCTGACCCACAGCAAGGGTGCAGATGTGGGGGTTCTTCATCCAGATGTGTGTCACACCCTAGGAGAGACCTCACCAGTGCCTCAGAGTCCAGCTGTGACACAGAAGCAGCTCCAGTGTCCCACAGCACCCTGGGTACCTTGGATCCCAGACTGCTGTGCTGGCACTGCTGGCTGAGGGCCACAAACACTTAGAAAAGCCACCCAAAGCCATTATCCACAGCAAACTGCCTTCAGCTCCAGGCAAGAGGCTACAATCCTAAAATCTAAGCTATGACCACCTATTTGAAGACAGCTCTATAACAACAACAGATAAACCAACTCTCAGCTTTGATTCTCTTTTGGGGTATTGCCCAGTCTGTTCCAATCCCCAAGTCTTGTTTTTAGGACAGTCTTTCCCACAGTTAATCCTGACAAGGGCCAGAGTCACTTCTTCCCCCTCTCTTCCCAAAGGGCTTTCTGGTGAGTGGAAAACACCCTGTTTTGGGAACTGGCAAACTTTGGATATTTGGGCGAAATCCTGCCTTTCCCAACCTTT
This sequence comes from Picathartes gymnocephalus, assembly GCA_013390045.1. Taxonomy (NCBI): domain Eukaryota; kingdom Metazoa; phylum Chordata; class Aves; order Passeriformes; family Picathartidae; genus Picathartes; species Picathartes gymnocephalus. The sequence continues at coordinate 153,311 of WEKY01042885.1, forward strand.
CCTTTCCCTCACTGCCTGTGAACCTAAGCAGCTTTTTGGAGTCTTCTCTGGGCAAGGCAGACACTGCCAGTGTAACAGCAGATGTTTTCACCTGGTGCAAGCTCATTGCATCCCACCAGGATACCCCTGAATACACAGAGCTACAGAGCTTCCCTGCAGGAATTACTGCTTCCCACTCCATCTTCCTGCGGGCTCTGACAGCCCTGGCAGGTTAGCACCAGACTGATGAGCAGACAAAAGCTCCACCCTGGGAGCAGCAGGGGTTATCTCTGCATCCTGGAGCATCAATCCTCTCCAGCTCGGGCTGGGGCTGGCTCGTGGAGAGGCTCTGCTGGCCCTGAGCATCACCTGACAGCACAGGGACTGGGGCCAGCACTGAGGGCAGAGAGTGCCCAGTGCTGAATCCCACCCTGAGACTCCAGTCATGGACATCAGACACTCCCCTGCACTTTACACCCCTCTGACAGACCACCCAGGGCTATGCCTGAACGACTTCACTGGTGTTTCTTAATTATATAATTCTCTAAGTGCTCTGCAAAAATTAGATTTTTAATAGAACTTACTTGTTTTACTGCTCAATCAAATGACAAAACGTCTAGGGAAGGCATTGTCTTATTTGCTCTCCAATAGTTGAGCAGATTAAAGTGAGCTTTTTAAAATATTATATCAAAATAAATCTTTCTGAAAGGAATCATTAAATTCCTCCCATAGACAGCACTTGTTTTAATGCCACAGAACGAGGCTGTAAAAGGTTTTCCATTTCTGTTTGGGTTGTTTACACTCTCCAGCGTCAGGACACGCAGATCTGAAGTGCATCCTATTGACACACACATTAAATACAACTGCTCCCAAAAATAAATCACAGCTTTGCTGCTGTCTGGCATCAGCACCAGAGTCCAGCATGTGGGGCTGGAAAAGCTGCAAGGATCGCTGAGCAAAAGGAAGAGCTGAGGATGGAGCCTCAGACCAGGGCAGACCTCCCAAATTTCACCCAGAGAAAGCTTCCAAACTTCCCCAAGGTGCACACTTCAGAGAAACAGGGGAAATCCTTCTGCAACCCCACTGACCCCAGGTAAGACCCATCCTTGGGGGTGCAGGGTCACGCCAGCTCCTAAGAGCCTCAGAAATCCTCATGGTGACAACATCCATGGCCTGGAGTTCCGCAGGTGGCTCAAGTCTGTGTCATCCTGGGCGGGGGTTTCACAGTTTACTTTGATTTTCGGAGACGCTGAGGCTCTACAGACCCTGTTAAGCCGCACAAGGCCTTGGAACATCTTCCAGCCTTTCCTTCTGGGTGGGAAAGACAGTGGGACAAGGAGAGCTTGGAAGCACTGGAGAATTCAGGTTCATTTCCGTGAGATGTTGTCCTGCCCATCTGAGCCCTGGACTTCTTTAAGAGCAGGAATTCACAGCAGGAATTATAGATACAGGAATGTCTTTGAATTTCCAGCAATTACTGGTGCCATTTTACCAATGTCTGGCCCATGTATCCCCGCTTTATTTCAGGCACCTTTCCCACTCAGACCACTGGGTGAAGCTCTGGGCAGCTCCAGTTAAAACCAAACAGAGAGAGAAAAAAAAAACCAATGTAGCAACACAAAGCAAGAGGATAGCAAAGATTTTTAAAATGTGGTTTGATAGATGAGAAAATAAACTGGGACTCTCCATCCCGGGAAAAAGGCAGATGAGCTCAAGGACAGGAGAATTCTGCAATGCTGAATGGGAAAAAACCCCACCAAGACACAGCTCCTAATTGCACCTCCCCAGAAGTTCACACATTTTCACAGAATCCCAGAATAGCTGGGGTTGGAAGGGACCTCTGGAGATCACCCAGAGCAAGTGACACAGGGACACATCCAGGTGGGTTTGGAATGTCTCCAAACACTCCACAACCTCTCTGGGCAGCTGTTCCCGGGCTCTGCCACCCTCCATGGAAAGAAGTTCTTCATCCTGTTGAGGTTTCCTCTCTGCATTGAGTCAATACTTTTTTTTTAATAAATGTTACTTCAAGCAGGCGACAGATTTCCTCCAGACTTCACAGATTTGTTGTTCCTAGTGAAGGATGGAAGTTTAAAGGAGCCGAGTTTTGACTCAGAGAAAAAGAAATGTTATTAAAAAGCAACAGGGGACAGTAATTGCACAGAACAAAGTTGTTACAGGAGCACCAATGCCCCGAGGTGGCCGTGAACAGGCATTTTTCACCTGCTCGTCAGTGCTTAATTTGTAACTTAGTTCCCAGATCCTGCCAAATTCCTGACGAGCTTTGTTAACTGAGCACATGGCTCCAGTGAAACCCAGCTACCCACAGGGCAGGCATTTTCAGGCAAAGACAACCAGACACACGTTGTTCTTACTAAATATTTGTCCCTCTGCAGGGTAGGCAAGGAAAACTTTTTAGTGCCTTGTCTGCCTAAACGAACAAATCTTCATCTCTGCATAAACATGATCAGCTCAGACCAGACTGTTCCAGCCAGCAGCTCCGACCGACAGCCCGGACACTCAGGACATCACCCTGGAAATGCAGAAGTGCCCATCAGTTCTGGGCCTGTGAAAGCTCAGATCACCCCAATTTCTTGCAATGCCTGAACTGCACCAACTCTGGATTTAGAAATTATTTTGCAGGTGATGCAAGTGGAGCCAAGACACAACTACCTACGGGCCTACAGGCCTACAAGCGGTTCCTTGCAGACAAGGAACCAGAAGTGTGGTCACAGACCACTGGGACAGGAACATCAGCTCTTAGGGTACAAACTGCAGCATTTCCACGGCTGGTGTGACCATGGTCACTCTGATCCAGATGCACATCAGCCAGCCTGGCCCAGTGGAAGCTGTCCCTGCCCATGGGACACTGGGCATTGGAATGGGCTGCCCAGGGAGGTGGTGGGGTCACCGTCCCTGGAGGTGTTTAAGAAAAGACTGGATGTGGCACTCAGTGCCATGGTCTGGGTGACAAGGTGGTGTCAGGTCATAGGTTGGACTCAATGACCTCCAAGGTCATTTCCAACCCAGTCAATTCTGTGATTCTGTGACCCCAGGGCTGAGGGGCTTTAAGTCCCTTTGGGCCCAAACCCAGCTGTGATGATTCTGTGACACACTGACCACCCCAAGGACAATGACCAGGGCCAGCACTAGCCTTGCAGACACTGTTCTGCAGAGTCAGGTCCCTCACTAGGGTGGCACCTGAGCCCAGTCACACTCAGGTTATTACTGAGAGAGCCCATTTGAAAGAAAACAGGCCACAGACCCCACACCCTCCCAGGCAGTGTCCATTTGCTGGCACCCACATGTGTCACCTGGCTGCCAAACCAGGAGTGTGCAAAACCAGCAGCAAATACACCTCACCACCCACCTGCTGCTCCAAGCCATCCCCTGGGGCATCCCTGGATCTCCAGAGCCCTTTGGCAATTCCCCACAGGGATGTCCCCGTGCTCTCAACACGACACTCAAGTCCCCAAATCGAGGCACCTGCTCATCCTCATTTAAGTGAGGCAACCACGCAGATTTCCCACATTGTGCAGCCAAGATGGCCATTCCCAAAGCCCTGTGGGAATGGTGTCACCTCCCCAGGGCCTCTGAGGCCAGGCTGGTCAGACACAGCAGATCCTTGTAGGACAGACGGGGCCTGCTCAGCTCCACCTTCTCTGCTGCTGTCAGGTGAATGTCAGGAGAGGGCTCAGCCAGGGGAGCTGACACAGACACTTGGAGATTAAATAAATAAATAACAAGCCCATTTCCAGCCCTGCTCGCTCCCCCTCTCCCTTTAAGTAGGTCACTCTGCCTGCTATGGAAATCAGCTCATCTTCAAAGCAGGTTTGTTCGTCTCCTTATCTCCTTAATGTAAGGAAAGTGCAGAGCATTGTCAGAGCAAAGGGTGATTTCAGACTAATTTGATTTATTTCTGTCACGGGTATAAATATGAAAGTGTCCCTACTTGTCAGAAAAACCAACTCGAGGCACAGAAGCCAAGGACAGCTGGAAGGTGGCTGGCCTACAGGTAGTTCTGATTGTGGCCCACAGCTACAAGCCCATGTCCCTGACAGGTAACACAATGCAAGTGGAATACAAAGGCTCTTCGTGACCTAGCAAGGGGAAGAAAGAAGAAAAAAAAGAATCTCTTGAATTAGACTGAAAAAGCTCAAGGGAATGACATGACAGAAGCCCAGCTTACATCAATTTCAGCCTGAAAATTAGGCCCTACCTCTTTATTTCTTTAGCCTAGCACAGAGCATTCCAATCGTACTGGCAATTAATAAAGCTCAGGAGCAAAGCCTGATCCTAACCCTGCTGAAAGCCCTGCAAAGAGCAGAGCTCACACCTGCAATGATGAAACCAGAGTTCCTTGGGTTTTCCCAACCTCCCACATGAAGGGATGCAGGCAGGACCCACAGAAGATTCTTCCACAGAAAAATTTACAGGTTGGGCTGCAGGATTTTAAACCCTACCAGAGGTTTCACAGAATCCTGGAATGGTCTCGGTTGGAAGGGACCTTACAGCCCATCCCATTCCACCCCCTCCACAGGAAGGGACACCTTCCACCATCCCAGGCTGCTCCAAGCCCCAGTGTCCAACCTGGCCTTGGGCACTGCCGGGGATCCAGGGGCAGCCACAGCTGCTCTGGGAAATCCATTCCAGGGCCTCCCCGCCCTCCCAGGGAACAATTCCTTCCCCATATCCCACCCATCCCTGCCCTCTGGCACTGGGAAGCCATTCCCTGTGTCCTGTCCCTCCATCCCTTGTCCCCAGTCCCTCCCCAGCTCTCCTGGAGCCCCTTTAGACACTGGAAGGGGCTCTGAGCTCTCCCTGGAGCTTTCTCCTCTCCATCCTGAACACCCCCAGCTCTCCCAGCCTGGCTCCACAGAACAGGCAATTTTCAAGGAACAAGGGAATTCCTGAGCTGTGCCCAGGCACTCAAGAACATGTTCCTGCTGCTCCCAATTCCAGCCCTGGTCACTGAACAGGTGACAAGGGACACCTGGGAAGCCGAGCTCTGCTCCAAGCCTGGGCACCCCAGGCTGCTCCCACCCAGTTCCTTTTGGGAAGGCCTGGCAGGATTGCGTGTGCAGAGTGCAGGGAATGCAACCAGAGGCAGGAAAAGGAATCCCAGTGCTCACAGGAGGCAAATACTGGCAAAGGTTTTATGTAGTAACACCTAAAAAACGAGTCAAAGAAAATGAACCACAAAAATTTCATTATTACTTGAATGCCCCTATCAGCAATTTTGTTTTAAAAAACAAACTAAAAATCAGCATTTTTAAAACTGAAGTAAAAAGGAAGTTCCTTAGACTGGAAAAGCTTTTGCCTTATGCACCTCTGAAGATAATCGCCCGTACAAGCTCCTGACACAGCACATGAGCAAACTTCTCCTGACTCCCAATTGTGCAACTTCAGCCTGTTCTTTTGCTCCATTGATCCAGGCAGAAGACTCCTGGATCAGCGTTTTTTCACCCCCTCCCCAACTTCTTGAGTTTCAACTCTTAAGGCTTTAAGCCAAGGCTCAGCATGGAGGTGTGAGAAATGCCAAGGAAGGAGCAGGCAAGAAAGGGAGAAACCTCTCTTCCTTTTTTAATACTTTTGGAAGAGAGAGAGAGGAGGGGGCTGCAGGTCAGATTCTGCCTCCAAGAGCAGCAGTATTTTACCCTCTGGACTGCAGAGAGGGAGCCTGGAGCTAAAAGCAGCAGGAACTGAGCTCAGCTGAAGGTACCCACATGAGGTGTGAGCAGGAGCACACCCAATGCCCAGCACGAAGTCCTGCAGCACATCCCAGCCCCAGCACCACAGCCCCCTCTGCCAAGCCAAGGAATTATTTCACAGGACGGGAAGTGGAGAGAGTGTATTCCAAGTTTTCACTCACACTCAAGCTTCCTGAAGAGTTTAAGGTTTTAGTTCAAGATTCGAGTCCACCCAACCCCAAAACTCTGCCCTGGGCCATGCTCATGAGCTCTGTTACTGCCTGGGCACACCTGTCAAAAATTAAATAAAAAACACACCCCATAATCGCAATAGGCCTGGAGGCTGCTGAATTTGGAAAGAGCATGATTAATATTAATATGAATGATTTCATAGTAGGCAGAAATACAGAAAATAGACAGCACTGTGCCTTAAGCCCTAGAATCAACTGGGATTTTGGCAGCACATGCTGGAGAAGACAGTAGCAGCTGTCAAGTCACAGCTGGAGTTGTCTCTGGTGAAGGTGATTGAGGAATAGGATTAAGAAAAAAACCAACACAACAAGTAAAATTCAAGGTAAAATAACACAAAGAGAACAGGCAGCTGAGGTAACAGGCTTGTCTTGTTTGCAGAGTATCCCAATAGTTCTGAGTTGCTCATTTCCTTTTTCCTTCAAGTACAGCCCCAGCCTCACTCACACTTTATGAGAGGTTTTTTACCCCTTCTCTGGCATTCTCAGCTCTGCTGTGCAGTGAGGTCACTCACACAGTAAGGCTGTGGTGGGGTGACCCTGGCTGGGCACCTGGTCACCACCAAGCCCCTCTGCCACTGCCCTGCTCAGCTGGCAGAAATCAGCTTAATTTATTACCCATCAAATCAGAGCAGGAAATTGAGAAATAAACCCAAATCTTAAAACACCCTCTCCAAACCCCTCCCTTCTTCCCAGGCTCAACTTCACTCCTGATTTTCTCTCCCTCCTCCCCAGAGGCTCGGGGGGATGGGAATGGGGCTGTGCTCAGTCCATCACACGTTGTCTCTGCTGCTCCTTCCTCCACAGGGCTTGGGCTGCTCACACTCTGCCCCTGCTCCAGCCTGGGATCCCTCCCAGGGGAGAATTCTCCAGGAACTGCCCCAGTGTGGATCCCTTTATCCATGGGCTCAGTCCTTCCATGGGCTCAGTCCTTCCATGGGCTCAGTCCTTCAGGAACTGCTCCAGGGATCCCTCCCATGGGCTCAGTCCTTCAGGAACTGCTCCAGGGATCCTTCCATGGGCTCAGTCCTTCAGGAACTGCTCCAGGGATCCCTCCCATGGGCTCAGTCCTTCCATGGGCTCAGTCCTTCAGGAACAGCTCCAGGGATCCTCCCATGGGCTCAGTCCTCCCATGGGCTCAGTCCTTCAGGAACTGCTCCAGGGATCCTTCCATGGGCTCAGTCCTTCCATGGGCTCAGTCCTTCAGGAACAGCTCCAGGGATCCTTCCACGGGCTCAGTCCTTCAGGAACTGCCCCAGTCAGGTCCCTCCCATGGGGTCCCAAGTCCTTGCAGCAAACCTGTTCTAGGTGGGCTCCTCTCTCCATGGATCCACAGGTCCTGCCAGGACCCTGCTCCAGCGGGGGCTTCCCGCAGGGTCAGAGCCCCGTCAGACCCCCCTGCTGTGCCCTGGGCTCCTCCTGGGGCTGCAGGGGGGTCTCTGCCCCCCCGTGGATCTCCCTGGAGCTGTCCTGCAGCCGGCTGGTGTTGGCTCCCTTGGACATGGGGGAAGCTTCCAGCAGGTGCCCACAGAAGCCAGCCCTGCAGCCCCCCTGCCACCCAAACCGTGCGACACAAACCCCACACAAAGGTCAGTGTCCTCACAACATCTGCGGGGCCCTAAATGAGGTTCCTTGGTCCCATCCCACTGTCCCTCGGAGCAGCAGAATGGGCCATGAACAAACCACTGTGCCCTTTTCATGCCCACAGCTTCCTTGTGAAGCTGCTGCCCAGGCTGTGACCTCTCAAACACATTTCCCCTATTATAAAACTGCCGGAAAATCCCAAGGATTTACAAAAACAAACAAACAGAGCAGTACACCCCAAATCCCAAAGGGCCCCACAGCAGCCACCCCTGGGCACACCCTCGCTGACTCACAGGAGTTTACACCACAAAACAATGCTCACAGAAAGCTTCTGTCTTCTCCAGCACTGCTCCTCTGCCACATCTATTTCTGCTTCCACTGGGGGCCTGGACACCAAAAACTTCCCAATAAAAAACAGTCTGAGGTGAGCTCTCCATGCCAGCCTCCAAAAATCACCAATAGTGCACAATACTTCTTTTAAAAAAACAGTCACCAGCAGTTAGCTTGAAACTAAAACAGCTGCACCATTTAAAACACCTACTGCAAATGCAAACTACTTCGGAACATCATAATTAGCAAATGGCAAATATTAGGAGTTATGGGGAAAGAGATCGTTAAACCAGACTTTAATAGCCCACCATCTCTTCCATTCCATGTGAAAATCCAGTCAGCACACACTTGCAGCATTAAACCCACATTAAGAAACAAACTGCTTCATTTCTGGAGTTGTAAAAACAAAGGTTAAATATCTGCTTCAGCACAAACCCTGTAATTTTTCCACAGCAACTGTATTGTTTTGCTTTGCACAGCTAATAATACCTGCCCTGCTTTGCACCCACTCATCTCCTGAGCGAGGTTCACGCTGGAATCACCAAACCAGAACAAACTTCCAAGGACTACAGTTCCCATTAAGGCTTATGGAAGTACCTCTCCTTTTAGTTATATTTCATTTCTATAAAGTAGTGAGTTGAAAAGACACCTTTTTTTGCAGAGAGCTCTTTATCCACTGCTTGTAACAAAATTAAGCAGCTGCACAAGATTCAAACATTCCTGAGGCAATCCAGAGGTGCCCCCAGCACTCTGCTTCTTGCCTGGACACCCTGTCCCATCCCATGCCCCATCTCTCCCTCTCAATTCCCAGGGTCCCCACCCATCTCAGCCTCCTCATCTCCCCCCTTCTCTGCTTCCATGGTTTCTCAGCCCCTTTTTTTTGAGCTGCTGGTTCAATCACTCCACTCGTTTTCCCTTTTTAGCGACTTTTGTCCCTCCAAGGGGACAACGGTCCCTGTTCTTGGTACATGGAACAGGGAATGGTCACATTCTCAAGGCTGCCAGAGCTCCAGGAGCTCCCAGGGATGCCCAGGGTGGAATTGTTGGAGTGTCTGTGCAGGACCAGGGGCTGGACTGGATGATCCTTGAAGATCCCTTCCAGCTCAGGACATTCTGTGATTCTTCTCATGCATCTTTTCCAGACACATGTGGACCAGTTTGATAGCATTAAAGAGAAACATAATCTTGACAATATCTCACCATCTCAGTCTAACTGGAAAAATGATAAACAACTTAAAGGAGTTTCCCATGCTGGAAAAGTCTGGGCAGCCTCAGAATAAAATGCTACCAGAGATGTCTCCACCCACGTCTGTAGCTTTGGAGTGAATATGGATATCCAAATCCAATTTCTTTGGAACCTCTGGAATTGGAGCTGGGTGTTTCTGGATATGCAGAGCTGGACATTCAAGGGAATGCCAGGATTTTCCAAACAGCTGGACAAAGAGCATAAATTATGCTGAAGGCCTCCAATGGGAATGTGATGTCTAAGTTTGATTCCTTCCTGTTCCCTGTCCCCACTGCAGCCTGCCAGGAAGCTCTAATTTGCAAGGTCTGCTGCTGCTCTCGGATCAAACAGACAGCATCAGTAGGAAGGAAAATTCGTGGAACACAGGAACACAGCATTAATTAGTACTTGGATGTTGAGCAACTTACTAGGAAAAGACTGATAAAAGTGTAAAATCCCATTTTACTGCCTAGCCCCTTTCATGTCTGTCAGAACAGCGACTAAACTCCCCAGAAAGTCATTATTGATTCAGTGCTTGGTCCAAAGGCAACTCAAGTCAATATGACCTGACCCCACAACACCTCCCATGTCAGACACTGCAAAAGGCAGGAACTACCTGCAGACACTCCTGACAGAAGGTCTGAGAGGTGTCTGCACCTCCATCAATCACCTGCATGATGCATCTCCCTCTCTGTCCCTTCCTAACACAGCACTGAGCAAACAGCCCCACATCTGAACCATCCCCAGAGAGAACAGCTCCCTCATCCCACTGGGTAAATCCATCATTGATTTCTCCAGAGACTGAAAGTTTGTTTGTTCCTGACCTCCACCTGAGGGGCCTGAAAACCAGCCTGGTGGGGTCCCTTCATCCAAAAAGCCCCTGTCCCACCAGCAGCACCTGCTCCTCCAAACTGACACCTCTGCTTCCCCCAGCTTCCCACAACCAGGAAGTGGTTGTCAGAACCGTGTGTCCCTTTATTAATTGCTTTATTAATTGTTGGGGTGTCCTGTGCAGGGCCAGGGGTTGGGCTGGATGATCCCTGTGGGCCCCTTCCAGCTTAGGATATTCTATGATTCTATTATTTCATTGTCTAATATATCTCCCCTTCACCGTAATCATAATGCAATTAATACACATTTAAACCAAGAGGAGTTTGAAATCCAAAAGTGACAGGGAATTAACACAATTTTAGATCTAATTCTCCCTCCCCCCAATCTTCTGCCTCATTCTGCATAATTTATATTGTTAAGTGGTTTAGGAACAGCCTGTTTCTCACTGGTTTATAGCACCAAACATCAGGGACAGGAACCAGTCAGGGCCACTGGGCATGGTTACAGCCTAAGGGACGGGGAATCACCTCATCCAGGCTCCATCCCAGCCCCTGGAATGGATGCCCAGCAATTGCCCCTGCACAGGAGGCAGAACTTCTGCCCTGGGCAGTGCCCAGCCCTGCACAGGCTGCCCAGGGAGGGGCTGGAGTCTCCCTCAGCGGGGATATTGCAGAGCCCTCTGGACACAGCCCTGTGCCCTGTGCTCTGGGATGGCCCTGCCTGAGCAGGGAGGTGGCACCGCGGACCCTCTGGGGTCCCACAGCCTGATCCACTCGGTGGGATTCTCTAAGGAGGAAGAAGCAAGCCCAGCATCTCTCCTGCCTCCCTTTTTCTGTTCCCACCTCTTTGATGCCAGAACTCTTACAGTTCCAAGTATCTTCAAATAACCAAAACTCATCTGCAAGGTTTTCTTTGTTCTCACATCATTCCCTACATAAAAACCTCATCTCTTCCTGTCCTTGAGACATCCCTTCAGTAACACATCAGGGTAACATAAATCCCTAACTTACATATTTTTTCTAATGTTATTCTGTGTGACTGGTGGAGCTTCACACAAAATTCAAACGGAGCCCCAAGCTTTTCCTGCTGGATGCTGCTGCCCTCAGTGGTGACACCAGTCCCTCCTGATGACAAGAGCAACAACTTCCAGCAAACTGAAATCCCACATTACAGTGTTTGGGCTACACTTAGCAAAGGGCAAGGCACGACGTGGTTTACACCAGGGTAATGGTTATTACTGTTACTGTCTTGTCAGTGCAAAGAGGAAATACTGAAATAAAATCCAGCAGAACAGGGGGTTTATGTTCCCCATTACTTAAAGCACTCTATGTTCTACCTCACCTCTCTGAAGGAAGCAAATACTAAAAACACACAGAGGTCAACAAAAATTATTTAAAATCCAATAATGGAATATAAGCAAGCTTTAAAATTCATTAAATGGCGTTTCACTTTTTTATTCTCCTCCTCTTCTTTGTGTTTGTAAAGTGTGATCAAGCAACTGCTTTGGAAGAATTAGCAGTAATTTGGTGCAAACGTGAGTGCCCTCATGATTTCATTTAAAGTGTAATATAGGCAATGACCCAGAAAGAGATTCTAATTGTTATTTTAAAATTAACCTTCTCACTTTACCTTTATGCTCTGAGAGCAGGCACAACCATGGTGGGCCATTACCCACCCAAAATACTGCATGAGCTAATGAAGATTAAAACTAAGGTTAAGTAAATTCTGACAACCAGTAGGCAAAAAACCTTGCTTGGCTCTCTGAGGCTCTGCAGCTCAAGGAAACACCCAGAATAACTCAGCTGGGGCACTGCTGGTGTCTGGTAATCCACTGCTGATTCCTCTTTTGTAAAGATTTTCTGCTTTCTGTGTCAGCTCTTAGAGACACCAAGGAACAGCAATTTGTATTTCCAGTGCCCACCAACACAGAAAGGCCCTGCTGTTCCATAGAGGAGATGAGAGCAAAGCAAGTCCTGTATCCCTTTTGGGTGCTGGGAATGGAGTCAGAGGGACCAAGGATGCTCAGAGGCAGCACATGGCAGGGCCCAGCTCTTCCCAGCCTGAGCCAGGGAGGTGCTGGGGGCACTCATACCTCAAACCACGGGAAGAGACAAGACCAAAGGGCTTTAAACTAACAAAGGGCAGGGTTGGATGGGATATTGGGGAAGGAATTCTTTACTCTTGCCCTGGCATAGGGTGCCCAGAGAAGCTGCGGATTCCTGGAAGTGTCCAAGGCCAGGTTGGATAGGGCTTGGAGCACCCTGGGAGAGCAGAAGGTGTCCCTGCCTACGGCAGGGGTGGCACTGGATGGGTTTTTAAGTCCTTTCCAACCCAACCCAGTTTGTAAATCTAAGTCATTTGCACTTGCACATAACAGAGGGTATTAAAGGGGAGAGGGACCAAGGATTTCCCTCCCCTCCTTCCTTCCTGAGCATCCCATGCTGACACATCACACCGGTGGTTTTACTGCTCTGGAATTAAGTCCTCATGTGCACCAGAGCACTCCAGCTGTGCTGACTGACTGACTGTGTGTGACACAGCCCCAGAGCTCCAGAGCTCTCTCATTTTCCCTGTCAGCAGGAAGAATGGTGCTCCTGCACACCAGCTTGGGTCACAGAGCCCAGGGAGATCCCTATTTTTAACAAACCTATTACAGCAGAGTTCTCAGATTACTCCCACAGCAGAGAGCCAGTGATGCTGTCGGTGTTTCCTGTTCCAAGGCAGAACAAGTGCTGGGACATGGCAGAGAGCCCCTGGCATCGCTCTCTGGGGTATCAGCGATCAGAGTGACTCCCAGGGAGGAATCCTTGGGAGGGCAGGATCACAGGAACTGGGATTCATTACACAGCGAGTGCCGAGTACCAGATTTTAAAAAGGAAAATGCAAACTGTGATTTTTATCCAACTCACCAGGAATTTTCTTCCTTTTTCAGGCAAGTTTGCATCCCCCCAAGGACCTGAGCAGCAGAGCCCTGAGCTGTACCCGGGGCAGGCTGTGATGGCTCAGCACAGCCCTCTCCTCACACAGTTTTACGTCTCATTGCATCATTCCTGCATTATTTTTAGATAACCGTCAGGGGATGTCAGAATGTGGGTCGATAGCTATTAGATTTATAGGCAGAAATAGCAAGGCTTGTAGCTATAAGGTGTAAAGCATTCAACAATTTCTAGAACAAATCTGACCATGGGGATTGGGGGCTGGAAAATACAGTGGCTTGTACTCCCAGAACTGTTTAGGAAAACTAATCTCCGCGCTGCTCGGATCCATTTCTGGAGTTGAATCACTGCTGTCGACTCACAGGAGGGTCAATTCTCTGAGTATTCAGCTTGAACAGCCCTTTGCAGACTTTGATAAGGACATCTTACCAAAAATAAGCCTCCCTTTTAAATGTAATCTATCAACATGCAGAATGTCCTTAGCTACACCCCACAGCCCAGGCGTGTCTGGAGGAGCTGGGAACTGGCAGCCTGCCAGCAACATCTGGAGCAGATGTTCCATTTTAGGCAAAGATTAGTGGTGTGAATCACAAAATCAGTAAAACCTCCTTGGTTACCTGAGCAGGCTCATTTCCCTTTGGTGTTATCTGTGCCCTGTTAACAGGTGGGTTTCTCACAGGCTGCATTTTCTGATCAGCAACATTCGTGCTCTCTGCCAGGAGAGAGTAAGGATGGTGGCCTGGAAAGGACCAGAAAATTCCCCAAAATCCAAGCATGTGGACAGCACGTGCCTAAAGCCAACGTCATCCATCAGTCCTGCCTGGTCAAGAGGGGAGATCTCCAAGGCAGCAAGCAGGGAACTGCTCCTCAGCAATGCCTGCTGCCATCCCAAAGGCCTCGGGGTATCCAGGATGCTTTGGGAGCCCAGCAGGGGAGAACTCCACCATGGGCAGAGTCCTGCCCTCTGGAGTGGCAGCTGGAAGCCTCTAGGCACTGAAACATCTCTAGATGTCCATGCTCCTCCAAATAAATCTAATTCCAAGTGTCTCTCCCTGGAGACACAACAGGACACCCCTGATCCAGACTGAAGCAGGACTGTTATTCACATAATTACAGCACCTTAGTGGGGGTTTTGTGTCCCTGGGGAGGTATTTCTCATAGCTGCACAACTAAATAGACAGTGTAAATCTAATGTACCTTTGTGAATTCTACCAGCCAGGGAAGGTTCTGTTTTTCCATTCACAGAGGCCTGAATTAATATGCAAAACTAAAACACCACTGTTGTCACTGTATTCTGGTCACTGCTGTTGCATCCTGTGTTGTCTCTGCATGACAAATGTTTTACTGGCTTATTACTCATTTGTTATCAATGACAGAATATTTGGATCATGATGCCAAACAACCATCAAACCCCCAAATTATCTATCAGTTCCTTGTCAGATGGGTTGCAAACTAAATGTCACATTAATGTCTGAGCTTCCAGATGCTTCTAAATGTCTGTCTTAAGCATCATCTTTTAACTCTATTATTTCTCTAAGAAGTATTTCCTTTATTCATTCCTTGATCAGTATCAAACCCAGTTCTCAGGAACCTGCTAAGAATAATTTACAGGCAGCAGCTCTCAGGTGCCTTGAGCCTGTGCAGACCTCTCTCCTGCTGTGCGGAAGTTTAGGCTGAGAACTTCTAAAAGCAGGTACTGAATGCATAATTTCCATTATTCCTAATAAAAAATACAGCAACCAAATCTATTTGGTAAATCCTAAATGTTAAAGTGGCAATCTTCATCAAGTTGCTACATAAAATGTGAAGGCCATACTACACAATACAGTTATTTTCTACTTCAGAAACATCCTGGCAGTGGCACAGGCAGGGACGCAGCATCCCATCAGTTAACACAGCAGCCACACCCCATCGTGTATCTCTTATCTCCACACCATCATGTCCTATATCAAAGGATTTCACCCACCAAGGCTCTGCTCGTATAAAGAATTATTTTAGTTCAATAACATCATAAAACTTTGGGCCATTCTGCCCACAAACAGCTCTTCCCTCCTCTCAGTTATTTACACTTAGTTATTTATCTTAATCAGGGAATTTCTTAGCATTTAAGTTAATATATTACCTACCTGTTCAAACCTTAATACTACCAGTCTGTGGGTGTAGCGCTATTACATTCTCCTAAATGCTGATAAAACCACTTTTAATCTGCCTTATTTACATCCATAATTTCTATACTCAGTGGTTAGCTAAGTTTGTAATGTGTTTGGAGGATGATAAGTGTTAGAGAAGATAAGCATTATCTTATCCTTATGGGAAGCAAATCCACGTACCTCCAAAGTGTTTTAAGTTAATTACGTGCCACTTTACAAGGATAGCAACACCGTGCTGAGGGCTGTGGTTCAGTGTCAGCCTCCATGTCCATATGCAACCCTCCCAAAGTTAATTTCCTAATTGGATAAGCAGATGAGAGCACAGCCGGAACACAGGAGGCTGCTGGCATGCACTTGGCCATACCTCAGCATGTTCACATTATTCCACGTGCAAAAGCACAGATGCAGGCTGCTTTAAAAAATGAGCACAAGCTTATTTCACCCCCCAGGAATGTCAAGTTCCTCTTCAACATTTAGCATTTGGTAAAAGCAGCAGTTTAATCTGTGCACTTCTTTAGCACAGGGGGAAAAGCCCTCTCTGCTCACCCCTTTTCTGGCCAGCTTCACTTCACTACTCTTCCATCACTGCTCTCTCTTTCACAACAATTTACAAACAGCTTAAATTCTCCCTGATCTTATACATCACGTTGAGTTGAACAGGGCTTGGAGCACTCTGGGAGAGTGGAAGGTGGAGAGGGTTGGAACCCATGGCAGAGGGTTGGAACTGGGTGGTCTTTAGGGTCCCTCCCAACCCAAACCATTCTGTGATTCTATGATCTGTTGAGAGACTACAAAATAAAATTTAACAGAAGAGCTCTGGATGAGTCACCAATGCCCTTCTGTTCTCTTACCAGTTTTTAGCTTGAAGTTGAGACTTTTTATACTATTTTTCCACACTGCTCAGGCAGATGCCACATCATTCTTGTGACATTTGCTTCCAGGCAGCTGAGCACTCACTGGAGTCAGCTGCTGCTGTGAATCCACCACTATCCACCAGTATCCAAAGCACTAGAGAGGGAATTTCCAGCCTTCACACTGCTTGGAGGCTTTAATCCAAGAGCCAGACCTCTGCTGGACACAGAGTCTGGGAAGTTCCTTATGTCCCCAGTGAGCAGCACAGGTGACCTGCTCACATCTTTTCCACATGCTCAGACATGGGTACAGGGGATGGCTCCCCACACCCGAACCCAGGGTTTATTGAGAGTTCTCTCCCTCCTGCAATCCCTATTTTCCAATGGCAGCACCATTTCCTTACCCATCCCACTAAGTACCTTCGGACACTGTTTGGACACAAACATCAGCTGTCCCCAAGCCACGTCACTCACCCTACAGCCACTGGGATGTTAAAAGTTTGGCCCACCTTTCCTGTCTCTGGGTCCTATAAATGCCCAATTTCTCAAATTCCTTATGGGCATCAATGGGTTCCTACATCAGCCCCAGAGGGATGGGATGAGCTAACGGGAAGACTCTGCCCAGCACTTCCCAGGAAGCAGCACATGGCTCCTGCAAAAGATGAAGGCTCCCTTCTGAGTCTCTGCTCCCTGCAGCTCCTCACCTGGTCACCTAGCACAGAAACCCCCTCTTTGTAAACACAGAGACAACTGAAAAGTTCATTTGTGCAAATCTCCATAAAGGTGGAAATAATCTGGATCACAATTTGTGCTTATGTAAATGTCAGCACACAGAAAACCAGGCTTGGATCAAAAAGACAAGTTGGAGTTAACACCCTGAGTTATATACACACATTCCTTTCTGACCTTCATTAGCTTTCTCTGGACATCTGCTGGACAAGAGAATTCCATCCATAAAAGTGACTGCAGAAATTAAAAATCCTCTGAAGTCCCAGAGCAGTGCCTGCACATGCAAAGCCCTCCATTCCAAAGGGCATCCTCGGACCTCTGTGTGTGGGAGGCAACAATTAGAGACCAGCAAAGAGCAAACCCCACACAACCTGTGCAGCAAGTCAGCTTTCAGAAAGAACAAAACAAATGTACAGATTGGGCCACGTTTGGTACAGCTCTTCTTGCCCAGAGAGGAGTAAGAGGGAGCCTGGTGTTATTTCCAGTACGGCATGGCAGAGAAACGTCATTCATACAGAAGGATTGTGTCAAATCCCTCCTTTCCCAGAGCCAAGGCAGTGATGTTTAGCTTGTTTTTATGGCCAACCTTTACAGAGATAAATAAATACACACACATAAAAGATGAAGGCTGCTGTACCACCGAGAGCTGTTATTTCCAATATGCTTTACACTACATGACTCACAAACCAAACCCACAGCAATGGTATGATCAGATTGCTCATTTCGTCTGTACAGAATGGGGCTTTTGAAGAGATTCAGGTTTTTAAAGATGGCCTCAACTCCCACTGAAATCCAGCCAAGTCCTATAATGCAGAAATCCATAGCTGTCTGCACCCAGACTGCGTTGTAGCTTCTCTCTTTGGCCAAACGCTCCCCGATGCTCTGGGAGGTGCAGGCTTTCCACTTGCCACCCTATGGGATACTGTATTCCATGATTTTGTAGCTGCTAAACCACAGGTCAAATTTCAAAGGAAACATGACCTTTTAGAACCAAGAGAGAAATTTCTCAGCAGGTCGCTGCGCAGGGAGCTCGGCCCAGAGCTAAAGGCGGGGTTTGTGAGGCACCAGCACAAAACTACCCGCATGAAAATCAAGAAGTGGTGAGCTCCTATTTGAACACTTGCAGCAGGCAGATTTTAGAGGTGTTCCTCAAGTGCCCAGGACAAACACTGATCCAGGCACAGAAAATTCCTGGTGGGAAAGCCAATCCAGCTGCTCCTCACCCTCAGTCCCAGGGGCTGTCCCAGTGCCCTACTGCTTCCTTTCAGTGCTGGTGGGGGGGGATGGGGTTCACCTGGCCCCCCACATCCTGCTGTAAACCCCAGCCCTGCTGAAGTACAGCCCACAGCCACCCCTCAGAGCACTGAGCTCCTCTCAAAACCACACATACCAAATAGACACTTGACCCAAAGTTACATAAGCACTGTGCCAGAGCTATTTTTTTAGCCAGATTGATCAGCGCTTCTATAAATCACCCCAGGATGCAGAGGCCAGACAAGATGTCACATTTATGTGCTCAGCTTTCTGCCTGCCATGAGAAAACGTCTGTGATATGCCAACATATCTATTCCCTGTCTGCCTCTCCCGGTGTGTAGGTGCATGACTGCTGCTCAGCACTGAGCAGGCTCCAGCCAGCGCTCCCCGTGCCCAGCCTGGGGACAGAGCTGAGCTGTCCCTGCCCCTGCAGCTCCGCTCAGCAGCTCCAGCCAGGCCAAGAGCAGCCCCCGGGGTGGGGCAGAGCGGGGAGCCCCACGTTAACCTCCACCTGATAACCCCAGCTCACCTTCTGTGATCACTTGTCCTGTCCTAGTCCAAAGTCCTGCTATAAGGGCTCTTATCTTGAGCTGCAGTTATTGCCCAAATAACTGATTAAATCCTCCTGGAAACATCTGCCCTAGCAGCATCCAGGAGCAGGCACTTTCACAGTTTGACTGCAAGTAACTTTCAACTTTCTACCGGATTCCTCGTTATTCTTATGCTTCACCTTTGTTTATCACCCACCAGTGCCGCTTCAGCATCTCGTGGTGCCAGGCACAGGCAGGACAGGTTTCTCATGCAAGTGTACAAAGGAGGAGTATCAGCAACACTTTCCTCCTCAGCTGAATGCTCCAGTGCGGTCCCCAAAGCCACTGCCCAAGCCAGGGGCTCCGGGAAAGCCACGCTGCATCCCTGCAGCTGCCTCTCCTCCTGGGAGCAAAGCGACACCAGCCACAGCTCAGGCTCAGCACAGAGACACAGCACACACCAGCTCCTCGTTCAGCACAGCACAGAATGGGGCATGAGCTCCGTATTCCAAACTGGGAGAGGGAATCACACTGACACTGCCAGAAACACCAGCTCTGCTCATTCTGACACACAGAAACTTGCAGGGATTACAGCTATGGACATTGGAAGCAATAAGCAAGACCCTTGATTGAAATTGCACCCCCAGTTGTGAATCCGTGGGGAACAACTTTAAAAAAATCAGCTTCCACACTGAGTGTTTTAATTAGATACCTCACCTAGATTTCTTACATCTTTACAACATGTTTCTCTAGCCTGCACAGCATCTTTAAAACTCCCTTTCTATGTCTCCGAACTACTGAACCTGGTGAGATTTTAATAGAAATCCCTTTTCTGTGCTATAAAGAGAAGCATTACTTGAGAATTTAATTAGCAGTTGTCAGTGCTAAGCCATAGGAAATACTGAATAGTTTGCTTAAGTTCTTAGAGAAAGTGCCTTTTGCTTTCTGACCTTCTGCACTCAAATGATGCAACACACTTGAGCCATTTAAAAATTCCTTTCCAATCCCAGCTCTGTGGGAGTAAAAGCCATTCCCTCTATCAATACACCCTGTGCTGCTCCAGCCCGTGCTCGCCCACTGCACACTCGGCTCGTTTGATGCAGAAATCGTGCCACTGTCATTTTCTGACCGCCGCTACACATCTGAAAGGCAGCATTCTGTTATAACCGTTTGCTTCCATCCTGTGCAAGGTACCCCGAGCTTTAAACACACAGGGAACTTGGAAATCAGATGCTAAATCGATTCAGTCCGTTGAGACTCCGTTTGCACAACCACAGAGGGGAGAGCAGGGGCCCGTCATGCAAACTTCAGGCACGATGGGCACCTGCTCCGAGCCTTGATTCACCACCACCGACCCTACCCCAAAGGCATTAAAGAGCAGGAGAACTATTCTTACCATTCAGCTGCCTGTAGACAATGTCTTCTAGGAGCGAGAGCCTCTTCAGCACTGCATCCTGGATGGAGCTGATGCCGTGGGCTGTCAAGTTGGCCACTTCTGCCCTGGGATGGATGTCATGGAAGGAGTCGCCGCTCTTGGTCGTGATGGGTCTGCATTTGGCCAGGAAGAGGACGAAGCCGGCCACGGCGATCAGGTTTAACACCAGCAGGACTTTGACTCTCCTCAAAGAAGCCATCAAACTTCCCGAGGGGCCCCGCCAGCCGCCGCGCTGCCGGCAGGGCTATGGGAGCGGGCCGGCGGCC
>WEKY01042885.1:173906-269380 GCA_013390045.1 Picathartes gymnocephalus
AGCGCGCCCGGGCATCGCCCTCGCCGGCCCTGCGGGGATGAGGAGCGCGGGGTGCCGGGGCCGTGCCTGGATGGAGAGCGCGGGGTGCGTAGCGCGGGGTGCTGGGGCCGTGCGGGGATGAGGAGCGCGGGGACCGTGAGGGAATGAGAAGCGCGGGATGCCGGGGCCGTGCGGGGATGAGGAGCGCGGGATGCGGAGCGCGGGGGCCGTGAGGGGATGAGGAGCGCGGGATGCGGAGCGCGGGGGCCGTGCGGGGTTTGAGGAGCGCGGGATGCGGAGCGCGGGGGCCGTGCGGGGATGAGGAGCGCGGGATGCGGAGCGCGGGATGCGGAGCGCGGGGGCCGTGAGGGGATGAGGAGAGCGAGGCCATGACAGGTGAAGATGGGGCCGGTCGCGCTAACGCGCTCGGGCTGCTCGGTGTCACAGAAAGTTTGAGCCCACCGGGCCCTCTCCTGGACTCTGCTCCCCGCTTTCCCGGATGGAAGCTTTGTCCTCTCCCTCGGATCCCTGAATTTCCCTGCCCCGGCACGAAATGGCAAGGGAAGCATCCTGCTTCACCAGGCTCCCCACACCCTCCGTGCCGGAGCGAGGGAATGATTTCAGAGCTGTCACTGCTGTCGTTAGCAAGGATCGCCTGTATCTCAAACCCTGACATGAGGTAAAGTGATAAACATCATAAACTACAATTCACACCCAACGTTTTAATGGGAGAATGTTGAACCTTGCCACGAGAGCACAGCCCCCACTGAACAACCCCAGTAACCTCCCTTTTCTGAGATTTATCCATGTGCCGCAGTTAACCCTGCTGTTCAGAAGGATGGCACCAACAGACATTAGAAATTCAAACAACCTTGAGCCATTGTATCCTACAAGACAATTTTTAAAAAGGCAAGAATAACCCCTCTTACCTTCAAGCCATAATTTAAAAAATTAAAAAAAAAAAAAAAAACCACAACAAAAAAATCAGTGCCATGGAAACAAAGTTAAAATTGCCTTGGAGGACTTGGAGTTTTAATTCAGTCCTAGCTGCACATGAAGTCTTTTATGGCTTCTATGTTCAGACCGAGGATCCTGCTACAAACCTGGAGAAGAGACAGGCACATAACTCATAGTCAGACCCTAAAATATCGTGGTCAGTCCATCATCCACACTCGGGTTCATTATTCTGCTAAGAGGGTGAAAATGTGAATGATTTGCATGACACAGAGCTAGAAATACCTCACAAATTGCTGAAATCCAGCTTTTGGCAGGCGCTGAGGGGAGGCTGGTTTGAGGGTTCTATAGGGGTGTTTTGGCACGTGATAAACAGAAGGTTTGTTTCCAAAGCTGACAACTGAGATTTTTCTTCTCTATAAATGAAAGCACTTTTTATTAAACAAATAAACAAATACCACCCCAACTTGGCAGAGTAGTTTACCAAAAAGGGAAACCACATGGCCTCAACTGTCAGGAGCAGAAATATTTGTGCAAACAGAAAAGTACCTGCTGCTTATTCTGAAGCAGTCTGGGATAAAGACCCATTCCCGTTGTCCTTCATTGCCACTGCTCCCACTGAAGTCAGGCTGGTGCATTGCACAGAAGCAGCAAGATCTATTTTCATTCTAAACCAGTTTGGAAAAAACTGGATTTAAAGACATTTGGCACATGGCTGTTACATATGATCCCAATGAAAAAAAAAAAAATCTTAGGATCTTAAAAAAGGGAATGCAAGAATTTGAAGCAGCTCCTTTCTGAAGGACAAGGCGAACATTTTTGCCACCACTTCTCCCAAGAAAGGAGCAGAATTAAGTCCCCAAAAAACAGGAGGGAGGGAGAAAGCCACAAGTCCCCTTAGGGTGACAGATGGCTACAAGGCACCTGGCACCGTGAGTGTGTGTGGTCCTGGGGAGGACAGCAGAGCAGGAAAAAATAAAGCTGTCCCAAAAAATGCAAGGACAAAATCTCTGTGTGGGAAATAACATGAGAGCTAAAAATTCAGAATACACGTGTGCCAACAGCACCCTGCCGTGTCCGGGAGGATTAACTTCCAAAAGCTCCCCAGGTACCTGTTGTTGCTGCCGCTGTTCTTTTATTTGGGGAGAGGCAGGCAGCAGATTTTGAAGCTGTGCTGGCTGACAACGATCCCAGCACCTGGGACTGTCCCCAGCCCAGCTGCAGCTGCCTCCAGGAGGGCTGGCCCTGCTGCTGGCCTTCGGGGCAGCTGTGCAGGGCTTCCCTTTGCAGAACTCCTAAGGGAACCAGCCCGATGAAAAGCTGATCCCCTTCCTGAACTGCTTTGCAGCATTCCGTGTTCCACAGGCCTCTTCTGCCATGCTGCTCTCAGCAGCAGCAATATTTTTCCCTTCATTTATTTTATGTGGGGGAAGTTATTTCAGTTTTGTTCAGCTGTAGTCCAGTGACTTCTGGCCTGAGGAGAGCAAGCAAACCCTGAAGTATTCGCAGCAAGCATCACATTCCCTTCAGTGTGTCCTGAGAATCACTCCCAGCACATTCTGAGCAGGGTTCAGCTCTCTGGGACTGCCAAGGAGCCAAATGCCACCTGTGTCCCCAGAGCTGCAGAATTATCCACGAACAGACCCCTCTGTACCTCCCCTACAGTGACAGGGGAGAGCAGAATGCTTCAGATAACAACAATAATCATCAAAGAGTCCACTGAATCAGAGAATCACAGAATCACCAAGGTCGGGAAAGACCTCCAAGGTCGTGAGTTCAAACATCACCCCAGCCCCAGCACCCTGCTCAGCCCTAATCGCTGTCCCCAATGCCACACCCATGCGTTTTTTGAACCCTTCCAAGGGTGGTGACTCCACCCCTGCCCTGGGCAGCCTGTGCCAGGTCCTGACCACCCTTTCAGGGATGAAATTTTCATAATGTCTAATTTAATTTCCCCTAGCACGACTTGAGGATGTTTCCTGTCACCCTGCCCTGAAGATGGACACCAACAGGACATGGCGGTAGGAGACCAGGAAAAGTTATGATTTGTGGCATTCCAATGCCTGAGAGCAGCTTCCCCACCCATATTTCCTTTGAGCTTTGCACGCCCGGAACACTGAACTCAATTTCAACAGCAAACCCAAAACAGTAGCCTGAAAAGGTCTGTCAAGATCCCACTCTCTAAATCAGGGTCCAACCAAGATATAGCTCAGCCTCCACTGGAGAGTTTGGAGGTTCTTTTCTTCTATTTTTTATCTTTTTTCCCCCCATTTTCATTGCATTCCTACCAGGAAAAAAAAAAAAGCTTGAAACATTGTTACTAAATAGAGAAGAACTAAAGGATATGTGTCAGTATCGGGCAGAGGTCAGTTTGCATGTCTAATAGAAATATTCTATTTTTGCCCATTCCAGTGGAGTTCTGTGAACAGCACACACACACATTTTTCAAGTGCTAGCCAAAATAATTACTTCTCTCCTTCTGTGGGGGAAAAAAATCCACTAAATCATGAATATTCAATGTATTGGTTAATGACATAGTAATGTTTTAGCTGAAATCTTTGCTCCTTAAAATACAGCCAACACGAGCTGCCAGTCAGAAGAAGAATTAAAAATACAAAAATAACTTGATTTGCAGAAGTTATCACCCCCCGATCGCTTCAGGAGTGTGTGATGGTAGCATGATACCATGACAGATCTGGGGCAGACTGTCTTCACAATCTGGGAGATGTAAAACAGGAAGGAAAAAATAGTTTCTGTTACTGCCTGCAGCTTCTGCCAGTGCTGGGGGTTCTCCAGGGCAAAGGTGCCTTCCCTCAGCACCAGCTCAGTCCTTGCCCAGGTGATCCCAGGGTGCACCCAGCTACATTTCCAGCCTGGGAGCACTAGCATAAAGGGAAAAAAAAAAAAAGTTTGTGTCTTTCAGCTAAATTTCCTTGAATTGCATAAATGAGCCTTTCCATGACCAAATCCCTGTATGAAAACAGTGATCTGCAAAAGAAAAAAAAAAAAAAAACAAAAACCAAAACCAAACAAAAACCTGCAGAAAAGGTTCAATTTAAAGCCAGTTTTGTTTCCTCAAAATCTGAGCATTCTGGCTGGAGTGCTGTGAGTGCAACTGGGTTATTTCTTTATTTTCAGGATTCAGGTGGCGCTCGGAAGTTGCATCTTCCCTTTTTTCTCTCAGGCTCTCAAGAATTCCTGATTATGCAGCCTTGATTTTGTTGCTTTGCCACCAAAACCACCTCTGAGAAAGCTCCACGTCCATCAGGTAGATGAATTTAAGCCTCCATGTTGCCTATGAACTCTTTGTTTTTCCCACTGGAAATTCGCTATGCAGAATCTGCTCCCTGCGAGGGTCACCAACATCACTGTGAGGCCTGGGCTGGTGGGATGAGTAAAGCCTGTATAGAAAGATGTTTTTATTATTTTCAGAAGCCAGTATTCCAGAGCTGATGGCTCACTTTGCTATTTCTGAGCCATTTCTGACAGTACTTCAGGCATGTATTTAACATCAAGGAGTGAACCCTTTATCCCCAGCCTTAACGCTTTTCTCCACTATGGGAACAGCTAATGCACAAAAGTAACTTTCCCCAGTGTTATCTTCAAAGTTGGAAACATATTTCGTTCCACATTACAATAACTCCATTCATATTTCATGAATTTTTAAGTTCAGCCTGTGAACATGGACAGCTCATCACTGATACATCAGGGAAATGCTGTGAAAAAACAAGCAACTTATTGTGCTTTTAGCTTATGAGATTGCTGTATGGTTCCCTCAAGGATATTAAAAAGACCTGTGCCATGGTTATCAATAAGTATCTTTCAGGATCAGCATTTATAAAGCTTCTAGAATGCCTTCAGCTCTTGACTGACTTCAGAAATTAAGGAACTTACTCGCAAAAGCAAAATCATGGCTTAAAGTCAACTACTTTTCAGTTTTGCTGCTTTGAACATCAGCTTGAGGACCAGACTCTAATTCTTAAATCATTTTATTATTAGAGCTGGTTTGAAAAGCTTCAGCTTCTTTCTTGAAAAACAGGGGGGAAGGAAGAAAAGCAAGAGGAGCAAGTTCATTGAAATTTTGATAAATCACTGAAAAATCAGAAAATCTATTTTAAATATTGATTTTTTTGTGTGACTAGAAAATAAATTTTCACTTATTTGTTTTTTATTACAGAAGATACTTATATGGCCTAAGTTACTTCAGCACCTAATCATCACCTGACAGTCCTTGAGCCAGGGAATACCATCGTTTCCTCATGTTACACCTGCAAACACAAAGATGCCTGAAGACTTTGAAAAAAACACAAAATCTCAGAATGGTTTGGTTTGGAAGGGACCTTAAAGCACATCCAGTCCCCCCCCCTGCCATGGGCAGGGACACCTCCCACTGTCCCAGGCTGCTCCAAGCCCCAGTGTCCAACCTGGCCTTGGGCCCTGCCAGGGATCCAGGGGCAGCCACAGCTGCTCTGGGCACCCTGTGCCAGGGCCTGCCCACCCTCCCAGGGAACAATTCCTTCCCAATATCCCATCCATCCCTGCCCTCTGGCAGTGGGAAGCCATTCCCCTGGGGTTTAAATTCCCAAGGAAACCAAGAGATGACCCAAAGGACCTGGCCAGGACTAAAGCCTTTAGGAGCGTTCAGGATACGAGGTCAGTTCGTCAGCAGACCCTCAAGTCGCAGGCTGACACACTCAGCTGCTGATCCCTTCACCAGCACTGCAGTACAGCCATGCCAGTGGGGAGCACGGAAATGCTGAAAGATCCCAAAGCCAAACTGCACCATCCCTGCTCCCATTAACATCAGGACTGCCTTTCCATGACTGTCAGAAGTGCAGGTCTGACACTGCAGCCAGGACAAAGCCCAGAACTCAATATCCAGACAAAGAGCAGAAGTCAGTGTGCTTGGATGGAGGAACCCTCTTAGGGCTCCCCTAAAACCTGGTCTTGGTTCCTGTACCAATCTGGCCTCTCCCACAGCAGAGGAGAGCACAGAAGTGGAGTTTCCCCTCTTGGCTGCTACTTGAGCCTGGCTCTGAGGACTTCCTGGAGCTCATGCTCCAGAGGGACAACCTATCCCCTGACTTACACCAAGTATCAGCTTAGGGTCAAGGCTCAAAGCCTTTTCCGAGCCCTCCATGGCTCTGCCCAAGCCCCTGCTCCCCCAGCAGGATCGTGCTGGGCAGGATGCGAGTCCAGAGTCATGGACACTGCACTGAAGGTACAAACCCAAGACTTGGCCACGGTGCAGCCGTAGATGGCAACAGAAAACTGACACCTTGCTTTTATTCCTTACCCATGAGAACCTTCCGTGTGTCGATCTCAAAATACAAACAGTGTTGTAGTAAAGAAAACAAATTTTTTAAAAAATTCTGTGAGTTCTACAAGCCACTGTGCACAAATGCTTGCCTGCTTATGCCTTGTAATGTAATTCTTCTTTGCAGTACTCCAATGTCTCTTGCACTGTGCTTAAACTGTGTCTCAGCCATGCCAGGGCAGTGTTTATCCTGCTGTGGTTAGGAATGGCCATCTGCAAATAATACACTGGTTTAATCCAAAAAATTTAAATCTCCCAATAAAGAGGAACCACAGATGGCAACAACTGCTTGACAAATGCCAGTGTGAACTGCATCACACAGATTAAACACCATTGATTGACATTAATAAATTCTTGCTACAGAATTTAGAAGATGCTTCTCAGAAAAATTTCAGGAGGTCTGCATCCCAGCAAAAACAGTAATTCAAAGCAGTTCTGAATGTTTAGAAAATCAAGTAGGTCAAGAAACAGACATATATATGTTTACACGCTGATTTAAACAACTGAGCTTCCCTCTCAGGCAGCCTTTTGTTTTATTTTGGGAATCTGTATACCACCTGTCTTCCCAGTTCCCAAAACACACTGAGTGCTGTCTCGGCAATACCTCACAGGTGTTGTGTATCCTTGTGGAGTTCAACGAAAGGTGGAGTAGGAAAAACAAAACCAAACTGGGTTTTATTTCAGATTTGCTGCTGATTCACTGGGTGCCTCCAGGCAAAATGCCCAGAGCTGAGTTTTCAGGGCAGTCATAGAATCACAGCATGGCTTGGATTGGAGAGGACATTAAAACCCTTCTTGTTCCACCCCTGCCATGGGCAGGGACACCTTCTCCTGTCCCAGGCTGCTCCAAGCCCTGTCCAGCCTGATCTTGGGCACTTGCAGGGATCCAGGGGCAGCCACAGCTGCTCTGGGCACCCTGTGCCAGGGCCTTGTAAATCCTCTCTCCCCATCTTTCCTGTCAGTCTCTCCGCCTTTCCCCAGAGAGGAGCTTCAACTCTCCATCCTTCTGATCATCTTGTCCATCTTCTCATAGGTCAAATATTCAGACACTCAACTGAAGGCTGCAATTTCAGAGTGGCTGAACAGCCTGAACTCCTCGGTTCAGCTAAAACAGTGCCAGCCACAGGGGGTGGTTGGTTTGGGAGGTGGGGTCCACAAAACTGCCAATCCCACTGTGGAGGCTCCCCAAAAAAGCTCTTTTCAGGTAGGAGTATCCTTTGAACTGCAAATATTCTCAGCTGGGGGGTTGTTCTCAGAGAACCCCATCTCCTCCTCTTGTTTAATGTTTGGGTGACACTGCAGTAGGAGATTTGGGACAAAACAAAGCAGAGTTTTGGCTGGAAGGACAAACCAGGGGAGGCTGAGCCTGCTCCACTCCCAGCAGGCACTGGATGGCGGAGCTGCAAAGGAAGGCAGATCCCAAGGCTCAGTCAAACTTGTGACTTCCTCCACCAAATGAAAACTGGTACCCAAAATAGGCTGTGGTTTCTCCCCCAGTACAAAACCAGACTTCAAGCACCATTCAGTGCCCAGCCCACCATGTCCCAGTGACAGACGAGTCCAGCCACTGCCAGGTACAAACATCTCCAGCCTGACGGAACAGCTGAGTCTCGATACCTCACAAGTACAAATTGGCTGTTTTTGTATAGCCTGAGTGGTTACTCAGCTACCCTGAAGGGATTGTTCTCAGCTTTGAAGATTGCTGCTTTCATTTCAGAAGAATGGCCAGAAAGATTTTCCATTTTCTTTCCAACAATAGCATTTGTTGTGGGGGAAGGATATGACATCTTTAAGGAGGCAGGGAGAGAAAATGATGTGCTACACCCTACCTCTGAAATACTTCTCCTGGAGGGATATACATTTGCATCTAGGGCTGAAGGTCTCACAGAGTAGCTTTTAAAGGAAAAAAGCTGTGCTGAGCCCATCCAATTCTCCCTCTTCTGGTCTATCTCATCACAGCACTTGGGTATTTCCCTTTTTCCCCATGCAAAAGAGGAATAAAGTATTATAGAGAGATTTATCCCAGTTGTACCCACAGTTTGCAACAGTGCACAAAGCAGGGGTGTCCTGAGCCCTGCCCTCCCCCAGCAGTACTCTGCCTTTGCCTTGCCCTGCAGGAGCCACCTGGGAACAATGGATGCACTCCCAAAGTCCTGCTTTTGCACTGCCTCAAATCCCAGAATCACAGAAGAGAATTCCAGAATGGGTTGGGTTGGAAGGAACCTTAAAGCCCATTCCATTCCATCCCATTGTCCCGGGCAGGGACACCTTCCACCATCCCAGGCTGCTCCAAACCCTGTCCAACCTGGCCTTGGGCACTGCCAGGGATCCAGGGGCAGCCACAGCTTCTCTGGGCACCCTGTGCCAGGGCCTCCCCATCCTCCCAGGGAAAAATTCCTTCTCAGTATCCCACCTAACCCTGCCCTCTGGCAGTTTGAAACCATTGTCCCTTGTCCTGGCACTCCATCCCTTGTCCAAAGTCCCTCTTCATCTTTCCTGTGGCTCTTTCAGACACTCCAAGGCCACGATGAGGTCCCCCCAAAGCTTCTCCTCTCCAGGCTGAACAATCCCAGCTCTCCCAGCCTTTCCTCCCAGCAGAGCTGCTCCATCCCTCTGCTCACCCTGGAGCCTCCTCTGGGCTCCTGCAGCAGCTCCAGCTCCTCCCTGTGCTGGGACAGGGCTGGGGCAGCTCTGCAGGTGGGGTCTCACCTGACTGAGCACAGGGCACAGGGGCAGAATCCCCCTCCTCAATCTGCTGCCCACTCTGGTTTTGATCTCATGACGTGAAAAGATCAGGATAGACTGACATCACTCCAGTGGATGTCATCCCGCCAGGGCTGCTGCTCCCAAGGATGTGCTCAAGGTGTGGCAGTGACTTGGGTTCCCCCACTCTGGCTGTTCATCGTCTTCAGGCAAATCCTCCTCCAGTAAAGCAGCACTTCTGCAGCACCTAAAAACTTTGGCTGGCTGGCTCCTCGGTCTGTCTGGGCAAAGTGATTCCTCCTGCAGCCCTTCCCGCAGTCATCCCTCCTCACTCTCCAGCACTTCAAAGGCCAATGGAACATCAGAGGGACACACTGCAGTGCTTTGTTTTCCTCTCTACTTAACTGCTTTTTTAGCATTTTAAAACACAATGCACTCATGAAAGGTTGTAAAATTCCTCATAAAGTTGACTGTGCCACAGGATTATAGAATACCTCTTGGAACAATGGATAAACAGCTAATCTTGGATCTGTCACCAGAAAACACTAATATATTTCAAAAAGCTATTAGCCCTTAAACCAAAAGTAACACAGAATTTGATTTTGGGCAACAAGCTATAAACCACTGAAATTGTTTGGCAACTCTGCATTGAAAGCAGGTGGAAAAAGCTGTAAGAGCTCTGGCACTTCTTTTATTCAGCTATTTAAGGCATATTTTACATAGATTCCAAACCATGTGCATGAAAACTAACACTAAGTAAGGATACTTAAAAAAAAAAACAGTGGATCAATTGATTTACCACACGTTTTCAGGAAGCAGAACAACATTTGCTATGTTATGCAAGAAGGAAGTGAAAGGCAGTAAATATTACAGATAAAAAATAATAAACCATCAATAGCCTTTACAATTTTTACAGCATCCTCTCTTTAAGGAGCTTCAGAGCCATCAGCTCTGATCATAACCTCCAGATAAGCAATATCCATTCTGTGGATGGAAACACTAAAGCTCACCCTATATCCTAAAAGTCCTGGTCAGTTCTGAAGGACTTTGGGACAGCGATGGCCAGGATAACCAGGGATGGTGGGGCAGGGAGGAAATACTTGGGTAATGCAGTGGGGAAATAGAGTTTGAGATTGCCACATGTAAAGCCAAAGCCTAAATGTGTTTCATATTTTTTTACCTGGTCTTTATAATACCTGGTCTTATCTTTCCTCTTGCCAGTGGATCCCAAAATCCCCGGCTGGGCCAGGCTGGAAGGGACCCCAGAGGGTCCCCGGTGCCACCTCCCTGCTCAGGCAGGGCCATCCCAGAGCACAGGGCACAGGGCTGTGTCCAGAGGGCTCTGCAATATCCCCGCTGAGGGAGACTCCAGCCCCTCCCTGGGCAGCCTGTGCAGGGCTGGGCACTGCCCAGGGCAGAAGTTCTGCCTCCTGTGCAGGGGCAATTGCTGGGCTCAGAGCCTGCCCGTCCCTCTGGTGCCACTGCTGGGTCCTGGAGCAGAGCCTGGGCCCTCCCCTGAGCCCTCCCTGCGCACAGGGACAGACAGGGACGGACAGGGACGGACAGGGATGGACAGGGACAGACAGGGATGGACAGGGACAGACAGAGACAGACAGGGATGGACAGGGACAGACAGGGATGGACAGGGACAGACAGAGACAGCCAGGGATGGACAGGGACGGACAGGGATGGACAGGGACACCCAGGGACAGACAGGGATGGACAGGGATGGACAGGGACAGACAGGGATGGACAGGGACACCCAGGGACAGACAGGGACAGACAGGGATGGACAGGGACACCCAGGGACACCCAGGGATGGACAGGGACAGCCAGGGACACCCAGGGCTGAGGGCCCCTCTCAGCTGGGGCTCCTCTCAAGGCTGAGCAGCCCCAGCTCCCTCTGCCTTTCCCGGGCACGGAGATGCTCCAGTCCCTCCTCATCCTCACAGCCTGTGCTGGCCCCGCTCCAGGAGCTCCTGTCCCTGCTGTGCTGAGGATCCGGAGCTGGACGCAGGACCCCAGAGGTGCCTCACAAGGCTGAGTAGGCCACAAATGAGTAGGATGCAGGTCATGAAACAAAAAAGAGGATGAAGGTGAATTTTTTGGAAAAAAAAAAGACATGAAAGTTCAGGCAGATAAAAACATGCTTCAGATGACTGCAGGAGTTACCTTCTCCCAGAGCAGAGATACTTTTGTCAAGTACTTTGAGAGAGGTGATCTTTAAGCTCTTCAAAGTCAAAGAAAAGGAAAACATGAGCAGGACTAAGGTGAGGAGTTTCAGTTTTGTGGCTGAGTGCTGGAGCTGGAAATGGTTGAAGAATCCCAGCAACACAGCCAGGACTGTGCACCAGCAGTGATGCCCTTCCAGTGTGGGTTTATTTAGGGCCTGGACTGTGGATTTGCATTTTACACAGAGAAATGACTGCAGAAAGGCTAATTCTCAGCGGAAATATGTTTTTGGTATTTTGGTACAGGAAATAACCTGTTGGATGCAAGACTTAATTTTTTCCTTTCAAAGATACACTCATCTCAGAGCCTCTTAAGGAAGGGAGGTATCAGGATAATTAACCAAAGCTTTGCTGCTCTTGTGCTCCTGCTTTGGCCAAAGCTGGGGCACACAACAATTGATCAGCACAGTGGTGCCTCTGATCTGCACATATTCAGGCCTGAGAGAAGGGAACGGAGCTGGGAAGGGGCTGGAGCCCCAGGAGAGGCTGAGGGAGCTGGAGAAGGGGCTCAGCCTGGAGAAAAGGAGGCTCAGGGGGGACCTTGTGGCTCTGCACAACTCCCTGCCAGGAGGGGCAGTGAGGGGGGTCGGGCTCTGCGCCCAGGGAACGGGGACAGGAGGAGAGAGAACGGCCCCAGGCTGGGCCAGGAGAAGCGCAGGGTGGGCACCAGCAGGAATTTCCCCATGGAAAGGGTGGTCAGACCTTGGCAGGGGCTGCCCAGGGAGGTTTGGAGTCCCCATCCCTGGAGGTGCCCAAGGAAGGCCGGGATGTGGCACTCAGGGCTCTGGGCTGGGTCAGTCACAGGTTGGAGTCGATCCTGGAGGGTTTTTTCCAACCCCAATGATTCTGGGATTCTCATTTACCCGGGGCTTTAGTGTTTTCTTTCTGTCAATTAGACACACGTATCTATGAGAAAGCAGTGAATTCTACAGTTCTGTCAAACCCAGGCTTCAGTAATAAGGAAATTATGCCTTCAGAATCCTTTCATTCACCAGACAGAAAGCAGCATGGAGCTGACTCATTCCATGGGGCTGCCACCAGCAATCTAAAAATTTCCTACAGGAAGTTCTACATGAAGGAGGTACAGAGGAGACAGATCTGGGGGGAAAAAAAAGCAAGAAAGGTTATTATGACCCACAGAAGTGATAGGAAATAAGGAGGCACAAAACCCCAGGTCTGAGAGGCTGAACACATCCCACCAGCAGCCTGCCAACTGCTTTGCTCTGCCTGGGAAAGGAGAGAAATTACGTTTCCAGAAATCACCCAGAAAAGTCACAGGGTTTGGAGGTGCTGTTCACAATTCCTCCAGGGCAAATCACGGCAGCTACAACAGCACAGCTCCTAGAGGGTGTCTGTTTTACCTGTTCAGTATTCAGTGCTCTGGTGTTCAGAAACAGCACAGCACCAAGGATTCTTTGGCATAATTTTGGCCTTCTCCACCTCTGATGCTCTGCACCCTCTGCTGCAGCAACTGGAAAGGGAGGGACAAAGGTGGATGAAGGCAGGAAAAGGCCTCTGGAGAGTGAGGTGAACGTAGCATATCTCTGGGCACTGACACTCACCTGATGTCCCTGTTTGGGGGAGGAAGCCTCCTTTCCCACTGAGCATTTGTCATCTTGCACAGAAAAATTCCACAGATGGATTCTTTGGTTCCTGTACCTAAACTGCACGAAGCAAAAACCGAGTAGGTCACTTTGAGATGATACATATGCCTATACATTAAAAAAACAAAGAGACAAGCCCTAAGCTCTGTTTAGCCACTAAGCTGCCTGTGGTGGTTCAGTGTGGATGGGGGAGGAATCAGGGCTGGGATCACAAGGAGCCCCTCAGTAGGTTCAAGTCAGCACCTCTTGAGATAATTGAAATTAAGGACTTCAGGCTTTAAGCTTCCCAGTTACAGCTCCCAGCTGAAATCAGAATATTCTGAGAGAAAAGGGGCCTCCAAGGATCACCCAGGCCAGCCCCTGTTCCTGCACAGATACCCCAACAATCCCACCCTGGGCATCTCTGGGAGCTCCTGGAGCTGTGCCCATTCCCTGGGGAGCCTGGGCAGTGCCATGCACAGCCCTAGGGAAGTCAATGTTTCTGCTCATTTAGACAAAATGTGCTCCACCAGTAAATGCTGGGAGAACTGGGATCCCAAGAACTGGGTTTTGGAGTAAAGCTCTGGACCAAGGTTGGAGCAAATAACTCAGACAGAGCAATTCAGTGAAGAAAACATCATTTAGTGGATTTAATTCTCACATTTGTGTCTTGCTTGTGAAGACACATTTTCTTTCTTTAGCGTGGAGAACCTCAGCAGTGCTCTGGGAACCTGAGGGCACATTAGAGCCTGTTACCCACCCTTGTACAAATGGCCAGGGCAGTACCGACCTCTGACTCAAACCCACTGAAGCCCTGACGCGATGCCCTGTGAGCCCGGCAAGCCACAGTGCTGCGCCAAGATGGAAGCTTTCCTCAAGGAAAACTCCAGGAGGGCTGCAGCTGACTGGGCGAGAGCCACGTAAGGGCAGCTAGCAGAACACGTCCGGGGAATAAAGGAAAACCAGGAGGTCCTCAGTGGTTCAGCAAACCAGGCAAAACCAGTCTATTGTCCTGCTGGGGTGTGCCACAGAAGGACCCCGAGCTCAGGGAACATGGGTTTTTAAGGGTCCAATAATGAGGGAGGAGCATTGGACAAGACCAATAGTAAGGAAGGAAAGGTGGGGTTTCAGGAGGATAAACATGCTGAAGATTCAATGGGAACAGGGGGTGGAGAGATTACAGCATGGGGGCCAGTGGGTAACAAACTAACAATGAACATTCTAGAAACCAAGGCAGGGTTTGGGGTGATGGACCAGGGAGAGAGAGAAAGGGTACAGCAAAACTGGGAGGAGAAACATGTCAATAACCAAGGAGTGTACTAAACATTTGGAAACAAAAGGGGGGACAGAACCTACCATTACACGGCACAGAACTTTTATCAATAAAACATCACTAAAACAACAAAACCTACTGCAACAAAGCCGTGTATTTTAAATTTCACTACAGCAGGTCCCTGAGCTGGATCACATCCGTGATCCCTACAAAAGTGGCGGTGCGGCTCGGGCAGGCTCGGCACCGCGACCTTCTGCGAGCGTCTCCCAAAGCACAGCGAGGCACCGGGGTCAGGGTGGGGGAGCCCCCGCTCCTGCACGCACAGCCCATGGAAATACGGCTACGAAGGCCAGGAGGGGCTCCTCGTGTTCATTCCCAGCTGGGTTTGACCCCACGCTGGAAGGGATAGAACAAAGAACTCCAGAACAAAGGCAGGACATGATGTTTTATCCCAGGATAGCAAGGGGTGGAGAGAACATCAGAGTCCAATGATCTGAGGCTCTGGGGGTGGCCAGGAGGGGCCGGGGGTACGGGGGCTAACGGGAGGATAGGAAAGGAGTGGCCAGGGGACAGGGATCAACGGGGGTTTTAACCAGTGGGGTTACAGAACTTGGAACTTGGCCACGTAAGGCAAACAGAGTGAAACTGAAACAGATTGACTTGATTCTCATGGGAGAAGCCAGAACCTACGGGCTGCCCTTTCAAGGTATCTACATGCAAACCTTTGAGTTGCTTTGCTGTTTCTTCAGTTCCATCTTGGCTTAGATCATTTGTGATCAACAATTACATGGTCTCAACATTAATTTGGACTACAAGCCTAGCAGGGAACAAAATAAATTTTGACAGATACATGCAATGACCCAAAAAGGGTTAATTTAAATTATGTTAATGTTTAATAAACGGTTATTCAAATCCTACAATAATAACTTGATAGTCCTCCTTATAAAAATGACAATTCTCTACCTCATAATAACTAATTATATTTAAGCTATTCATGGCTATAATTTATCAATTATTCAGCTACTAGATTTCAAATTAAAACATACTCCTAATGCAAAAGAGCTTGCTGGAAAAATTCTGAGTGAGCAATCAAATGGCTACTCATGGGAAGCACAGAGCCTCTGTACATGGAAAAGGGATCTCAGGGGCATCTGCAAATCACTGCAGAAAGGGTAAAATATTTCTGTGTATTTGATTCTGCTGCTGCTGCCTGAATTTCTCCTTTTTGATGCAGGGATGCTGGAAAGTATCTGTTTTTCAGCTCTGCCTTGGGTGGGATAATGAA
Organism: Picathartes gymnocephalus; assembly: GCA_013390045.1. Lineage (NCBI taxonomy): Eukaryota > Metazoa > Chordata > Aves > Passeriformes > Picathartidae > Picathartes > Picathartes gymnocephalus. Next base: position 189,232 of record WEKY01042885.1, read on the forward strand.
GGGTCTTTCAGCAGCATTAGCAGGAGGAAGGTTTACTGGCAGAGCTTCCAGCTTTTCTTGTAGGTGTAGCTTTAATCACTGGGGACTCTGCTGAGGCTGTTGATGTGGTATTTCTGAAGAAAAAGAGCTTTTGCTGCTCCTTTAAAGAGCTGCCAGCTCTTGCAAGATGATTATATATATATATATTTATGTGTGTATATATAAGTATTCTGCTTAGAAAGAACATCTAGGTCATGTTTTCCATACTGATCTACCTTCAATCTGCATCATCAAGGGCACTTTCAGAGAAGCAAGAGTTTTCCAAAGGATCTCTGCTGCTGCTGCTGCTGCTGCTGCTGCTGCTTATTCCCCAGGCTGGGCACCTGGTCACCACCAAGCCCCTCTGCCACTGCCCTGCTCAGCTGGCAGAAATCAGTTTAATTTATTACCCATCAAATCAGAGCAGGAAATTGAGAAATAAACCCAAATCTTAAAACACCCTCTCCAAACCCCTCCCTTCTTCCCAGGCTCAACTTCACTCCTGATTTTCTCTCCCTCCTCCCCAGAGGCTCGGGGGGATGGGAATGGGGCTGTGCTCAGTCCATCACACGTTGTCTCTGCTGCTCCTTCCTCCACAGGGCTTGGGCTGCTCACACTCTGCCCCTGCTCCAGCCTGGGGTCCCTCCACAGCAGAGGGATCTTTTTCATTTTCCCAGAACTAAACAACAGGATCAGCTTGCCCAGGGGAGGAGAGTTGAATTTCAAGGGAAGGCAAGAACACCCCTGAAAGACAAACAAACAACAGATTCCATAAGGCGCCATTAATAAATCACAGGTCAGAGATCTTTTTCCATATGCTTCCCATATGGACCTTAAATGAAAACCTTACCGGGCTCTGCAGTTGCTGGGAACAGGGAATGCTCAGAGGGAATGCTGGAGGCTGGGGATATAACATCCCTCACTTCAGCACAACCATGGCTATAAAATCCAGCACTTTTATGGTGTATTAGATATAAGATACCCATGTACACAGCAAAAGCCATCACCCTCCACCCAGTAGCTGCAGTTTGGTTATGGACTATCATTTGGCATCTTTACTTACAACTCCAAGGTAGTGCTTTACCTGCTAAATCCTATTTATATCCCCGTAACAGATCTCCAAGTAGCTGTTAACACGTGTCTGACCAGAATAGCAAAGCCTGCTCCTCTCTGTGTATGAAACCCAGCATTCCCTGGGGAATCAGTCACAACCACAGTGCTTTAAAAACAGCACGTTCAGCTCCCTCCCAGCCCCTGACCCACAGGCATCAAGGGTCACCATTCCAGCCCATGCTGTGCTTCTCAGCCAGGCCCAGCTCATGTTTTGGGGCTGCAGTTCTGTGTCCCAGTGACCCGGGGGGGGCTCACCTGCCCCCCTGGGAATCCTGGCACATCCCAGGGCTCACGGCACATCTTAAAACCAGAGGGAAGCAACAACAGGAGAAAAATGGCCTGTGCCCAAAGAAAATGGTGCTGGCAACAACGTGAAGGGAGGTGATGGAGAACCATGGAATGGTTTGGGTCAGAAGGAGCCTTAAATCCCATCCAGTGCCACCCCTGCCATGGGCAGGGACACCTCCCACTGTCCCAGGCTGCTCCCAGCCCCAGTGTCCAACTCAGCCTTGGGCACTGCCAGGGATCCAGGAGCAGCCACAGCAAATCTGGGCACCCTGTGCCAGGGCCTGCCCACCCTCACAGGGAACGATTCCTGCTCAATATTACATCTAAGCCTATTTTCTCACAGTTTGAAGCCATTCCCCCTTGTCCTTTCACTCCAGACCCTTGTCTCTCTCCCTCCCTCTTGCCAGCTCCTTCAGGTACTGGAAGGAATCAAACCTGAGAGATTTTATTTGTCTCAGTTGAAGATACTTCACAGGGACAAGGCAGTTATTTAAATAACCAAATTCCAAAGCATTTTCTGGGTGGTTTTTTTTTTTTCTTCCTGTTAGTTTAATTGCCAAGTTCCTTATTATACATACATTTTTAAAAGTGATACTGACAGGTTTTAGGAATCACTGGGCAAAGAAAAACAATAAATCTGTAGGAAGAAAAAAGCATACTTTACAGAGATGCCAAATTAGGGTGAAAAAATGCTCAGATTGCACAAAGTGCTTTCTGGGGGAGTTAAAGTTTATTGTACTATTTACAGCTTCTGAAAATGCGAGCCAGGGAAAGCTGCTTTCTGTTCTGCCCAAGCTGCGTTTGCTGATGAGCATCCTGAGAGGGAACATGAAGGTGTGGCTGCGAGGGCAGTCTGGGTTTGTGCCCCGGGCTGGGGAGGAGCAGGAGGGAGCAGCAGGGCCCCTGCAGGGCACAGAGCTGGCCTGGGTGGGCTTTCTGTGCCAGCGAGGGGCAGCTGGGCAGCAGGGCTGGCCCTGGGCACAAGCAGCAGCACTGGCAGAGTTGGGGGTCACTGGGGGCACCCTGGGTGCTCAGCAGGGCCTGCAGCAGGCTGGCTCAGGGACAGGGGTCCCTGCAGGGCTGGCTGTGCACAGTGACAGGAGAGGGGCAGCGAAGCTCAAAGCAGGGCGCCGGCAGGGACCGGACTGCTGGGGCAGGGACAGCCCCGAACCAGGGCAGTGGCTGTGAAATGCATCACTGCTCTGCGCCTGAGTGCATCACTGCTGCTCACAGCTTCACGTCTCAACAGCGGGCTTTTGCATCAATTCTTGCTAATTAATGCAAATTATCCTTTCTTCCTCCCCGTAAGTTCAGAGAAAAATGAGGTGAACCAGGGAACCTGACACAGCAGTGCCAGAAACAACTTAGCAGTCACCCAGCTGCGTGTGAGAGGGAGGCAGAGGTGCAGGGGATGAGGTCCCACAGACCCTGGGGCCAGGTGACATCTCCTGCACCCACAGCCCGACCTCCCACCGAGCTTCAGGGAGAGCTGCCCAGTGCAACGGGAAAAAAAAAAAAAAATCACACATGAAAGAGCAGGAGCCTACTCATGGCACTCCCAGGGCTGCATGTTTTTCCTTCCTCAAGTTAAAACACAAGTGTGGAATCGATTTCTCTGAGCCAAACATCTCATGTGACAAATATAAAGCTACAATAAAATACCTGGCAGCCTCACTCTCCTCTGACTCAACATAAGAACTCAAATCACCTGAGACACTGGAGCCGAGAGCTGAAGCACAAGGAGATGATGGGCACTTAGGGCAGTTTGAAGCTACAGAGGGTTGGTTATTTCCTATTTTCTCTCTTGTGAAGATCCTTATACTGTGACTCACCCACTCCAGAAAATACAGCATAAAGTTTACTTTAGGAAGATGTTTGGTTTTCCCTGCAAATGCCCTAGAAGAGCAGCACCATTAGAATTTTATCACTCTCTTTAGCTGCAGCTTTGTAAAAAATTAAATCATACCCATTCCCTTTTGTGACATCTAAGTCTTCAATATCAAAGCAAGAGTCTTTTAGAATATAAAACAATGTTTCAGACATCATAGCTTGATAAAATATTTGGATTTTTTTCTTGTGATGGCATCTGTGTTTTTACAAACTGGCAATGCACCACGGTTCCCAAGGGAGAAAAACTTATTTCCTCAACTAATCTCTTTACTGAGAGAGCAGCAGAGATCTCAACAAATATGCTGAGCTAGAAAGGCTTTTGTCCCTGGCAGAAAGCACATCAAACCCTGATACACAAAATTCATTAGACAGAGGTGAGGGAAGCACTGTCAGCCCTGCTGGCTCCCACAGTGAGAATCCCAAAATCCCAGAGTAGTTTGGGAGGGACCTTAAAGCCCATCCAGCCCCACCCCTGCCATGGGCAGGGACACCTCCCACCGTCCCAGGCTGCTCCAAGCCCTGTCCAGCCTGGCCTTGGGCACTGCCAGGGATCCAGGGGCAGCCACAGCTGCTCTGGGCACCCTGTGCCAGGGCCTCCCCACCCTCCCAGGGAACAATTCCTTCCCAATATCCCATCCATCCCTGCCCTCTGGCAGTGGGAAGCCATTCCCTGTGTCCTGTCCCTCTGTCCCTTGTAAAAGTCCCTCTCCATCTTTCTCGTAGGCCTCCTTCAGGTACTGAAAGGCTGCAGTAAATTCATCCCAGAATGTTCCAAGTCCAGGCCTTCACCCAAAATGCTATCCATTAAACCCATCCCAGACTCTGTGGGATACAAAAGCATCTGAACAGAGCCTTCTGCTCCTCAGCAGAAGCTCAGAGAACCACAGCTGGAAGTTACAGATGCTTTTATCAGAGCCCAGACATCAAACAAGCTCTGCTCACCTTCAGTTTTAGACTCATCGCTGGAATAAACTGACAACGTGAAATTCCTCCAACTGCAACAGAGAACCTCTGAGCAAAGCATGTGAATAAAAAATGAAGAAAAACTGATCCTCTATACGGGCTAATTAACTCATGCAAGGCAATGTATATCGGGCAACAGCAAATGGGAATTCCAGAAACCTGAGGCTGAATCTCTGCATCCTCTGCTCAGCTCCATCTCTTATTAACGTCAAGGGAAATTCTGATAAATAAGAGATGCAGCACCTGGCTTTTCATCTGAAGTTCAAGAATCCACAGTTACTTCTCCAAAGGAGCTGACTGTGAGGCTATTCCAAGCAGAAAGCCTGGATTCCTGGGGTGTAAACCCCAAGAGGGAATTTAGGGGAACACCAAGGGATGGCTGAGTGCAGAGCACTGCATCGCTGGCTGCTTCTGGCAGCACCAGAGCAAACTGCAAACTCCCTTCCCATTCCACATCTGCTGCTGTTCTGCCCTCAGAGGTGATCCCTGGGGAATCCACAGGCTGTGCAGAGTACAGCCCTGAATTCAGATATGTGCTTGGAATGAGAGTCTCTGGAGAGAAAAAATAAAACCACCTCAGGCTGGAAGCTGCTGCTGGCCCAGTTCCTGTGCTGGATCCAAGTCAAAGCCACCCCAAAAGGCCAACGCTGTGCTGGGAGCTCCATTTTAGGGGTAGGGATCCAGGGTAAGGATCAGCTGCAGGGAGCTTCCAGGAGGACTCCAAATGTTATAAGCAGCCAGGTGCTTTCTACTGAGTAGAGAACCAAAAATATAAAGAACTAAATATGAAACCAAATAAAGAAAGAATGAAAAATTAAGGAAAAATGAGAAGAGCATAGAAAAATGAAAATAAGAGGTTGAGAATTGCAGTTCTGGACTCTTCCCAGTCCTTTTTACCTGCCCTGTATGTGACATTTTCTCCAGGAACATCCTGCTAACAATCACAGACTCTGAGTATTCACAATTCCCCCAGGTCTGAGGTGCAGCTGTGTTTCATTGAGACCTTTTCCAAGGGGAGCCACTATGGAGAGTTCCTGGGAAGGAGCCAGCACCTCAGGACGGGGTGTTTGTGATTCGAGGATGCCCCTGTGCAGAGGTGAGAGTCACTGAGATGAGTGTCTGTCCCTGAGGTGAGCTGGCTGCAGACCCTCAGCTGCACCACCAGCTCCTCCAGGAGCCTCTCCCTCAGCCCCTGAGCAGCTCTGTGCTCTCTGATTAACCACAGCAGACAAGATAGGACCCTATAAAATCACAGAGATTTTTTATCATATCAGATAAGAAAGGCAGATTCCTTACACCACGTTTGCCAAATCTCTCATTTGTCCCACAGTTGTTAAATATGAACTGCTCTCTCAACTCAGTCTGTGTTTTTATCCTCTATCTTCTCCCAGGTTCCCTTTGTACTCTGCATTTCTGTACCACATCATTACACACAGCACCACTTGCTGTTAAAAAGATGCTGCTTTTTACACCTGCAGCAGAACTGACCTCTAGATGTGGGTGTGCTTTGTTTTTAAAGCATTTCTTTCCCCTGAATGGAAATCACCGAATTAAAGCTAGGTATTTCTTTAGCCCTTTTCAGAGTGTAACAGAATGCAAAAACATAAATCAAAGTATGTTTAAACACCTTTTCCAAATCATGTAAAAACCCATCTATCTTGCTAGCAACCAAGAGCTCTTCCTACACACTGAACACAGCAGATGTTAAAAAGCTGTTTAATCTTCTTTAGAGCACTTTAGGTAAAAAGCTGTGGCTTTCAAATATGTACAAAGAAGGTCAGAAAAGTAAAATGCCTTTGAAAGGGTTTTGCTCAGGGGCCATGGGATCTGAGGTGACCTCTGTAATTTCTTGAGTTCCCAAACTTCATTATTATCAAGGCCTCTTTCCCTTTTGATGTTTTAACTATGCTGAAGGTGGGTGTTGCTGGGTGGGGGCTGTAGCTAAACCTTTTAAGCATTTTTGATTTATTCTCCTTGCAAGGTTAGTATACCTGAGGCTGAAGTTAATGACTAGAGAGCCACTGAAGTGTAGATTCACCACAGTCACTTTCCCACCCCCCTCACAAGGATGGTTTTACATTTTCTCCTGGATGTTTAAATAAATAAATAAATAAACAAAGCTGCAGCCTCTCATCTCAAACCACACAAGTATTTAATAAAGTTACTGCTGTTAGAAAGGTTCCCCTTGCTTTACAAAAGGGTCTTGCATCTCTGCACTGGTTTATTCCCATGGACATTGCCAACATCTGCACCAAATCTTTGAGGACCTGCTCCCCTCTGAGAGCCACACTGACCTACCTCTCCTAACCTCAGTGGTCCCACCAAACACCAAAGCAGGTTTGTAGCAGGGCCTGCAAATCCCCCCTGTTCTTTTCACAGCTCTGTCATCTCTGCTAGCATGGCTTTCAGTGTTTATTACTCTCACCCTGAATAACACAGACCATTTTCCATAAGCACACACACTCACCTGCTACTTCCAAGTTATGGCATTCCTTGGTGCAATTTAGTACATCTCTGCCACACCAAAAAAAAAACCAAAATCAATGATTCATCCAATTTCAATTCAGTCATTGATCCAAAGAAATGCTAACTTCCTGTGTTTATTCCTGCACTTATAGTTTAAAACCACCAAGACCTTTTTTTTTTTTTTTTTGACAGGGAAGGTTTCTCCCTGTTTAACTCCCTCTAATATTATATTGTAGCTTCACTTGAAAGGAAAAGATCGGAAATATTTACTGCATAAGAGGTGAAGCAAAGTGTAGAATAAAACACCGTGAACAGCTGGAAAATGGGAGAAAGCCAAGAACTAAGGGAGCGCTCCTGCACACCTGCACTGCACGGACAGAGCAAGGACCCAAGGCAGTGAGGGCACAAAAAAATGTGTATTTCTCACAGACCATGGATGAGAGTTCCTTGCACAGCCCTGGAGGAGGCTGTGTTTGTTCTCGGTGGTTTCTGCAGCTGTCCCTGGGTTCCCTGCTCAGCTCTGAGTGTTATGGATGAGAGACCAGCTCTTACAGCGACTCAGCAAAGAAACTTTATTGAAGAACAGCTGGGGAAGAGGGGCTCGTCGACGGGTGGTCCCACACCACCGATGTCGCCAATGCTCCCTGTGGGCGCCGAGAGGAGGAGCCCACTCCGCTGGTCTGCGCTGGTATCCGCCTTCCCACCGGAGAGGGTTCTTCCTTTCCTCGCCGAGGTCCCGCGAAAAAGAACCCCGAGCAGGCTGCAGCACGCCCTTTTATACCGTCCTTGGCCTGCTGGGATTGGTGGATTTTGGCTCCTTCTTGTGATTGGTTCTCTTTGGATTCTGGGCCCTGATTGGCTCATTGCTCTAGGGGCGTGTCTCTTGTTAAGTAAAACTGTTCGGTGGAAGGGTCCAGAAAGTCTCGCCATCTTGATTTCTAACACTTATTAACAATTAACAAGCAGCATTAACAATTAACATTACAATTAACGATCATCATTACAATTAACTCATTACTCATATCATGAGGATGCAGGGGCGGCAGGGTCGCAGCCTCCCGTGCCTGCAGCGCTGCCTCGGGGCCAGCCTGGGGCACCAGTGCGGTCTGTGCTGTCTCCAGGAACGCGCAAGGATCCCTCCGGGTGCCTCCCGTCCCTGCACAGCCGGATCTCCCTGTCCAGCTCTCTGCAGGGATAACCCTCACTCTGCCCAGTGTATCCCCAGTGCCCCGGGCCAGGGGCTGAGCCCGTGGGGTGGCACCGGCCTCAGCAGCTGCCCCGGGCCAGCTGTGACTCCAGATGTGCTCATCGAAGAGCTCCTGGCAGCTGGAGCTGCCTCGGGAGCCACCCAGGAGGGGCAGGGCTGGATTTCTCCACGGAGTGGCACGCAGTGCCCAGGGCAGGGCACAGCACCTTCAGTCACAGATTTGTCACCTCCCGGAGCCTTTGGAACCATCAGCTCTCAGTTCACTGCCTGCCTCACTCCAGCCAAAGACACACCAGTGCCACACTCCACAAAAGTTACAATTAATTATTTTTAGCACTGAAAAGGGGAATCATGTGAATACTTGCACTTGACAGCTTATTCATTTATGTCAATTTAAATAATTTATTAGAACCAGACCCAAAAGCTAAGTTTTGTAAAAAGAAATGTGTTTGTTTCCCTACATCTCCACAATAAAGCAATAACAGAGGCGTTGTTGCTGGCAGCTCCTTGACGGAATAATTAAGGGAACATGGAAGAAGCTGCCTTTCAAGACTCATCCTCTTCACCTGGCTCCTCCTTGTGATCTGTCAGCACCCAGCTGAAATTAATTCTAAAGGGGTACACAGAGATCTATTGCACTAATTGGCAATTAAACAGGGAAATAAGGGCGAGCCTGACAGACTCGAAGATCCAGAGCCGCTCCGAAGCCAAGGCAGGTTCGTAATGCCTCTTATTTCCAACTTTTCCTTATGCTCTCCAGCTTGCAGCTCAAACACGAAGAACATTTCACTGAAAGAATTAATCGAGTCAACCTTTTATGCCAGCACTTGCCCCAACTTCCAAAATCCACCAAGCACCTGTGAGTCAGCAGGTCTGTGCTCACTGACTGATGTTGTGTGTCCAAAATAGCTCACCTCGATTAAGGGAGCACAGAAGGCTTTGGGCTGCAAAAGGCGGCCCCACACCCATGGCTGGGAGGGCTCTTTAGTGAAACCATGACAAATTGTACTTTTATTTACATTAAAGGCTGCCCCCGTGCTGCTCAGGTGATGACTTTATTTGCACTGCTGGAGCTTTTTGAGCAGCAGAGCCCTCTCCAAGCCCGAGGAGGTAAAGAGGTTATTCCTGCAGCTCTGCACCATCTGCTTTGATGTAGCTTTGCAATGGTACTGAGAGCAGATTGAAAAGGGTTGGAGATTTCATAAATGTAACGAATGATGGGCTTTAGTGTCCTGGAGTTGGAGTATCCATGACAACTCTGCTGTGCCAAGGGATTTCCAGTCAAAAACTGAGAAAGTCACTTAAAGCCTGGTTTTGTAAGATGCAGCAAGGGCCTGGTGGGATTTTTCTCTTACTCCCTAAAGACTTCCCTGCCTCCAGCTGTAATGGAAGACAACATCCACTGCTGTGGGGTTCCTCAATTTCAGCCAGCCCCAAGAGTAGTTACAGCTTAAAGAAGATCTACCTATGAAATTGTTCCCAGAAGGAAGCCCCAGTAATCCACTTAGTTTCAAAACCCAAAAATATAAAAAACCCCCAAACCACACACAAAACCCCCCACTTAAATCTGTTTCCATTGTAGCATCTGAAGAGTTCACCCAGTACAGAGCCCCAGGGGACATAAAACCTGATTATCCCTGGCACGGCACATCCCACCTAAGCCCCCCAACACACATCCCCCCAGTGCTTTTTAGAAACCCTTCTTTCTCTGGCCAAGTACTGTGAGTCAAGTGCTGGGGCATAGCTGCTGCTTTCCATTGAGTCAATTCTTTCCCTAAAGAATTACTCTTTATTCTGTCTCGTTAGATGATGAGCATTGAGAGGCACATTTGAAAGCACTTCCCTTGCAAACGCTCGGTGACACAAGCATAGGTCAGATGACAACTTTAGAGCTTTGATCCATCACTAATTCTGTTTTCCAGAGTGATCTCAGAGCATAAGCCTCTGCCCCAGCCAACTCCAGCTGCTGTTGCTGCTCCTTCTTCTCAAAGAATGAACAGAAGTGGCCTCTTCCCCTCTTGTTTCCCAACAGTGAACATGAAAGGGTAATACACAGCCCATTCCCTTTCTGTGATTAACTGATTTAACCACATTCATTATTCATGAGCACTTGAGGTTTTAATTGTAAAACTCAACCCTTATGTGGTGTAGGACTGTCAGCGGTCTGGGAGGTTCAATGCTGGGCTGTTCAGGATTCTCAGTCCCCAAGCCCCTAACTCATCACTGAAGTATTTCCTAAATTCAACACTTCAAGTGAAGCCTGTGGAACCAAGTGTTCACATCCGAAATTCAGACATTGCACAGGTGCTCTGAGATTCAGGCAGAGTATCCAATGCATTAGAGATCCAAGTTTTCCAGGATTTTACTGAAAGGCTCCTGACAGCTCCAAGTCCTGCTGGCCTGGCCCTCGGTCCACACCTTGCACACACAAAAGGCCACAGAGCCCTGAGGAGAGGAGAGCTGGGAGAGTGCCCAGCTCTGCTCCCCCGACAGCAGCACTGTCTCTGTTGAGATGGACAAAGGACACAAAGTCCAGCAGGTAAAGGCCAAAGGCCCCATTTGTTGTACAAGGTATCTTTCTATAGAGCGTTCTGCACTCATGTCATATTTCATTGGTTCTCAAATGAACACCTCTCACACTACTGGCTGCATGCTAACAACACCTATTCAGCAACAACTGTAAGTAAATAACCGACTCCTAGAGCTGGTGTGTTTTTCTCCATCCAGTGTTTATAATTCCTGCTTCTTGTTGACGCTGACTTTCTCACAGTACACAGCAATGTTTTCCAGAGCGAGGTATGGGAATGTCTCTGGGCAGTGCTGAGTTTCCCATGGGTAACTGCTCACAATATGCAGCTGAGAAACTTCCTGACCAGGCTGCCAGCATCCACAGCACTCCTTCCACAGGGACCAAGGGGCTTCACTGGGGAGACACGAAGTGATGCTGGGCAGGAATCTGAAAGAAATGCACAGACTGGGCCAGGCTGGAAGGGACCCCAGAGGGTCCCCGGTGCCACCTCCCTGCTCAGGCAGGGCCATCCCAGAGCACAGGGCACAGGGCTGTGTCCAGAGGGCTCTGCAATATCCCCGCTGAGGGAGACTCCAGCCCCTCCCTGGGCAGCCTGTGCAGGGCTGGGCACTGCCCAGGGCAGAAGTTCTGCCTCCTGTGCAGGGGCAATTGCTGGGCTCAGAGCCTGCCCGTCCCTCTGGTGCCACTGCTGGGCCCTGGAGCTCCAAAGGGGACCAAGGTGACAGCAGGAGTGGCACAGCAAGACTCCTACAAAGTGAGCACCATCACACGGGATAAAAGCCTCAGGAGACCAGACTGGTCAAGCCCCGCTCATTAGTTCCTGGTAATGGGTAAGAGGTTAATTAACCACCCAGGAACACCGCCGGGCCTGCTGCAGTTACATCCAAACCCAAACAGGAGCAGCACCTCTCACACAACTTACAGGGCTGATCTCCAGATAATTTATTAACTCATTTGTGCTTCTTTTGTCACTAAAGTTACCAGATTTTTATAGTGTCCATGGCCAGCACAAAACCCAACCCGACCAACCCAAGCCCATCCAACAAAAGAGTTTCCCAAAAGCTTCGTGGGTGCTGCTGTTTGCAGTCCTGAGGTTCTGCAGTTCAGCAGCAGCTTTTGACAACAAAAACGCATTGTGGAAATTTGGTTCACAAGTAGACAGCACTGAAAAAACTGCATCCCTACCAAATCTAATTTGATTAGCATTTATATAGAGAGCTTTCAGTATTTTGGACAAAATACTGCAAAAAAATAAGTTGATAGTCTTTTCCCTTGTTAAAAAACAAACCATGGGCTCAGGCATGTTTGGAAAGTTCTTTCTATTGAGAAAAAGGCTTTCCACACTTCTCCAGTTACAAATTAATAAAAAAGTAAAGAAAACTTAATGAAAAGCAGATGCAAAAATATTTTTAACAAATTTAAATCCTTCTGTGAAGTTGAAGATTACCTTGGAACATAGTTTTTAACTAATAAGCTCTTAGACCCCAAATGATATTTTAAAATAAACCCTCTAATTTCAAATTGTTATGGCTACGGGGAATTTTCTAACTGGGATCCAGGTAGTTTTAAATGGAAATAAAGAGGCAAGGAAAACGATAACAGAAATTAATTAAGGGAATTAAACAGAGTCAATAGATTCCTTTCATGTTCAAAGTAATGCAAGGTCTATATTCAACAAATGGGAAGGTAAATCAGAAAATTTCCTTTATGTCCACTCCTTAAATCTCTACTTAATTGATTTCATGCACTTTACATCGTTATGAGCTTACAGTTACCATGTTAATAGAAATAAAAGACATGGCTCCAGTAATGGCTTCGCTAAAACTAAAATACAATGGGAGTGCTGTAAGTGATCTTTCTTTGCTGACAATATTGAATTTAACTAAATATAGAAGACAGTTATATAGATCTACTGGGATGTGCTCCTGCAGAGGATCTTGGACAACTGAGAAACATTATAATATAGAGACCTGTCACAGAGACCTGAGTCCCAGCTCATTGTAGGTTGCCTGATGGGATTGACAGAAAGGAAGGAATGAAGGAGGGAAGAGCAGAGCTGTGGCTGCCCAGGGCAGCAGGAGCCTTCATTCCCCAGCCAGGAGCAGACAGCCCTGGAGAGAAGTGACACGGTGCCAGGTAACTGTTTCAATCCCTGGCAGTCCTGCTGCTTTGCACGCTGAAGTTGCTTGAGCTGCTTTGAACAGATGATTTTTATGAGGTTGGCTGAGAGACACAAGTGTTGTTATCCTGCTGCAGACCTCGGAACAGGGTTCCTCCTCTGTCATGGTTTGGGACTTCTCTCACACCTCCCACAGCTGCAACAACTGGGACAGCTCTGACACACAATCACAGCTGTCTGACTCAAAATTAAAATCCATTTTACATCACAAGACTACATTTCTTTAATTCAAGATGAAATTAGAAGCAATATTTGTTTTTCCAGAAATCTCAGGATTGACAGTTTCCAGCTATTCCCTTCCATCAGGTCTGTGCACTGAACTGCTCAGCTTTCTTGTGCCCATTTATGATGCCTCAACTTTGAAATATCAGAGCACCAGCCACATTATCAGTGCTGAATCTTGACAGGAATAGCTAAGCCACTCCACCTCCTCCTGCCTCACCACAAAGGATTGCCTGCTCGAGGTGTCATTCCTTGTCTCTTTGGTTTAGTTTTCAGACTAAAGCCATTGGTCAGGAGTTCCTCTGAGGGACTGACTACCCAGCCTGAAACCTCTCACAGTCAGACACCAGCATTTATTTCACACCTCTCTACTTCCACCTCGCTTCTGTCTTGAGTATTGTTCTTCAAATATTTATAGTGGATTATATCCCATTCCTCTCTCAGTCACCCTCCACACATTTTCCTTATTAAGCAAATCCCCCAAGCTCCTGTTCCTTTCCTAGCTACTCTCTGGCCATCTCCTCCACTGCAGTAACTCCACAGTGACCAGAATGTCGTTTCTTTTGGGTGCACCACATCAATACCTCCTGGAGAGGAGCAGAGCCCAGTGGAGCCAGCTGGATGCAGGTCTGGCACTCTGGCACGGACCTTCCCCCAGGCCCTGGAGGCGTGACACTGGCTTTGGCAAGCAGCCACAGCAGCTCTCTGGGGACAGGGAGGGACAGGCTGGGCGTCTGACAGCTCAGCACACCCCCAGCTGCCCCCTCTGGGCAAGGAACACTTACACCAGGCAGGAGTTTCCTCTGGCAGCCACACAACATCAGCTTCACACTCAGCAGCTCCTGGAGACAAGAAAAGAGCAAAGACTTCAACAGGAAAGAAGGATAAGGAGGAAATCGCCCTGCCTGTTCTGTCCCCTGCAGCCTTGCTGCGGGTGGAAGGGAGCCTGGGCTTTGCAACTACAACCTCTGCAATCCTGTTTCTTTCTCTTTGGGGGTGGATTGATGTCCCTGGGCTCAGAGGCTCCTCGTACATTCCATCTCCCATTCAACTTTCAGCACCTGGTTTACATTTCCAATGGCTCCACGCAGGATGCGTTACAAATGCAATAAGCAGGAATTCTGCACGCACAATAAAATCCAAATGTGCTCACAGATCATGAGGGTTGAACAAGAACAAATGAATGAGACAGAGTGTCAGGAAGGAAAACAAAAATCCGGGCAATAATGGAAGGGGAAATAACAACAAGCTCAAACTAAGCTAACTTTAATGTACGAATATTCTTATGTTCAAAAAACAAAGCCTACATTTAACAAGTTCATAGGCAAATCAAGTTGCATGTATTTATTTCATACACATTTCTTTCTTTTACTGTTACCAACATATTTAAGTATACTGCTTCAAGAAATAAATTCCTTTTAAAAAGAGATATTTCTCAGTGTTAATGTAAGAAGCATTTTCCTCAAGTTCGTAGAATTTTTGGCAGACACCTCTTAATCTTGAGTAAGATCAATAATCTGAGAAGGTGAGAAGAGCCGTGTGCCCAGGCTCTCCCCCAGGGGCTGAAGTGCCCTCCTGGCCCAGCCCAGGCTGCTGCTGTCCCCTCCCAGTCAGTGCCAAAGGTCTGGCATTTCCCTGCCCTCCTGAACTGATTCCCCCACGCTTCACCTCACTGTGTTCTCCTCAGAGCCCCTGCACATGCTGGTTCTCTTGCACTCTCTGAAAAGCACTGTGCAGCACTAGGGAAGTATCTGTTCTGTGCAGAAGTTCACCAAGTTTTGCTCTTGACCCAGATCCTGAAGCCATTTCAGTTTCCAGTTCTCATGAGCTGAAATTCTACATTCTTGTCCATGTACTTTCTTTAGCTGTTTAAAAACCCAACATATCACATGCAGCAAAATACTCTCCCTTTCACATACCCATCCCACGACCTCTGGAATGCAGCTTTCTCCAGAACAGCCAGGAAGAGCTTCCCAGGTTTATTTCACCATATGAATTCATTCAAAATGTTCTTGATAAATGGTGACGAGAACAGTTTTACACTTGGAAAGTAAAGGTAAGTGTGAGATGGTGGCAAAAAGCAGGAGTGTGAAAAAAATCACTGCTCCCAACAATATTCAGCAGTGTCCTTAGGGGTTTTGGGAAGCAAACTTGGCAACAAGAGCAACACTGGAAGGACTATCACTCAATAGCTGAAATAAATGTTGGTTTCTGCTACGATGGGCCAGCTGGGTTTATCCTTGTCAAGAATATCACACATGGCTGGCTCACAGTCTATTACAGAGAGGCAATGATTCCAGCCAGGGCTCTCAGGGGCCAGCCTGTGCCATCTGTAACACCAAGTGCCATACACAAGATTTGCTCTGCAGATGTGTAATTAACAGGAAAAAATTAGCTTCCAAGCAAAATACCACTGGTAAAACATCTCAGTTCCTTTTCCTTATGTAAATATGGAGTTCTGCTTCATTATAAACCAGTACAACAGAAAGTTATCCCCAAAAATCCACGCTCTCCCCTCCATTCAGAAACGAATAGCTCAGCCCTCAGTAGAAGTGAATGTCTCAATTCATCATGATTTCAATTCCTTAGTAGCAGTTTCAGTACGGCCGAAAAGGGCAGAGGTTCAGAGAGGTAAAAATAAAACTCTCCCTTTTCCTGTTAGTTCATTCCCAAGCCCAGAAAGCTCTGGTGGAAGGGATGAGGGGAAGTTGTACTGCTGAGGGTTCTGTGGCACTGCAGTTTGAGCAAGCCTGGAGCTCTCCTCATCCTTCCTCACTGCTCTGGGAGCTTTGGCTCAACCTGCCCAAGCCAAACAGCTCACCTGGGGGTCCTGCACATCTCTGAGCAGCTCTTTTCGGGCACCTCTGGCTGTGTCTGGTGTCTCTGTGCAGCTCTTTTTGGGCACCTTTGGCTGTGTCTGGTCTCTCTGAGCAGCTCTTTTCGGGCACCTCTGGCTGTGTCTCTGAGCAGCTCTTTTCGGGCACCTCTGGCTGTGTCTGGTGTCTCTGAGCTGCTCTTTTTGGGCACCTCTGGCTGTGTCTCGTGTCTCTGTGCAGCTGTTAGCTCGCCTGCACGAGAGACTGACTCCTCTTCTCTGCAGAGATGCAAGTTCCATTTCCTTCCACCGAGCTGTACCAGGATCTGCTTTCTGCTCCTGCCCAGTGTCCTCCCGCAGCAGGAGCTGGGCCCTGACCTCCCTGACAGCACTGCCAAGCACAGACCCAAACTGGCAAACCCATTTCCACTGGAAATAACCCCAGTCTCAGGGCTTGGCTATCAGCTTCAGTTTGACCTTCCAGAAAACAACCCAGAGCAAATCTCAGGGTATCGCCATGGAGACAGACCAGCCAGGCTGAGACTCTGGCCAGGCCAGCCACCAACATCACCCCGTTGCAAATCCCACTCCACAACCCTTGGCAAAGGTCCCTGCACCCTTTCACAGAGCTGCTGCAAAGTCACAGTGGAGGCAGCTGTGTGGTTGACACCTGTTTGATGACTGGATTCACTGCCATGTGAGATTTACCCAAAGTAGCACAAAGAGAATAAATTCCAGGAGCAGAGATGGTGTTACACCAGCGTTCTACCCGAAAACTGAGGCTCTTGCATTAAACGTAGAAGGAAAATTTCAATGCAACGTTTAAAATGACAGGTTTTTCCTCTCAAAAGTATTAAGGTACTGTGATCTCAACTGTTATTTCTGATGAAAAAAATAGTATCACCATTATTGTCATTATGCAATATTTTCATTGTGGAAAAATGTGGTTTTTTATTGTGGTTTCTCTTCTAATCTCTGTTTAAAGCATAAAGCCTTTCTGTTTACTGCATGAAAATTCTTTGTGTGTTTTTTTAAGTGTGGAAAAAGCAAAAGCAAGCTAGCAGTAACCAAGACACTTCTAAAACAAACACAGACCTTCACAAAGTGCCCTACAGTCACAGACATTGTTCCTTGCAATGTTATTTCCACCTTCATGCCACCTACAAGACTTCATTTATTATTGTACCTCCTGGAAGAACCAAGTTTATACACAGTTATACACAGTGAGTCGCCCAAAGTCACAGGAACAGAAAAAAACCCCAAACACATAGAGAAACATGGCCAGGAGGAATCAGATCAGCAGCTCTGAGTATTAAAAGGGCAGGAAATATGAAAGCAGAGAAAAAACGGATCCTGCTGACACTCTTTCCCAGATTAAGCATATCTGGTACATCTGACTCCTGTTGTCAACTGGAGTAAGAAGATATAAAAGGAAAGCAGATATGCCACACATCTGTGTTATTGCACGTACCGAGGGAAGGTTTTATCTGCTGCTTGGGTGAAGAGAGAACACCTCCTTGTTCATGACCAGTGAGAGGATTTCACATTGCCTACATCCTCTGATAATATCAGAACCTGTCTCGGGGCGGGGCTCAGAAATTATTTACTTGCAGGTGAGTGATTTGATCCAGGAGAGCAGGCAGCTAATCAGCCTGGAGTCACTGGAACATCAGCTCCTCTACTGAAATCACTTGTTTTTAACTGGCTGCTGACTGTCATATTCCATTGCTTCAAAACCAGCCAGCCTACGCCTCAGACACACACAAGTAGCTACCAGGGCTCCCTTACAGACTTCCTGAATACATTTAGGACCTCCAACAGGAATTCATCTTATAACAATGGATTCAGGAGACTAAAAATAATAACACACCCCCAAAACCTAGATTTTTCCACTCAGCAGCACAGGAAGACAGTAACAGTGCTGAGACAATGGCCTCCCACACTGCCTTGCTTTCCCAAGGCACAAAACCTGCCTTCCTCACTCTTTTGCCCAGACCAAAACCAAAGAGCAAACTGGCTGAAAAGCCCCAGACCTGCTGTCCTCCTTGCGTTCCCTGGCAGTGTGGTGAACCAGGAGACCCTCAGGGGATCAGTGCTGTCAACACCAGTCTGGCATGGCCTGAGATGCCAGGCACAGGCACAGGTGACAGCAGCACGCCCCCCAGCCCTGCCAGGCTGAGCCTGGCACAGACCCCGGCCCCAGTGTTGCACCAGACTGACAAGCCTGCACTCCAGTCCAATTTCTGGTTCAGCTATTAGGTGACGACAGGCTAATGGGGAAAATTTATACCAATTCCTGTGTAAGTGCTTTTAGATTCACAGAGAGATAAAAGCTAAGAAATTATTAGCACTAGAAGAGATGGATGATCTTTGAATTGCGCTGCTTTTTGCCTCAGTCTGTGTCCTTATAAAACTTCCCATATGCTAAAAGAAAGCCTTGGCACTCCTGAGAGCAGCATCAGCTCAGCCAAGACTCAGTTTGCCTGCTCAAATCTCTGTGTCTTACCCTCCTCTTTAGTTCTCCTTCCAAACGCATCACTAAAACACTCCAGCCTTATCTCAGCAAATTTACTTAAGCAATTTTGTCCTACATATTAAATTGTTAGAAAATTTATATTTTCCCTTTATAAAACATACAAGTAGCCTATAAAGATGCCAGTCAGGCTTTGATAGCCCCAGTTGGGTCAGTACAGTAACCAAACTCATGGTTCTTACCTGCAGTCACCTTTGAGGACGTGACTGAAAGTTAAACAGGTCATGCTGAGCAATAGCAGAATGGTAATTAGATTTTCTCATCCTCAGGTCTTCTGGGCTTATCTCCTTCCCAGCAGAAATCCCTTCATTACTCGTATCACACCAAAAAACCCAGCAAACAGGACATGTGTGAGATTCTCTGGGAGACTTGCTTGAAAATCAAAAAGTAAAGGAAATCAGGAAGCTCCTGGTGCCCACCCAAGGCAGGGACAGGGTGACACACGCAGGAACAGGAGCCAGGTTTGAGCAGTGAGCACCAGCACCTCCTGCTACAGGAGTGGGGAACATCTGCAGAGTCTGAGAGGCCAAAAGGGTCATTTGCCACCTCCAGCACATGCGTGGCACACTGAGACCCAGGAGTGAGGAATCCTGAGTTTTGATCAGGATTTCCAAGCTGGTGCATAGGAAATGTGCTCTACAGAGCTGCATCCCCACCAGCCCTAGCTGGAAAGGTCTCTCTCCTTGAGGACATTTGATATTTGTATGAACTTGCTTTTAACAAGCATGGACCTGGATGAGGAACAAGTTTCAGGTGCAGTGGCTTAGAAATCCTTTATGTACAGATCCTGTCCCAAGAGCTGGGCAGCCCCTGGTCCCAGCTGCGGCTCTCAGCACAAACTCACCCTTAAAAAGAGAAATACAAACCAGATTTAGGTTACCAACCGTCTCAGAGAGACCACAGAAACACAGGACCAAAAACTGCAGCTGTAAAGGGAGAATCCAGTGCCCCTACATGCATCAAGGAAATGTCATATTTAATGGCATAATGCCAAGACAGATTTTCCATATCACTAATGATTATTCCACTAAGTAGTTAATTAGGGAACCACAGCAAAAGCAACTCTTGACACTGCCCTGGCCAGCGCTGAGGTCTCAGTTCTTCATGCAGATCCCTTGGTGTTTAAGGTCCACTTTGGATTAACAGAAAAGAGACTCATGCTGCAATCAAGAACTACTCAAAGTAAGCTCAGAAAAACCCCTCAGAAGTGCAAAGAGCAAGCTCCTTGCAGATGGCAGAAAGGTTATATAAAGACACCACACTGAGGCTTCAAGAGGTGAAGCTGCACCTCAAATAAAGAGCACCTGTACTAGTCCTGACTGTACAGGCACTACAAACTAGGTCAAAACACTTGGAGGAGCAGCTTGCAAAAGCTGTAACATCTAATAATAAACCCTTTATGAACAAATGGTAGTAGCCTGCCAGAGAGTCTGCAGGGCCCGGGGATGATCAAGGGAGAAATGGATCTTTTACACAAGATGAGCCCACAATAACAAAGATTGTAGTTTTTCCTTTTCAGTTGGAAGGTGTCAGTGCTAGAAGTCCTTTTTTTCCCCCTCAAGACAGTGGGAGCTGGTGGCCCTGGAAGACCCACATGAATTTGAAGTGCCAATGGAAGAGTTTTAGCAAAGGTAGAAAGCCCTGAGTGCCCAATCATGAGCAGAGAACAGAATTCAACCAAGAGTCTTCAATTCATTCAAAGAAAAGAGCTGAACTTCTAAATTTTCTATTTATTCAATATCCAACTTTGACCCCATGTTTAATCCTGCACGGGAATTTTTAACCTGACTTTTCTGGGAGGGCATAAATATAATCTCCAAATAAATGTTCATAAGGAAACACCTCTACAGTGTTTTGCTCTGTGCAGTAAGAAAAGCAATGCATGAAATGACAAAGGCACAAGACTTTCTCCAGGTGACTTGCACAGGTCTTCACTGTGGAATAGTTACAGCTCCCAACTTTGTAGGCTGAAGAAGCCAGGTATGCAAATCCCTCCAAAAAAAGCTCATTGCATATCTGATAACTCCTTCATGGGCACCTCTGAAAATCTAATATTCCTTACAAGTGGACCAGTTTACCAATTAAAAATCAATTATGTTCTGTAACAAAACTCCAGAAGTTCACAGAGGTGCCCAGCTGGACATGGACAGACTGGATTTCTCTCTCTGACTCTCACTCACCCCAGTCTGGGCACTTTCTAAAATGGTTTGGGTGAACAACCCAGTGTAACATTTCTCCCCCTGCTAGGTACAGACTGGGTTAAGTGACTTGAGTTAGGATGGAGATTTAACTTGAGCTCTGAATGAGTTTGGTTGGGAGTTCTCTCATTCATGTCCCTGCTCAACACCTCCAATTTCAGCAGAATAATGTGGCCTTAGAGGATTGCGTGTCAGCTACTTTGCTCCAGTTTTGTTCCTGCACTCTGCAGTTGCAGCAAAATCCTGTGCCTGATTCCCTCTGTCGAGTGGTTGTAAAAGCACAAGTAACCATTAAACCAGCAAAAACTTACAGCTACCCCTGCCAGCGGAACATAAATTAACTCCATGGTCCCAGACTGTATTATAAACAGGTACTGCAGCACTCAGGCTATTTAATAAGATGATATTTAATTATCTCACTGAGAGCTGTGAGGATAAATTCACGTCTGTAATTAACACTGACTGAAGCCAGAGCCTGTCCCTGTGAGCACAACGCCACGAGGAGGCCTGAGGGGACAGCAGGGGGGAACAATTCCCCACGAGGACCATGACTGCAGTCCTTGGAATCATGGAATGGTTTGGGTGGGAAGGGCCCTTAGAGATCACCCCACCCCACCCCTGCCATGGCAGGAACACCTCCCCCTGTCCCAGGGGCTCCAAGCCCCATCCAGCCTGGCCTTGGGCACTGCCAGGGATCCAGGGGCAGCCACAGCTTCTCTGGGAAATCCATTCCAGGGCCTCCCCACCCTCCCGGGGAACAATTCCTTCCCAATATCCCATCTAACCCTGCTCTCCTGCTGTTTGATGCCACTCTCCTTGCCCTTTCCCTTTTTAAAAGCCTCTCTGCAGCTCTCTGAGCCCCTTTGGGTACTGAAGGGCCACAAAGAGGTGAGCCCAGAGCCTTCTCCTCTCCAGGATCCCCATTCCCTCAGGCTGTTTCAGGCTCCAGCCCTCTGGTCACCTTCGTGGCCTCCTCTGGACTCACTCTAACTGCACACACTCTTGATTTGAACTAAAGCAGTTGCTTCTCAGTTCACTGGATAAAAGTGAATTTACCTTCTCTTATATTTTGGTACCAACGTGCCTCACAACCCTGGATGTTTGAAGTAGCAGATGTGAATTTTAGGAACTAGGCTTGTAGGATAAAACTTCCTGAGCTACTGTAACTTGTACCTACATTTTTAAATGATTTTCAAATGATACAGCTGAGAGCAAAACACATTCATCTTCACCTTGTCAGCTTGGAGGCTGTCAAACAGAGCAGGATGGACACAATTCTCTCACATGCACAAGGACTTGGCTCACAATTAGAATTCATTTCCCAGTAAAACACATAAAAGCAAAGTTCCTTCAATAAAATACTTTCAGATCTCTAAAAGGTTGGAAGGCAGTTTAAATTCTCATGATGCAAGTGCACTTGAACTCAGTCCTTTCCATTCGACTCTGATCTATTTGCTGTTTTGCATTTCCCACAGGACTTAGCACTCCAATTTTCCCTTGATGTCTGCCATTCCTGAAAGCCCAGAGGAAATTATAAGAATAGCCTAATACAGATGAAAAATGAAGCAATCAATAGACACTAAAATGGAAAATTGCATACATGTATATTATATTAACTACACAGAAATACATCTTCCATGAGACTGTACAGTAATAGTTGCAAAAATAAATCACACCCAAAAAGGGCTTATTAATGTTATGGGAAATAATGTTGCTTTTAATGTAATTTTTACTGATGGCTTGCTAATTTACTTTTGAGTACTCTGTAATTAGTAGTCTCTGCAGCAATTTAGGTTAAGAAAAGAAAAATCAGAGGCTATGTAGGTCAACACCGACATTGTTTATGATTTTAAAATGGAAAAGAAATCCTGAGGGATTCCAAAGGCTGCTTTGCCAACAATTGTGGATTCCCAGCTATGCAAACCCTGAATTATGAGAGGAAGGCAGAATTGGAGATGCTAATTAATATTTCAGTTCAGTATTGGATGAGAGGGCAGAATATCCAAGACAGCCTCAACATTTACCAAATGCACTTTGAGCAATCCTTAATTTGGTGGTTTTTGTCAGTGCTGTTTGACAGTACCACCAGAACGACGCACAATGGAGCACAAGACAAAGGTTATGGCTGTCCCTGTTATTTTTTCATAGGCAGAGGCATAAATCTGGCCATTTATACTAAGGTTCACATCCTCAGTTTACTTAAGAGAAAGCCTCTGTTGATTCATGGAGCCAAGGAGCCCCTCTGAGCAAACAGAGACACATCCTGCTTTTTCCATCCACAGCTCAGCTGCGTGCCTGAGGCCTCAAACCTGGACTTGCACCCCTGCATGATTCTCAGAGAGACAAATTAATACACCAGATTTTAGGAACAATGTATTCAGCAGCCTTCAGTCAAAACCAGAACCGTATGATTTGTCCTTTTAAGCACAGCCCAAAGTGAGTCTGGAGCATTACAGCAAACATGCACGTGCCCTTCACTAATGCAGCAATACGTTTTTTTAAGTCTCTATACAGGTATAATATGCTAATGTCAGATAGAAATGTATTATTATGAATAATATTATGCTCTATTCACTTGGTATGTCCTCAAATAGGATGTAATAATCTCTCAAGCTTCCCCTTTTCTATATATCCTCTTAAGAAGGAGATGAATTTTTGTGCTCGTTCACAAGCAAGGCACAGACTCCATGCAATGAACGTTATCCAAATACATCCAAAGAACGTCTCTTTTTTAACCCAGGCAGCATCCTCCCCAGAGGCCAAAGAAACCCTTGTGGAGAAGAAAATAAACATGTGTAACTTCCTTATTCTCCTAAAATATATCTCCACACAGACTCCGGAAGATGAATCTGATGTGTTATAGTAAATTATTATATACACTGTGGATACAGGACATGGGATTAAAGAGGAAGCCAAAGAAAATTATGTAAAATTATTATTCTTCAATAGCACATAAACAGCAGTAGAATCATGGAATACCCTGAGTGAGAAGGGACCCACAAGGATCACCCAGCCCAGCTCCTGGCCCTGCACAGATCCTCCAAAAATCCCACCCTGGGCATCTCCTGGAGCTCTGGCAGCCTCAGAGCTGTGCCCATTCCCTGGGGAGCCTGGGCAGTGCCCAGCACCCTCTGGGGGAAGAACTTTTCCCAAAATCCAACCTGGATTGTTCCAGCTGCCCCCTGGGCCCTGTCCCTGTCACACAGAGCAGAGGTGGGAGCTGTCCCTCAGGAGGAGCTGCAGGCTGTAAATTGCCTCTCCACACCACTGACATTTCAGGAGGTTTCTGAAGACACTGGGGCTCGTCACCCTTGCTCTCCCCCTCGCAGCCTGACATAACTGCAGCTCTCTCATCACAGAACGTGGTTCTTTTTAGCCACATTCGTGCTCTTCTCTCTGTGTTCCTGAGCACAGGGATCTGTGTCTGTGAGCAGCTCTATCACGAAGCACATGGGAACCTCTGACCTTGCTGAGAGGATCCTTTCTGGAGGAGCTGCTCAGGGAAGAGCCAGAGGCTGCTGCAGACTTCCATCGCAGCCCTGTGTGCTGTCTGAACTCCCCGGGCTGCAGGTGTTTGCTGTGCCCCTGGCCCTGCAGGGCTCTGAACAAGGCTATCAGAAGCAAACACAGCCCAAGGCTGCTGCAGGGAGCCCCGGCCGTGCGGCAGCGAGGCCAAGCCCAGAGCACAGGGGTTCTCTGCAATCTGGGAGCAGATAACAGAATACAGATGTTAGCCCCGCTATTGAATTTACTGCTGGGGACTGGTCAAATGTTACCGTGGTGACTGTGGTACCAGAAAGTCCCATTGAGCAATTCAAGAATCCTATCTCCCTCTTTGTTCACAGCGATTATGCTCTCTTTGCTCTCTTCATTCTTCAGCAGATGTAGCTGGAGGCTCACAGCCAGTTCCTTAGTTTTAACCAATATATTTTATATGCTTCAGCAAGGACTTCTAAAACCAGAAGTTTCTCTAATCCAGTGTGTAACACTCTCTTTGATTCTTAACAGAAAAATGAATACTTGGTCTTCCAACTAACAAGACTTCTCATTTAAAAAGAAAAGTAGAGTTAGCAATATGCTCTCTAGCACTTTTCCAATATTTTTTAATGAACATATAAATAACATTTTTAGACTTGAAGATGTTTCCTTACTTCCCACATGTAGAAAGTTTTTGACAGGAAATAATTTTATCATCTAATATTAAAACACAGTATCAGGCATCCATTAAAGACGTTGTGTGGAACCTAAAACAATTTAATCTCCTGGTAATGCCTCTCTTCCACTGTCATGGTGATTTCACTTTGTCAGAAGTGATTAAACTCATGAATCCTATTAAACTTATCACCCTATTAAACTTATCACCAGCTTGTTTTAATTTCAGAACACACCTCCTTGCTGGAATGGAGATTGCATCGGGTCTGAGGCTAAATGAAAAGGCAAAGGTTGTGCTGCTGTGAAATCCCCCCCCAGTCCCACTGAGGGTTATGGGTTTGGGTGTCCAAAACCTGAGCAAAAGGGAGCCACAGAGCCCCTCGGGGCAGCCCCTGTGCTCCCAGGGAGCGGAGCCACCACCACTAACGCAGCGGGCACTCAGTGGCTGGCTGCACAGAGATCTGCCCCAGCACAGCTCCCTCTGCCCAGCCTCTCCAAAAGGCCCTGGGACAGGTCCTGTCTACTGAGCACCGAGATGGAAACATGGGAAGTAGAATCATTCCTGCAAAATGGAATCATTAAGGTTGGGAACAACCTCCGAGGTCACTGAATCCACCCTGTGCCCCATCCCCACCTTGTCCCAGAGCCCTGAGTGCCACCTCCAGGCCTTCCTTGGGCACCTCCAGGGATGGGGACTCCAAACCTCCCTGGGCAGCCCCTTCCCCTTCCTGACAAACCTTTTCCATGGGGAAATTCCTCCTGATGTCCAACCTGACCCTCTCCTGGCATAGCCTTTGCTTTTGTCCTCTCAAATCCAAAAAACGAGGATTTCTGATGTGAAGGGAAAATTACAAAATCCGATCCCCCAGACAAGATAATATTTGATTAAACTGTTCTGTCAGAATAATGCCCTAAATACCCCCTTTTTGGTGACTACAGTCAGGACTCCTTTTCTGAACAGATACAACCAGAGGCTCTTTGTATCCAGACATGAACATGACTCAAGATCAGAACTTCAACTTACTTGAGGCTTCTTTCAAGCAAAGTTAGGAGAAGAGTGAACATGAGTTTTACACTGATAACAGTAATTACAATAATCTGTTCTTTGACAAAGAACTTGTACCTCAGAACCAACCCCTTGTCAATGTAGAGGCTGGCAGGGCTAATTCTGGAAACCCAAAACCTGAACCACTCAGTACAGTCGCTATTTATTAGCATTTCTACGTATCCAAGGGTTCCATGGTCCTTTAATTTCCCACACTGTGTCTGGGTTTCAGAAGACAGCAACATTTTTGTAAAATTGTGCTTAGAAAAACCTCAAAAATTTTGTCAGGTTCCCACTCAGGGATTCAAATAGAATTTACAAACAGAAATTTCTATGAATTTCCTGCAGGTCTGCATCTGGACAGATGTGTGAGGTACCCTTTTACAGAGGGTGGGAAAGCAAAGGCCCAGGGCAATGAAACCCTGTGCTCAGAAGCACCAGCAGAGCAGGGGATGAGCCCAGGGCTGCAGATTCCTTGGTTTGGGGATCTGATCAGGAACACGTGACACTTTCTGAACCTCAAGTTTTCACCATGCAAAGGGAAGCTAAGGAGACAGGGAAGATGAGAAAGAAGGAATTTCTCCACCATTTATCTTCTCATATTTTCCTTGTAGAAAAACGTTAACAATTCATGTTTATCAACTTCCAGTTTCTTCCTCCACTTGTCACACTAAGTGACAACTTGCTGGTTTATTCAAAATATATGTTAGCTGTTGTACATTTCCACTTGCTTTGATTAAGAAACAGAAAGGAATGATGCAGAGAGGCAGAGTATTGGGAGCTCTGGGTGAAGAAAAGGGAGAGAGGAATTATTAGCTTGTAAATAACAAAGCCAATTAAATGGGCAAGTCAGAAATCTCTCAGAGAACAGGATGTGAGCAGCTCTGTGGAAAACCATCTCTGTTGGTGAAGTCCTGTGAGCTACCAAGTTTTAATGTTTCCACAGAACTGGAAGCACCTGCAGTTCTCGTGATTCATTTTACAGAACAATCTCCGAGTCAGAGCTGTTGTGTGAGCAAACCCTCTATTCCAGACAGATCCACCCTTGAACCCAAACACCAGGACAGGACAGAAGCTTCTCCAACAGTCTCCTCACTGCTTGCAGCAGCAGCAGCCTGCACCCAGAGCCTGGCAGAGCTGAACAAGAGGCAGCCTTTGCACATCAGGTTCTCCTGGGCTGTGCTGAGGCCTTAAGTTTTAGCTTTTATATTTTCCAGATCAGCACTGCTTTAATGTACAACTCTAAAACCCCACAGCCTGCCAGCTGCTGTCTCACCGTTTTATTCAGACAACACAACTTCTCTCCAGGCCCTAACTTCAAGGACACCCTGTTTTTCCAAGCCTCAAAAACCATAAACAACCCAAGAACAGCAGTGAAGAGAAAGGTGGGGTGAACTGGAGAACGGGACTGCACCACCTGAAGCTGTAATTGGACAATTAACCTCTGACATGGAGATGGACCAAGCTTTTATCTGTCCAAAGAACATGTGTTGGTCCATCCTGGGTGCAGCCTGGGCCAGGCTCTTGTGCTGCCCAGGGTGTGCCCTGTGAAGGCCTTTCAATAAACACCCTCTTTATTCTTTTACCTCTGTCGAGCCTCTGTTCCAGGTGCCTCTCAAGGCACGGTGCTCCTGGCTGAGCTCTGCCCTGCAGAGCGCTGGCAGCACCACTGGAACCCTCTGCCTTCTCCAAGCAGCAGCAGGAGAAGCAGCAGAAGCAGGAGAAGCTTCTGTGCCCAGCTCAGAGAAGCAACTGAAGAACTTCCCGCGTTCTCAGGCAGGGAAGGGAAGCCACGAGATGAGCGAGGCACGTTCCTCGCTCGCTGTGTACAGCTTCCCACCCTCCAGAGGCCTTTCAGCATCACAAGTTCCCTCTTCCAAGAAAGCTCTGGGCTTGGAGAGCACAGCCTCAGCTCGCAGGGCTGTTTCTCTCCGTACTCCTGGAGACAGGCTCACTCATCTAGGTGGTAAATTATTCACGCTGCACGTTCTCAGTCTGGGCCCTGGCATCACATATCGTGTTTAACGTGGCAAAATCAATATATTCTGAAAGCTGTGGTAGTCTGTGGCAAGCTGTGGAATTATGAATATTTTCTCCAGCTACATAATTTTGCCAGTTTTGTTCTATTTCAGTTAAAAGTAGTTTCTCAACGACACACAGTAAATTCTGAACATCACCACAATAGCACCTCATATTTTAGAGAACAGTGGCCTGCAGGAAGGATTGAGGTATACTGTTGGTAGCCTACTTAACACTGTAAAGCCAAATATAAATTCATGTTTTATTTGTTGGTAATGTCCAAGTCTATAGGGGTCTCCAAACCAAAACATCAACTATGTCTCCATAGTTTTGAAAAAAATTGGAAATGCTTGCTGAAATGTTTAGCGACTGACTGGCATTAAACACTTACGAAACAATGACAACCTCTCTCGTTCAGAAATTAAATTTCAGAAGAGTAAGTTGGCTTGGACGAGCTGCAGTGTGACCAGCAGGACCAGGGCAGGGTCTGTCCCCTGTGCTGGCACTGCTGGGGCATGTCCAGTGCTGGGGTCACTGCTGGGGCATGTCCAGTGCTGGGGTCACTGCTGGGCCCCTCAGGACAATGCAGACCCTGAAGGGCTGGAGCACGTCCAGGGAAGGGAACGGAGCTGGGAAGGGGCTGGAGAATGCCTGAGGGAGCTGGGAAAGGGGCTCAGCCTGGAGAAAAGGAGGCTCAGGGGGGACCTTGTGGCTCTGCACACCTCCCTGCCAGGAGGGGCAGTGAGGGGGGTCGGGCTCTGCTCCCAGGGAACAGGGACAGGAGGAGAGGGAACGGCCTCAGGCTGGGCCAGGGCAGGGTTCGGTTTGGATTTTGGGAAAAACATTTTCCCCTAAAGGTTTGTCAAGCCCTGGCACAGCTGCCCAGGGCAGTGGTGGAGTCCCCACCCCTGGAGGGGTTTAACAGCTGCTTGGATGTGGCACCTGGGGACATGGGGCAGTGGCGGCCTTGGCACTCCTCATTAAGGAGGACTTGATGATCTAAAAGGTTTCTTCCAACCTAGGTGATTTTATTTTATGATTTTCCCTAATTTCATTGTGATTGCACAGGTACCAAAGGAAAGTATTTGCAGAATCTGGATTTTCCACAAAGCATTTAATCCCATTAATGCCTCTGCGATGTGCTGTCTGCACCCTGGATACTTTTCTCTGAACAAGGGAAAGAGCCACCCATTTATACATTCTGATGCAAGAGTGGATTTTTTGTTGTTTGTAATCACGTATCTTATTGGATTTTTACATTTGGCAATACAATACACACATATCCATACACTGCCCTGTCCCAGAGCTCTAATGCTTCCATTCCAGCCTAGTTTAAAACAACTGTTGTTCCTAGACACTGAGCTAAGAGCAAGGACAAAACCAAATGCTAATGCAGCAGTCTCCACCTCATCTCCAGGAGAGCCCTGGGTTGCTCCAGTGAATCTGAATCCTATTCCCTTGCAAAGGTCACTCAGAGAATTGTCTCTCATGACCACCCAGGAGTGGCTGCTCCCCTTTGAGCTGGGATTGCAGCTCTATTATTTAAGGGATGGGAAGGAATGAAATTACAAACTCGTCACTTCTGTGCTCTACTCCTGCCTGAGACTGATTAACACAAAATTCAATTTCATGCTAATCATCCCAAGTCCTTGCTACAGGTAGCAGGAACAGGTCCCACAGTGCACAGAGAGCTGCAAAAGCCACCTACTTTCAGAAATTCTTGCAGAGTTATTCACTGCAAGGCTCTGCTGCTCCTCCCTGGCAGGCTCGTTCTCACCTCCACTGCTGTCTCAGACACAGCTACTCCAACCTGGCTGCAGCCAGAGCAGAAGGAAAATCCCCCCCATAGGAGATGTTGTACAAAGGATGGATAACTCACCATCAGGAACAGTCTGTCCTTCATACACAGACACAGAGTGGTTGAATGCCTAAATTGTGGAAAAGCAAAACCCAGGGCTTATTTTAATTTGGACTGGGTTTATTCCAGAACAAGCACTGATTCAGCTGGGCACCTGTAACCCTGCAAGAAACCAGGGCTCTCCTGTGCACAGAGTACAGATGGGCAACAGGGCTGCAGCAGCTTGTCAAAAATACTGCAAAAAGCAAGCCCAGCATCCTCCAAGACTGGTTACACTTGGGCCCAGGGACAGCTGGGAAGTTACTGGGAAGTTGAGAGATGTTCTTATTCAAGGCCTGGCTGGGGGAGGAAAGCAGGGGACAGAAGAACCCAGAGAGTGGCAGACGGTGGCTGCTGAGCACTGGGCAAGCCAGTCCTGCCTCTCTGCAAGCCCTGGCTGCTCTGTTCTCCCTCCTGCTCAGAGCCTGCAGGTGGTTCATGCTTCCCCTCACCTTGACTTCTATTCTCTTCTTTCAGCCAAGGGTTTGCAAGAGGAACAGCACCAGAATAGCTTGGTCTGCCCAGGACCCTGCTTTGAGCTGAAGAGGGACCACACTCCCATCCCTGAGGGATGTCAGCCTCAGCCTGGGCATTCTGGGGAGCAAAAGCCCCATATCAGTTCTCTGGTGGGACCAGAGACAAAGTTCAGAACTCCTACACTCAACACTTCCTCAGCAAGCCTTGGCATTTTGATGTGTCAGCCTTAGCCAAGGAAAAACACAGAATATCTCTATACCTTTCTGCAAGTTGTCTTTAACTAGAGGTACTTTTAAATTAGAGCCTTACAGATTATTTCAGTTGTTCCCTCGGAAAGAAAAAAATTAAACAGGTGACAGATTTTTCATGAGGCAAAAGCGTTCAAAACAATTATGAGCACGATTCATTTGAACATGATAATAAATCAAGAGATTTGCTTCAAAGACAGCTGGTAAAAGCAAACCACTCCCACCAGGTCCCAGTGCCTGCTCTGCATTGTGCCACCAGGATTCTCAGGAGAAGGCCTGAGCACCATGGGAGGATTTAAATCCTCTTTGTCACACTGCACCAACAGCCATTTCACACTCTGCTTCTGCCCTGCCTGCTCCAGCTCACCTGAGGGAACAGTGAGAAGTGTTTCTTCAACGATGTATTCAATAAAAATCACTACATTAAGCAGATAAATCATTCAAGTATTATTTGTCAACTTTTGCTGCTCACATTGCAAGGAAGAAATTGAGCTCCTGAGAATGTTACAGACAAAAAGGTTGTGCCTACAGAAAAGCTTTGCCAAATCTTAAGCAGACTATTATTTAGCAACCCCCATGCCCAAAGAGCTCCTGCTGCCCAGAGAAAGGCCAGTAAGGAGCCAAAATAGAGGTTTGCTCTCCAGCATCAAAATGGGGAGAAAATACATATATTTATCTTAAAGGTCGGTTCAGTCATTGAGGGGTTGCCTAGCAACACTTCCTAGCAACACCACTGCAGGAAAAGCACGGCGAGCACTCCCCTACAAGTCAATTAGAAATGGTAATTTGTATGGGAAGATCCCACAGTCCGTTCCAATTACAAGCAACAACGCTTTCCTCGCTGCTATTTTTTTTTTTTTTAATTAGAAGATCTGTAAATTCATCCCCTGCTCCCTTTTGCTCTGCCTTTCTTTACTTCTCCTTTCCAGGTACCAAAACTTTACAACAGCAAGGCAACATTGACAGCGTTAGGAGCAACACCTAAAAGGATAAAACAAGCCATTCATCTCCATCTCCAAATCAATGATGGGCTTCTTCTCTTTGCAAAAGCAGCTCAAGAGACACAGCTGGCTCTTCACATGTGGGGCACTGTCAGAGTCCCACAGCGAGCTGGAATTTGGGTGCTGTGCTTCCCAAAGTTCCCACAGCCATGGCTGGGGAGCTCCTCCTCGGCTCCTGGAGTACAATACAGTGTCAGGGGATGTGGTATCACATCAATAAATCACTTTCCTGTGCTGCAGCCTCTAAGCAATAGCAGCAGATAAGAATGGCTTGGGCTTTTAAAAAAAAAAGTAATTAAAGTGCTCGGTAATTTCATGCAATTTAATGCAATGTGTTCCAAAATGAGATTTGAAAACTAAAAAGCCAGGCAAAGCCCTGAGATGAGAATGATCACCTATTTAAAGCCTTTCATACTTGGATCTGTCAATCTCAGCAATGAAATTAAATGAAAAGAAAGAGGAAAGAAGAAAGTGATCCTGGGTGGGCTGGTGGCTGATCGGGGTTTAAACAGTCTCATTCACTGATGTCTCCAATATACAGTAATGACAAAAAATAGATTTCCTGCTGTCAAATGACCATAATTTTCTACTTGTTTACTCTTTCCAGAGCCAAAAAACTATCTCCTACTTAATTGCTTGCAAAAACTATTATATGCTTTCATTTGGGTTTTTCCTACACACTCCCTCCTTTATATAACTTGCCACTAATTTGAGGGAGGGAGACAACAGAATCCCAGAATGGTTTGGCTTGGAAGGGACCTTAAAACTCATCTCATTCCAACCCCCCTGCCATGGGCAGGAACACTTTCCACTAGACCAGGTTGCTCAGGGATGTTTTCTTCAGCTTTGAGGGAGATAAGGTTCACACAGACCTCACCCATAAACCACAAACTCACAGAACCTCAAATAATTAGAGGAGTCCCTTCAGAGTCTTGGATCCTGCCTTGTTTTCCCAGCACTGCTCTCCAAAAGCAAACAGCGTCTCTGACCTTCACATGGCCTGGGATGCCCTCACAATGCAGCAGCAGGCACCACGAGCACGGACTGCCACTGCTCAAAACCCAGTTTGGGAAGGGGAAACAGCTGAGGCTCAGGGCCAGCAGGTACCACAATAAAGGTGCATGGTCAATTTTCGAAGTTTTAACTCCTGAGCACTAAGCAAGGGCGCAGAAAGAGCATAAGGCCTCATCTGTCCCCCTGCCTCAGACAGGGTCAGCTGGAATCCCCACCATTCCCAAAAGGAGTTTACCCAATGCGACCTTAGCAGCCAGCAGTGATGAAGATGCTGCTGCCTCCAAAGACAAATCACTTCAGGGCCTCATTAACTTGGCCATTAACAGAAAAGCTGTCATATTTTAAGTTGCTCAAGACTCTCTTAAAAAAAAAAAGAAAATCTATTTCTTTCAAGAGATTTTGCATGGCACACAGGGACACCTGCCAAAACAGTTTCTTCTCACAAAGGAATGCCTGCTTTTCTCAGTGTCCAAGCCCTGATGCATGCATGTGTGCAATTGGGAGCTGTCTCTTCCCCTTGGGACACAGGGTGGGCTGGTGCCCAAGGCTGTTTTCTGGTCATCCTCCAACAAAGGACACCCTCAGTCACCAACATTTCCCACAAGGTCCAGCTGCTTGGCAGGGGCTAACTCAGCTGGGAACCACAACAGGCACATCTGGAAGTATCTGACTTCAAGTTGAGAAATGACATTACACCTCCAGCAGCATCAGCTTTATGACACCATTAAGAGAAAGCTCATTAGCCTGTGAAGGCCTTGTGGTGAATCTGCAGCCCCCTGGCTGACTACAGCTACCTACTTATTTCATAAAGCCCACAGCAAAATTATCCAACAGTAGCAGAAGGAGGAATAACCACAACTGTGTGGTTTAATGTGCAGTTTGTCAAAGTTATTTGAATGGTCTGCACAGCCTTTAGCAAGGAAAAGGTTCCTCACACTTGCCTGAGAGCGATGGATTTGGTAATAAGGTGGATAATCAAAAAGCAGCCCTGCCTCCAAAGCAGACACATTTTGACACTCAGATTTATGTGACAGATCCTGCATCAGTGAGGGCTGGGAGATGGAGCTGCCTACACCTTCCCTTTCAAGAGAACACACCAAAAATACCAGGAGCACACTGAACCTCCAGAGCTGGCTCGGGAGAAGACAAACCAAAGCAGATTAAATGCTGCAACAGCAAAACCATAAACGCAGCAGGTGTGCCAGATCCAAAGGAAAGGGTCTGAGACAAGTACTGCCATTGCCAGGTGAACATGCAGGGATGAACCTCTCTCTTTATCCCCCTGCCAGCCTCTCTAGGGATCAGTGCTCCCCACTCTGGGGCTGCTCCCCACTCCCCTCACTGCTGCTGCCCTGCACCCCAGTCTCTCCCAGCTGAGCACTGCAGCTCTCCAGGCATGAATCAGCCCCATGGCACACATCATTCCAGGGATGAACAGACACAGAGGGGTACCTTGCTCTCTTTTGCCCGACCACACCTTCCAGAAATAAAACAAAATATGGAGAGCAAACAGGGAAACCACATCCCCCAGCCTGAGCCACTGACACTCCCTGGAAACAGAACCAACTCTACAGCTCTGTGTAGTTAAGAGGTCAAAAGTTACCTGCAATGCCACAATTTGGGATTATGTAAATTCTGTGTCAAGAGGGCAGGGAACGATTTCTGGCCTTTTACCAACCCTGCACTACTGAAATGGTGTTTGCTCATACCTTAAAAGGCCAGAGAAGACTTTTACAAAAGAAATGAAAAGGTAAGATTTGAAAGGTAATTTTAGAATTTAAATGAGAAAGTAATGATTATGCCTTCAGCCCTTCAGGACAGAGAAAAAAGCTTTGGTATAAAGTTAGGTTGGAATCAGCACAAATCAACTATCAGAAAAAAAAAACTAGGAAGGGAAAAAACCAAACTAAACCACTTTTCTGCATAAAAAGCATTGTCATGCCAAGAGTCCAGAGATCCAAAATTCCCTCCCTCACTGGAACGGAGGGCAAATGAGGAGAGAGGAGAGCCCCCTTTAATCCTGAAAATTTTCAAAGCACCCAGAAGGGACACTGTAGGGTCATTCCCTGGCAAGATGAAAGCCATCACAGGCTGTGCATCCCAAATCCTTTATGCCCTTCAGCCGCACTCAGCCATGGAAGAGCCAACTACTCCTCTCCTCGGCAGAGTTCGCTGCTCCATCCCGACCCCACTGCACTCCCGGGGACTTGGCACTGCAGCTTCATCCGTGCTGAGCTGGAGCCAAATGCAGGACGGAGGGAAAACGGGAGGACAAAGCCCGAGGCTCCCCGAGGGCCGCGGGGTCCCTCCCAGTAGCCCCCCTTCACCCCCGGACCTGCTCATTCCCAGAGACCCCACAGGCACTGCCCCAGCTCCTTCGGGAGACAGCTCTCTGTTCTGTCCTGCTTTTTGGGAGAGCAGCAGGGGAATCCTCCCTGTGCCCAGCAGAGAACAAGAGGCATAGAATAAAACACAGTTCAAAGCCTGCCTTTGGTACAAAGGGAAAGAATATTGGGCGGGGGGGGAGGGCAATTCTGAGGTAAGCCCAGGTCAGTGATAAAATCTGAGCCTCTGGGCAAAGCCTCGAGCTCTCCTGGAGACACCTATCCCAAGCCTCACGTCCATTCTTGTTTCTTCTTGTTTGAAGTTCCCCTTCTGCTGAGAAACCCAAGTGCCGAACCGGGTATTTGGGGAATACTAATAGCCCCCGTTTGCGATTGAAATGAAGCCAGGCTGCAGCAGCAACCACGCAGACAATCCTTTCTGGAAGTCCGGGGGCAGGGATGGGATACAGGCTGCTAAATGTCAGGCAGCAGAGCTGTGGCAAACCCCCAGCACCTTATTTGAGCGCATTGCTACGATGAAAAGGAGTTTTGTCTGTAGATAACCGACAAACTCCCACCTGAGCTTCCCAAAGCTCCTGCATTCATGGTCATTACGTGCTGGTAAAGCCCATCTTTACTGGCTACAGAAATTTAGTACCATCACCTCGACAGGGAGTCAAAGGGAAAGGGGGAGGGAGAGAGGAGGAGAAACATGTTCACAATCCCTTTTAACATAGACTGCTCGAAGTCCATGATTCATTCCTTGACCCAAGAATGCAACGGGCATGCGCGGGGGGGGGGGGGGTGGAATCTGTCCCTTCTATGCATGGAAAGTCTTCAGCTTCTAAAAGGTTGTTTTGTTGAAGACGATTGCACATTTGTCGCGTCCTCTCTTGCCAAAAGAACCACAAGTTCTTCGCAGAAAACAGTCTGACACAACAGTACATTAAGATAGAAAATAGAATTGTAAAAGAAACTTGTTTTCTCTAGCAGATGGCTCAGTTCACCAGCAGGTATTTTGAGAAGCTACTGTCTCCAGGTCTTCATGGAGAGAGAGGAAACCGTTTAGCACTCAAGAGAGGGAAATCTGAATGCACTTGCAACTGACTCTTTGACTCTTCAGTAGTCCAGCAGTAAATGAATCCATCTGGAATTGTCTGGGTTTCCAAACTACAGCAGGGTTTTATTTATCAGTGGATCTGATAAATAAACTCTGTCCCTCTCTCTCACTTTCCCTGTTCATTCCTTGAAAGCACGAAAGAAATAAAAGCAGTGAGTGGGGACCTCCTGGGTCCTGGTGGAGCAACACTTCCATTTGCTCGCAGTCCTTTCTGCAAGCACTTTGCCTTCACACAAACTTCAGCTGCATGACCACGTGTGTCAGATGATGGGATGGGCAGGATTTGGGTGGATTCCCCTGCCTGTGACACCAGGCTGTTGCTTACCACTCCCCAGCAAGCCAGGGGAGTTTGGCCTGGCACTCTCTGTTCTCTCAAGGAGAGGAGAAGGAGCAAAACTTTCTGCTGTTCAGATCTACCAACTTACACATTTTTCCTCAGAGAAACGAGCACAAAGGGAAGGAGTTTTTCAGAGCACATTTTTTGCCTTCTCCGATTGCAGCCTCATTACCTGTCAGGGTTCAGCCTCATTCAGTCAGTGTCTTCTCAGAAATTGCTCATGAGCACAAGGTAAGGCCAAGGCAAGTCAAAGTCCCCTCCAAAATTTCACAACATGGAACTGCATCATCATCATCCACAGGAATACAAATGAGCTGTAACAGTGGCAAAGATACAGAGCAAGCTTGAAGCAGAGGGCACAGCTACCCAAAGATGAAAAGCACCTGGGAGGTGACACAGCAGCACACAGATGACTGCAGGAAAGCACTGCTGCCCTAGCAGGCAGGGAGCAAACACATTTCCAAATGGGAAACCTGGAGGTGTTCAAACACACCCACACCACAACCACACACACCTCACACACAACGGCTGGGGGAAAACCAAGTCTGCTCACACAGCTTTACAGGGCAAAAGACCGGCTGAATGTGACTCAAGTCATTAGGCACGTGCTAATTACACTGCCCTGCACCAGTTTGCACTGGGAGACAGAAGAGAAGACCCAAGTTTCACCAGAGCACCCTGCACCATCGGCTCCCATTCCCAAGGGGGAAGTTTAGGAGCTGCTTTTGCTGAGAATGTCTTTCCCTACCCAACAAACCCCAGGATTCAGCCACTGCCTGCAGCACCCTTTCCTGCTAAAGATAGGACTGCTCAGCCAGAGGCTTCAGCAGGAGTGTAGGTGGTTTTGGGGAGGGATTTTGCCAGCAGTTATACAAAATCTTTGCAGGCACCCAAATATTTATCTAAAAGGTAGGAAAAACAACCCAAACACGTTGGACTGTGATGCACTGGCAAATGGTCTTTACCAATAATACACATCAGAGGTAGGTGCATGGCTCTCTGCCAGAGGAACACTCCTCACAGAAAGCCACTTCCCTCTGCCCTACTTTGGATGTGGTAAATATGCTGAAGGTAACCACAGCCCCTGAGGCAC
This sequence comes from Picathartes gymnocephalus, assembly GCA_013390045.1. Lineage (NCBI taxonomy): Eukaryota > Metazoa > Chordata > Aves > Passeriformes > Picathartidae > Picathartes > Picathartes gymnocephalus. Next base: position 226,381 of record WEKY01042885.1, read on the forward strand.
CATTGCAACTTGTGTGCCCCAGCACTGGAACATCAGAGCCTTCACTCGCAGTCACAGGGCACCTTTTCTGCAGCTCCTGCTGTTGTGCAATTGCTGTGGTATCCACATGCAGAGCAGAGGGGAGCTAGTGACTGCAGTGAACATATTTCTTCCCTAAAGTATCTCCTTGGAGCACCTCGAGAGGGCCTTAAAGCACAGGTCAAGAAGTCCAAGTGGTTATTACGTCGAATGGATGAGACCTGAAAGGCTCCGGGGATGACAAATGCCAACTATTGTGATTACCACAAACTGATCTCAAAACAGATACCACAAGAGAGAGAAGAGGATGGGCACAGTCTTCAAAGGACAGTCATTTTTCACTGCCTATCTGCAACAGTTCAATTACAGCTCCCTGTCTTCCCTGTGCTATAATTACACTTTCAGCTGGGCTCACAGGCAGGGATTTCTCAGAAGTAGTTTCCATTGCAATGGAAGTGACTGATTCCCACCCTGCAAGTCTGAGGGAAAGCACTGGATGGGGACAGCTGGGTCACGCTGTGGGGACACGGAACTTGATGATCCTGAAGGTCCCTTCCAACCCAAACCACTCTATGGTCTTCTAAAGCTAAAGAATTTAAACCATAAAATCACACATCTGTGTGCACACCTTGAATGGTTCTCTTGGTGCCAGCCTCGATGCAAGGCCTGCATCCAGGGGCAATGACTTTACAAATTAGAGCATTCAGGTAGCCCAGACACAAAATAATCCTTCACTTTCAGGAACTAAAATTGTATTTCTGAAAAAGCAGCAGGGAAAAGCCTGGGGCACGAGTGCAGCCAGCACAAACAGAGCACATACATGGAGGTCACAGGTCAGTGTTAACAAACAGGAATGAAGCACCTCTGTGCCATCACAGAGAATGCAGGTGAGGGACCACAACACCCATCCCAGCACATTTCATTCTGGTTAAGAAAAATAACCACCAACTGTTGCTATTTCTTACCAAAATGGCCAGCAGATCTGCAGAACTTAAACAACAAAAGGCAACCCAAGCTGTTCAACATCCCTTTACTGTCCTTCCGGCTGCAGGAGCCCCATAATTGCCAACCTGATCCCCAAACAACCCTGTGCTCCAGGAAAGAAAGGACAGACAATTTGTACAGAAAAACAGAGCACCCAGCAAATGACAGCACATATCTTTAACTCCAAGGTTTGCACAAAGTTCAGTGATTTTGTTCAGTGATTCTGATGCGTTTGCACCAAAACAAAAGCTTGTTTTACACTGCACTGCTCTCTTCCCTACACTGCTCCCTTGCTGCCATCCCATGGAATACTTGGCATTCCCCGACTTTCTGGCGCTCTTTGAAGCTCAGGATTTCACTAATTCATTTCCATGCTTTATTTTTTCTCAGAATTCCTTTGTGAAGCTTGCTCAGGCTTGGGAAGCAGCACTGCGTCAGTGTGTGCCTTTTCTAACCAGGAGCTCAGGCGTGAAACGGAGAGAGCCCAACAATCCAGACACACACCCCAGCAGGATTGAGGTGAGGAACAGAGCTCGCAGGACAGAGGGGGAAGAGCTTCCTGGCCTAGGAGCAGCTTTCCATTTGGGAAGATGAAAACCAGTTTTTCCACTCTGACTCAGTTAATTACTGCCACCAGCCCCATGTGACTGAGTAGAGGAGATGCTTTAGACTAAGAGATTTTCTGTCAGAAGTTCACCAATAAGTGTGGGATGAAGACTGTCCCTTGTACCCATGAGGTGCCACAGCCAGGCTGGCTGTCACTGGGCTCCTTCATCCCCAGAGCCCACATTACAGACTGTCCCATTGGGCCAGGCTGGAAGGGACCCCAGAGGGTCCCCGGTGCCACCTCCCTGCTCAGGCAGGGCCATCCCAGAGCACAGGGCACAGGGCTGTGTCCAGAGGGCTCTGCAATATCCCCGCTGAGGGAGACTCCAGCCCCTCCCTGGGCAGCCTGTGCAGGGCTGGGCACTGCCCAGGGCAGAAGTTCTGCCTCCTGTGCAGGGGCAGTTGCTGGGCTCAGAGCCTGCCCGTCCCTCTGGTGCCACTGCTGGGCCCTGGAGCAGAGCCTGGGTCCTCCCTGCTGAGGTCCCCTCTCACTCATCTCTTCTCTGACCTGTTCCTTCAAGGAACTCACCAAAAACCTCCACAGCCATCTCAGCAGCAAGCCACATGTCAGGGCAATCGCCAAAATCCAGGATGTCCCCATCCCTCAGTGCCTGCTGCCCCTTGGGGCTCTTTTCTCAGTCCTGTTAAAACCCAAGCACAGCTTTGCAGCTGGGAGATCTTTCACTGCCCACTGTGACCACCACGAAAGGTCTCCAGGGCATTCTCCTCCAGTCCATGGGAGTGTTCTCTTCTGGGGCAGGGACAATGGTTCCTGCAGATGGGAGGCACGACCTCAGGAACAAGTCAAGCCAGCTTGTGCCTCCGTTCAACCAAACAAAATCATATTCTACACCTGTCCGCTGAGGATTTTGTTACAAAGCTTCCAACCCTTAAATCACAGACCACATTCCCATTCCCTGCCTTCACATTATTAAGCCAGGATATACACAAATTTCTGCTACAAGGAACAGACTCTAAGATTCACAGAGCTGAGTATTCTATTAATTTGAATTGGGACTAGTTGAGGTAAATTGATTTTTCTAATGTGTTTATCCTCTGTAGGGGCCTTTTTTTTTTTTCCTTCTTAAATGCTGATTTGCTGAAACGGTGCCTATCCAATACTCATTACTGAAATGCATGGAAAGCTGCCAAAAGAAGCAATGCCTTCTGGACTAAAAAGGGATTTATTACTGAGAAACCACAGCACCGGGTAAAAATCCATCACAAACTTATTGATTTAAACTGATTATAAGTAATCACAAACAATTTATATTAGGTGAAACACACTGCCATCTAATTTAGAGTAAGTGAATGGAATGCTACTACCCGAAATTCCGTTTAAATGCAAACTCTAATTGATATCCAAATATAAATAATTGAGACTTTCAGAAAACATGAATAAAATATCTCGTTATCTCTGTCTATAATGTATCGATAGATCATTTTTACCTATTTAGACATTTTACCATGGTTAGACAGCAATTACTTTATTTCAGCAGGGACTTACATGTAAGCCTCAGGGCAAGTTCAATAGAATGCGACAAGTGCTTTGTGGAGAGAAGAATTTGATGTGTGGGATACAGTTTAAATAAGTTCAACTTGCTTTTAATAAAGAAAACCTCAAACTTTGCCTACCTTCCACCCCAAATGTGGTGAAATCAAGTCATGCATTTTACTCAAATACGGTTCTCTCACATCTAGAGGAAGCACCTTGGGATGAAAATTGTAAGGCACAAGTTACCACTGCAGCACCACAGCTTCCCTCCAAGATCCCATTCAGAGAATTGTGCCTGTCAGCCCTTCTGATATGTCACATAATTGGAACACAATCCTCAGCAGTATGAGTCAGCCCTATAACCAATTTTATTTCTAAATAAACGTTTGAAGGTATTTACCGTTCTTTTCAACTGTTGGTGTGTAAACACTGTCAGGAATTTTTAAAAAATTAAATTTTGATCAGAATGCTCTCTCCTATACTCAGCTGGCTATTAATATGTAAGGATGTAAGAATATATTACTTTTTATTAATAAAACCAACTGTTTATAGCAGGAAGACACAAGTGTGCCACACTTTCAACAGTCCATTGGCTCCATGGCTTTTGAAGACCAGAAGCCCACTTCAAACCTTTTCCTATGGCACTTCCTTCTCAGGTAATTTTTAGTTACAGACTGCTGCATAATATCTCAGCAGGATCATTATTTGCCAGATCATAACACGAAGAGAAGATTCATCCCAAATATTCCTGGTGCACATTGGGCTCAGCCAGCTCCTCTCAGCTGCCCCTTTGCAGGGAGGTGCATTTCAAGGCAATGTGAATTAAAAGCAGAAATAAGGTGTTCTGATGCTTTCCGTCAATTTGACATGTTAAAAATACTACTCTAACTTATGTTGCACTCGTGAGTTTGAACCTAGTCCTGCAATGAGCTGCATGCAGGTGGAACAGTTGCCCATAACTGGCCTCATTACAACTCAATTAAGTCCATTTGCAGAGTGCATTGCAAGACTGGGCCCTTAGGAATTTCTTATGCTCCTGGAGCTTATTAAATTGCTGGATATCCTCCACAAGCCCTTCCTGGAAAGTATAATTTAGCCCTATTTATCTGCTTAGCACAAGCCACCTGGTAGCTGTTCTTTTTGCTCAACCAGACACTTCCACGTCTATAAGAGTTTCCCCATTTTTATAATAATCTGTTTTTTAACACCAATCCCCTGATCAAACACTGCCAAACGCTCTCCGCTTGTTTGCTGCTCTGAGATGAAGTAATAGATCCCTGTCAGGCTGTGTTGTACAGTGCTAAATTGTACCTGAGGACATCCATGCCCCTCAGGTAGTTGCCAAGCAGGACTTAATTCTAGAGAAGCTGCTATGAGAAACCAATCCTAATTCACAAGCTTAGTTTATTTAAAAAAGGTTACCCGCTGCACAGCAGTCTTTCAGAAGAGGCTTTTTGTCTCGATGTGAACATTGCCAAAGCATAATGAGCCTGTTTCTACCCAACTCAGGAACACCTGACTGACACTTCCACGCCAATGCACCTCCGCTGGGTGCAGGCAGCTGAGCTGGGCTGAGGTGATTGCTTGTCTGGCAAAGTGTTTACTCCATAAAACAAAATAACGGGATGCTCCTGAATCACAGAATCCCTCACGTTGGAAGAGACCCATGAGGATGACTCAACTCCCTGCTCCTTGCAGGACTACTAAAAACTAAGCCATACGAAGACATGTCCTCCACGGCTTCCTGAACACTGGCAGGCTTGGTACCACGGGCACTTCCCTGGGGGAACCTGTTCCAGGGACCAAGCACCCCTCAGCAGAGGTGGTGCCCAATGCCCACTCTCTACCTCCTCATGTCGTGTTGGGGTCACCAGAGCAAGATCAGCACCTCCCCTCCACTGACCCCGCCCCGAGGAGGGTGCAGCCTGCCAGGAGAGCCCCCTCAGCCTTCTCCTATCCAGGCTGACCAAGACAAGTGACCTCAGCTGCTCCTTTGAATTCTTGCCCTAAATAACTTCTGTTCCCATTTCAAAAGCCTCGCACTGATGTTTGGAGACAGTCCCAGATTGAACACACTTTTGTTTGCGGTCCCTGAGCCAGCCACAGCCCAGGGCTGAGCCTCCCAAAACACTCTGTCAGCTCCTGCACTGTTCCTTCATTCAAGTGAGAGGAATTAGCAAGTTAGAGTAGTCAGTAATAACCCTTTTCTCTGAGGTGTAAAGTTATTTCTTTATTAATAAATAGAAGTAAAACCTCAGTCAGAGATAAACTGTCCCAAGGGAAGGAAGTGAAAAAGGTTTACTTTCTCAAGGAATGGCTAAGGTTGAGCAGGTAAAACTAGCAATTTTTCTGCTGTGCTTCCCCCACCCCTCTCAGCAGTCTAGCTGTTTCTGCCCAAGCTCTAAAGGGAATAACCAAATTTTCAGTCAATGTAATGTCAAACAGCACAAAAAAAGCCCTCAATCCCTCACAGTCACATCTTCTATTGGCATCCCTGTGACAGCATCCACACACTCCTCATGTCTTCAGCCTGTTGCTTTCTAATGGTTGCCCTCTCCTTGCTTAAGCTGCAGCTTTGGATCTCAGGAAAGTGAAATGTTGACACTGAAAGCAAAGGAGAAATTCATCTGTGTGATGAGTAGTGATTTGGCGTAGAAGCTGTCAAACCATGGAAGTGTCTCACAACTGCCACGGAATAATGGAAATGTTTAAAACCCTGCGACGATTGCAAAGTGAGACAGAAAATGAAGCTGCCTACACCCGCCACGTGTGAGCACATCAACCTCTGCTCTGGACTGCACAGCCAATCTGAGTGGGAACAAGCCTTGTGCAGAACACTGTGCTTCCCATCTCCCCGGTGCCAAAACAACCCACTACTGGAGTCCTGTTCTGGAGGAGACAGGAGAGCTGCCAGGATCCCAAGTAGCTCCTCACAATGGATCAGCCTTAGTCACTCTGAGCCTCACCTGGGGCAGGTGGCTGCAGCCTCCCACAAGATGAGGCCACCCAAAGGCAGGTTAGGCTGGAGAACATCTCAGCTCATTTGAAAATCCACTGACCAACCCAGAGCACAATTCCAGGCTTTTATAGGATGCAGTCTACATAACAAACATGTTTTTTCAGGAATCAAAATAAAGATGCACATGAAGCTTCAAACGCTGCAGAATCTGTAAATTCTTGAACTTGCTCACCTGACTGTCAAAAAGCAAACCCCTTTACAGAGAGGATCTACACAGATTCTCTTGCCACAATTTCTGAAAAGGTGCTGCTAATTTCAGTGATTCAAACTTTGCCTCACTGTAAACATTTCTTGACTTTATGGAAGTTGAAGATTTATATGCGTTACACGCCTAGAGATTTTCACAGATCGCCAGGGAACTTGGATGTTGAGCTCTTGCCAGAAGTTTGAACGTTTGAGGAGGGAGCACAGGCAAGCAAATATTGGAGGTATTTAGCCTCCCCCCCAAAGGCACCAAAGCTAAGCACCCAAGTGACTGAGCACTTGCAGAAACTCGAGGTTTTGGAAGGTCACTTGTGTCAGCACGGAGCTGCTATTAGGAGATGTGGGAACATCATCCAACACCTTTATCTCAGCCTTCAGTGCTTATGAAGGCAGCAAGGCACACCAGGCCTGCAGGGAAGAGCCTGATTAGCCTCAGGGCTTTTAATCACTGTTGTGATTTTATATGAAGTCCCAGTGCAAAGGTGGGGCAGGAGGGGCATTTAGCAGGGCTGCTTTGAGGCCAGAGAAAATATGAGATAACATTGAGATGGAAGATTGGTATTATCAAATCAATGCTGCACAATAGATATAGCAAATGAGTTAATCCAATTAGCTGAGTGGAGCAAGATCAATGTGCTGGTGGAACAGAAAGATTGCAAGTGGCTAAAATTAAATGTGCCCAAAAGAGAGGAGCAATGAAAACAATCCTCTAAAACAATGGGATTTGGTGACTACGTAAGTTTGAAAACTGAACCTGAGCCCTGATGTCATCTTGGAATTTTTGCAGCATTTATCCCAGAGAATGAACAAGGACAAGTTTCTGCACAAGTGAAAACATGACAATGCCAAAATTCTGCTTGTTATACTGTTTCCTAAATACCTTTGCACTGTAATACACTGACAAGGAATAAAACCATCCTCATAACACTGTAGCTGCTTTCAAAAGCTTATTAACTGCTAGCACAGCCCCCTTGTCCTCAGTGAATATTCCAGCAGCAGGATTGAGCAGGGAGCTGTGAAATAACGGGGAGGAGGCAGCAGCCACGCTAAGAAAAGAACTCGCAGCCGAGGAGGAACAGGAATTTTAGACAGTTCCCAGCACTGGAGGGGAAGAACTGAGTTCACATCCCATCAGTCCATGGCCATCTTTGCACAGCACCACGACTCACTGGCCACTGCACACACAAGGAACAGCAAAGCAGCCTGCTAAGCAATAATTCCTAGTAAGCACAGAGAAAAAGAAAACTCTCCCTGAATGGTTAAGGGGAAGCTCATGAAGACTGATTTATGCATGCATATATTGAAATTCTCTCCACACTGAGCATTTCAGCATTTAAGATTCACGTGCAGCTTGAAAGCAAGGCAGAGCCAAAACGTTGGGAAGAACACCATCTCTTCAGAGGATTGGGAATCAAGTTAACTGCACATTACAGATAAAATAGTGGAGGGCTTGTCTTTATTCTTAATAATAAACCATAAGGCATTAAGCTACACAGCACGATTAACTCCTTTCAACTCCTCACTCTTACTGCTGAGACAGCAATGTGGTACTTGCACAGAAACACTAAAAAAATACAGAGTGATTACATTAAAATTAAGTGAATTTAGGGCAGGCAAAAATGCTACAGTGCAACCCAGAAGGGATAAGTGTTCCTGCAAAGAGCAGCCTAAGCACCTGCAGCATTAGAATGAATTCCTCAAACCTTAAAGTCACTCGTGGTTTGAAGTGACCAGCTCTGGGGCTGGATGTATCCCTCTACATCCCTCCTCTCCTTCCTAACTCCTGAGTCACCTGGCTGCTTCAAATATCAGCACTGCAGTGGTGCCAGCCAGGCTGGTGACAAGGATGGGCTTGGGGAAGCACAGGTGAGGGCTCATCCCCTCCTCCTCTACCAGCTCCATACAGTCTGGAACTTCATGTTTCTGTGATTATGTTCCCCATTTATAAACTGCTCTTAGAGACGTGACAAAATCCCAAAACAAACTAAACAGCCAAAGAATATTGCAGTCTGTGAAATACAGAGATACTAAACAAAGAGGCCATGTTGACCACTAAACAATCAGCTCAGCACATACAAGGTATCAGCAAAACCCATGATTACCAGGCTCTGGGGAATAAAAACACCCTCCACAAGATGGACAACGCTCTGACCTCAGGGTGTACCTGCAAGCCTTCAACTACTCTCTTGGTTCAGTGAGATACTAAATTTATTCACCTGCACCCTGGCCTGGTTTGGGATGGCTGGAGTAAGAGAAGGAATGGAGCAAACCTCCCAGCCCCACTCCCTCCAAGCCAGTTCAGGCTTGGAGTTCAGCAGCCTAACAGCAAACACCTGCACACTTCCTCCCCTGCCATCACCTTCCACCTGTGGGAGAAGCTCACCTGAAAGCTATTGGTTTGAGTATCCATCAAATCCCACCTCAAAGTGCTTCTTTACTGCCTGAAAAAACTGCAGCCCTTAAGCCACTGGAAAAACTCTGGTACCAAAGCCCATGCTGTTACAACACAGCTGTACCCTTGTCTTTGTACACTCTTGGCTGTTCCATACCTGGGCCACTTTCTCCTGCATTACAAAACCTGGCACAGCTAACTCAGACACAAAAATAAGAAAATCTGAACAATCCAATAGCTCCACAGGGACAGCTGAGGTCACCATGGCACAACATGCAGCTGCTGCTCTGGGGTAGGCAGCAATTCCCCTTCACCTCCCATTTCTGCAGCTCTAGGAGCTGCTAAACTCAGCAGCAAACCCTCTGAGTCAGCTATGATGTGCTAGCTGTGGGAACACAACCCTCAGTCAGGTACATAGGGCTCTCTGAGGAGCTGGAGCTCTGTGGTGGCCTTTAGGCTTTGCCCAAAGCAGGGCTGAGTGCCACACACACATTCTGTGTGCCAGGCTGGGCCCTCAGCTGTTTGCCACCAAAGCACACAAGGCACAATTAGAGCTGATGAAAATTTTCCAGGAAAACACTGGAAAAAGGCAATGAATCAAAATGAAAATGCTTCCTGGAATGTACTCTCTCCCAACAACAGGGGCCAGTTCCCCATAGACTCTCAGGCTGCAGGGATTTCACAACATCACAGGCAGAGCAGACACATGAATCACCTGAACGGCTTTTGGTTTAACTCTGCAGCACCAGCAGCCTACGGAAAGTTGTGTCTACTGAAGCTGGCAGAACTTTCAAATTAAAGGTCTGTGCACCCTTCAGGGAAAATATGAGAAGGGAGCCTTTGGTCATAATTCAAAGGAAAATACTCTCAGCAGAAACTTCTTTGGGATCCTCTGGACTGATACACGTCAGCATTTTGGAAACCTGAAAGTCTGGTTACTGCAAAGAGCCAGTTCTTGACTTCGCAGCCTGGAGAGGCTTGGCTTGCTCTGGAATACACTCAGGAAAACTGGGATCCACAGAGAACTTTAACTCTGCTTCCTGAGGCTGATATGGTCCCAGCTCTCTGTTTCTCTGTTGGCAAACAACCTCAGGTTGTGGCTGTGCTGGGGCATTAGAAACTATTACTTCACATTGGGTAAACATTTCAAAATGACATTTCCTGTTTAGTCTTTAAAAGTTATCAGGAGAATATCATTCTCCACCCCGACGAGTGACTTCTCTTGTTTACTGTTTTCCTAGATCTACAGGATGGAGATATAACACAATGGATAATACACATGAGGAAATCTAGATAATTAGCCTCATTTTGGTACTGGAAAAACTATGTCAATCTGAGAGTCTCTGACTGAGCTGCAAAGGCAAAATAGAGCATCACAACCCCAAAATGGTGCCCTTGCCAGACAGACTGTTCAGCTTTACTGAATCAATCAAAATAGATGATTTTGCCCTAACTTTTCCCAAAACATATCTAATAAACTCTTCTGTGACAAATAACCTGTGACAAATTCAGGAACTCCTGGGATCTCTGATGTTCAGGAGAGGGAAGGTTTATGATTACCTTCAACAGGTTTTCCGCTACCCATAGGAAAAGATTCACACATATCATCAGCCTCTGTCTTTGCAACACTTGTAGGTTCAAAAATTCACATTAAAACCTTTTTATTTTACAACTGAGTTCCTGTTAATCTCCTTTTAGATCTTCTGTTTATCTCCCACTTGGACCATCCTGTGTCCTTTCCTCCAAAGCATAAACATCCCCACCCAAGATCCCCCCTGGGTAAAGTTATGGCACTGTTTTTTTTACACATCAGATATTACAGAGGTGCTAATTCTGTATTTGCCAACAAAAAAGCCATCCAAAGAACCCACCTGAGCTTCCTGAAGACAGCCACATGCCAACCTTCCTTAATAGAGCCAAACCTGGAATCTAGTATCCTAGATAAAAGAAAACCCTACAGTTTTACACTTAATCATCACATTTTGTCATTTGTCCCCACTAATACATATTTGTGAGGGTCTTTTGCTATCTTGATAAGTGTGAAGTTTCCCCAATGGGATACACTTAAAATGAAAATCAAAAGCCTGAATCACCAAGTGCAGTGCTGCAGAGCTGTCTCCTTATTTTTCAGCTGGATTCCCAGGTTTGGCAAAGTGCTGAGCTCACACACCAGAATGCTGCAGGCATTCGTGTGCAAGGTGTATTGGAAGGGAAAATCAAGGGCATTCCTGGTTTAGCCCTTCAGTGACAGGCAAATCCAGTCCTGCACATTTAGGGAGAAGGCTGTCAAAGGGACATCCCCAAAAACAAAGCCCACAGTAGTCCAGATGTCAGAATTTCAGAGAAACTCATGTAAATGATCAATTAGACAGAGATCCACCTACTCTATGTGAGATTTACTAGAAACAGACTGTTCTCTGTTTCATCAAGTAGTCATGGGACTATTCAGAGCAAAGTTTGCTAAGCCAAAGCTGCAGAGGCAGGGAACAAGTTGATGGAGTTTAGAATTAGCAGTGATATAGAGCTCTTGAATTAATTACAGGATAATTCTTAAAATCCAATGCCCACTTTGATTGTAATCCCTCCAAATTCAAGATAAAACGAAATAATCTCCAGAACAGACTTACTACATTGCTAATGAGTATTAGAAATTTTAACTGGGGGGGAAAAAAAAAGAAACAACCAAAAAGACCATGATGAAACCTCTCATATAGAATTCCTAATAATAGATGGAAGAGTTCTTTACAAGAGGCAAAGGGGGGTAGAGTCTTATCAGAGGGAAAAAAAAGGCACAGATTCTCAATATTCCTCTTAAGACAGAAACAGATAACAACCCTGAAGCCTCTGGTCCTTGGCTTTTAAATCAAATTTTAAAACATGCAATCATCTGAATAAACACACTACAGAACAACACACTTAATTTACCTCCTCACAACTGGAGTGACAACAAATTTTATGTCTAATTCCACACAAGCTGGCTGTATCCCCATGATACCAGAGCTCACGAGTCCCACCATCACAGCAAATGTACACAACAACAGGGCACACACAATTTCCTGTTCAAAAATGCTGGAGGTCCTGGTTCTTCCACCCCAAGTGGAGGATGCAGCCCATCCTGGGTCAGAAATGAGTGACCACTGGCTGTCCCTGCTGTCACCCAGCTCCACACGCTGCCTCAGTCACCGAGTCCATGTCACAAAATCATTGGATGCACTGAGTTGGAAAGGGCCCATCAGGATCATCCAATCCAGCTCCTACAGTAGAGAGTGAAAAACCAGTTACCCCCAGGCTTCAAATAGAATTATTTTGGTTGCAAACCATTAGGCTTTAACATGCACTCACAGAATCTGCAGGGTTGGAAGGGACTCACAAGGATCAGAGTCCAACTCCTGCCCTGCACAGCATCATCCCCAAGAGTCACACCGTGCCCAGGAGTAATGTCCAAATGTGTCAGGATGGTGGCTTTTTCAACTCAAACCTGCCTAACAAAACACAACTTAGGTGAAGAAATAAACCACCAAAAGCTTTCCCTTGTATCCCATAATCTTGCTTTCTTTTGAAGTTAAAAGTGTGAAATTACACAGGTTACTGGGGGAGAGGCAACAAGGTGAACATGGGTGACAAAAATTTCAAAAGAGGGAGAGGATTTGTAGTGGGTTTCCTTCCCCTCCCTAAACAAGCTTTTTTCCTTTCTTTAATTCTTAATTTTAACCTGATTTATGTGGAGCTGCAGCCCATGACAGTGACCTTCCCCTGTTCTTGTGCTGCCATTTCCAGTTTGTCCTTCCGAGGGCTGAGGGTACTGGGGACTGAAGCCCGGGGCCTTCGTTCAGAGATGCTGGCAGAGAAAGAACCGCGTCTGATGACTCATTTTATGGCAAGTAAATGAACACATGTAAACCCCGGTCTGCCGCACCTGCTCCTTTTCCCACTTCATTTTCCCATCACCTCAGGCGACACATGAACTTACAGACGGTGTGTTTTTTTCCAGCCTTTACTTCAATTCGCTGCATTTCTCAAGATGTTTCTCAAGATACCTTTACGAAAATTACTCCCACCCTGACCTCCCCCCACCCACGCACCCACCCGAGCACCGCGCAGCTCTGACACAACAAGCGGGAGATGCTGAGACCTGTGCAGAGGTCGAGGCACGGTTTCCCGCGGCTCTCTGCAGCCCTGCAGAAGAGCTCCTGGCAGGCAGGATCCCTCCGAGGGTTAAAACTGCCCAAACGGCCCCAAGAAGTCGATTTTCCAGCCCGCCATCTCCCTCTAGCGCCGGAGCGCGCGGCCCCGGCGCCATCTTGGGCGGGCTTTCCCTCGCCCACACTGCCCTCTGCAGCTCCGTCCCGGGCCCTGCCTGCGGGAGCCCAGGAGAAAAAAACGTAAAATAATATCATATGATCTAAAGAGTCCTTCCTTATATTAGCAGGGGGTCCTTCCAGTCAGGACAGACTGCTCAGGGCAGACTCACGGTGTTCCGCGGTACACCAACACCTCCCAGGCCTGGCTGCCTCAGCACCAGCGCAGCGCCTCTCGTGTGCGTCTGATGAGAATCTCTCATTTTCTACTACAAAAATGCCAAATTCAGGTGGTATCGAAGATGTCCCACCAGTTCCTGCAAGCACATCGGCATCAGCCGTGTTTTGGTCGGGTGTGGGGCAGGTGCCTCAGAGAGCAGGGCTGGCCCATGCAGGCACCGACACCTGCCTGCCCCGGCTGTATTTTGTTCAAGAGGTTCTTCAAAGCCATAGATTAGTACATTGCTGTAGTAGTCAGTGATGTATTTACTGCTGCAAAGCTCCAGATGCTCTGTAAGCCACAATAATACAGTTAAGTGGAAAATGAGTCATTTAAAACCATAATGACTATCATAGCATGACTCCGCTGACAAGAAGCCCCAGCAATAACGCTGTGAGGTGGAGGAGACGTGTTCACCGGGGCTGCCAGTCACAGAGTCACAGAATCTCAGAATCACAGAATCGGCTGGGTTGGAAAAGACCTTGGGGATCATCGAGTCCAAAGTATGACCTTGTCACCCAGACCATGGCACTGAGTGCCACATCCAGTCTTTTCTTAAACCCTTCCAGGGACAGTGACCCCACCACCTCTCTGGTCTGGCCGTTCCAATGCCCAATCACTCTTTCCTGCCTTGGGGGCAGGTGCTGCTACCGGGAGCCCCCCAGTACTGGGGTGCTGAGGTGCCCCTGCCCTCTCTGGGGCGTGCAGGTGCGAGCCCCCATCTCCTCAGCACAATTCCCCGCCTCACTGCTGCTTGGATGGAACCCGCTGTTCTTAGCATGGAACCTGTGCCTGTGCCTCCCAGCTGAGCTGTGCTGGGTCCCCACGCTCCGGCTGCGAGGAGGCAGAACTCAGCTCTCCTCAGAGCAGCCCCAAATTCACACCGCAGTGCCCTGGGACCAGCTGGGGACTGGCTCCTCTTGGACACCCAGCTGGGACCCTGCGGACACAGCACTGCCCGGCACTTGCTGTGGGCAGTGTGGGGATGGAAGGTGTGAGGAGGGAGAGGAAGGCTCCACCAGCCTCTCTGCTCTGGCCAGACAGCAGCCAGAGCCATGTGGGCCATGCTTTGCTGCTCCTCAGGCCATGCGTCCCTCGGGAGAGTTGAGAGAGCAGCACCAGGAAGGGTTGGCTCTCCACTCACATAGCAAGGGCAGTGAGGGCATAAAAGGAAAATCCAGGGTCAAGCTTTCTGCTGGTATGATGAAGACAGCTCTGGTGATTTTCAATAAACCATTTTAATCTATGTCCGTAGGAAACTTGGCAATAATTTCTTTCTGCACCTCCAAATGACACAATTCTCTTGCTTAGTCCTTGGCTACTCCTTTCAAAAGCCAGGTAATGGGAGAAACAGACAGATTTGCTGAGACTTTGAGGAAGTCATAGAATAGAATCATAAAATTTCCCGAGTTGGAAGGGATCCACAAGGATCATTGAGTACAACTCCTTGAGCTGACATACACTAACTCATTCTGTATCTACTATTTGCTATAAACATCTTTTATTCCCTCAACATAAGCAATGTGCTTTGTTGCTGGACTGTAGCACCATGCAATTTAAACCTAACTCTCCAAAATACAATTGCCTCTGTCGAGCTGAATGCTCTGGCTATGGACCACTTGTAGTCCCTTGTATTAAATGTGATAAAGGAAGGTCACTTCTTAGTCAGCCTGAGCAGCGTCTGCCACCGCACTACTGGGATTTCTGTCACTTATGCAGGGGAACAGGAGAGCTCCTCACGGAGCAGACTCTCATAAAAATAATTTACAGCTACATTCACCTTGCCCAGAACAGCAGAGCCCGTCTTTCAGCACAGCCTACACGTGTTCCAGGCTCTCTTTAACCACCCTCTTGTGGTACCGCTGCAGAACAACATCTTCTTCTAACAGGCTAAAATAAATCCAGTTCCGCTTCACTGTTCTAGGATTAATGGAAACAAAACTTTCCTTTTGGCTGGCAAAAACTGGACATTGTTTGGTATTTCCCCCACCCCTTTTTTTTTTAAAATCAAATGAATGCCAAACACACTGTGGTAACCCCAAGTACACTGAGGCCCCAAAATACGGACTACTGAAAATCCTCAGTTTATACTTGCATTTTCAGTTGTCTGTAAAAGAAAAAAAAAATCCAAGCTTTTGATGCTAATGGAATTTCTGCTGCATAAAACAAACTCCCACCACAACACAGATTCAATGGAAACTATTAAAGGGCTTTGAAGATGCAAAGCAAAAGATACATTTAATAACCATATTGTGTATTTGATAGGTAACATCTTTATGCAGTGAGCTTATTCAATTCCCACTTAATTATATTGTCTTGAAACACAGATGATTGTACCGGGGGTGGATGGCTCAGTTCCTAGGCCTAAATTCAAGTTTTTCACTAGAGAAACATATAAATTCAACCAAGAAAAATGCTGCACTCAGAGTGAGTTTCAGTACTGAGCAATATGATGATCAAACAAGCCACATTAGGTGGTAAAATTCAGCAAATCTGCCCTTGTTAACCAGAATGACCACAGCCCTTATCAGCTTGGGTCAATACTTGAGCTACTTATCAATAAACAGGTAAACTCCATTCCTTCACAGGTAAGTTTAGCAGTCTGAGATGCCACAGGTTGTTAATATGGAGGGTTAAAAGTACTTTCTAATACCGAAAGAGCAACCCAGAAATTCCTTATCTCCTGCCACCCCTGACTCTGCCATTTACCTGATTTAGGCTTTTTTCTGTTCTCCAGTGTCTCAGGCAGTAACTCAATTGCCCTGGGAGACCCCTCAGGCAGTAGGAGCCTGGTACTACACTGGCAACTCTGTGTCTGGGGTTCCCAGCAGCACTTTTCCTGTTTATAAAATGGGGATAATGCTGTAGTGAAGTCTGTATTACCAGGCCAGCAGAGGAAACATGGGATAGCAGCAAAATAGACACGTGAGGTTGTAGGGTGGCACCAGGATTTCATCCTCTGCTCCTTGCTGGATCAAGCTTCATCCCCGGTATTGTACCTGACAGCACACGTGCATTTTGATGTCTATAAATGCCTGTTTCTGTATGCAACCTCACAGTGCACAAATGAAGAGGGGGATATATTTTATGACCAGGAAATATCTTTGTGCTAACACGATTTCATTTGCAAGATACCTGTGGAAAAAGAAAGGGCTGTGACCCCAACAGATGCCAGCTGGGAACTTCCACCTTGCCCACAGGCACAAGCAGTCCAAGCCCCTCCAGCTGGAGACAGGGCACACGGAGAACAGTCAGTCCTCACCTGCAGCTCTGGTTCTCCTTGGACAGCAAAAATGTGGAGTTTTTTTATAGAGGTTTCCATGGCTAATTTGCTGAAGCCTTCAGTTTTAGTATGACTAAAGGATTTTTTTGCATTATAGCTGCACTGGACAATGGTCAGTTGCCCCAATCAGGGCACCAAGCACGGTGCAATCACAGAGTAAGAGACAGACTGTGTCCCAAAGAGTTTCATGTAAGGAATGGTAAGGATTGTGTTTTCACATGTGCAGGAAGGATCTGACGGGACTGGGACACCAGCAGAGCAGGAGGCAGTCCCAGCACTTGTTTGCACGCACTTCTCTCAACCAGCCAAGTTAGAGGCCAACCTCTGTCCAGAGTGAAGGCAGAGTCACACTCCAAAGGCAAATCAGCCCATTTAAAGCTGGGATTCTGCTCCAAATCAAGTTATTCTGAGGATAAGCACAGGCATACCCCAAAGCTGGCAGGTGGAGTCCAAAGAAGGAAGCTGGTTTATCCAGGTGGGACTTAACCAAGCCACCATGGCAGTAACAAAACCCTGTGTAATTGGAGACTTTGGTCTCCGTTTGAACCACTGCTCACTCTTCTTCCTTGCCAGAAACCAAGTAGGGAGCCAAGGAGCTCCTGTGTAAGTGCACCACCTCTGCTCTGTGACCTTGGTCCATGCCCCTGTGCCTTTCAGCAGAGTCACTTGCACGTGTGAAGCCCTAATTTGAGTTCAAATCAGCAAGAACCGTGCGAAACATTTCCTCAACAAGGCACAGCCACAGCCAATGAAAATACTCGCAGTAAAATCCTTCCCAACCTCCATCTGCCTACCTTCCAGTCCAGCAAGGACTGCAGTTTTCACGAGCTCCTACAGGCAAAGGTAAAAAGGAACAACAATATACAATATCTATGACTTTTGGGAAAAAAGATCTGCAGAGTTTATTGCTGCCTCTGATAGATTTATCTGTCCTAGGCCATGAAAGAGGACAGGGCTGGCAAATAGGGCAGCAATAAGGTATGAAAAGCAGAAAATCAGGCTAGAGCTAGGTCTTAGTAAGGAAAAGCAAAGAATAAAACATAGGAAATTAAAAAAGAAGGGACCAAGCATGGCATAAAATGAACAGAGTATTGGGAAACAAATGTTAGGACTGTTTTCAAAGATTCCTTTCCTATATATTGTAGTTGGCATCTCAGATGGTGATAGAAAGATGCTAAGTGGAAAATTAGTTGGAATTTGGGAAGGTGGGACTTTAAAATCTAAAGCAAAGTTCTGGGTGTTGTAAGCACATTGAGGGTTTTCTATGATCAGAATCTCACACAACCTACAGAATTAATACCCTTAAGAATAATTTAATTCCCACAGATGGTATCTGGCATGGTCTTTAAATGAAACTGATTTCTTAAACACAAGTGAATTCAAAACTGGAAGATTTAAGACAAATGTCCTGAATGGAAAACCCTTCAAAAAAGATCAAATTGTCTATACCTGCAAGCTAACATCCCTGTATCAAACTTCTGAAAAGCAGTGAATGCACCCAAAATAGTTTAAAAGCATTAAAAATCTTGTTTCATCTCTTACTACACCTTTCAGGCATATTCCTCTGAGCATCACCAGTACAAGAAGACTTGACACACGCATCTTCAAAGGCGTGGAGCACTTAAATTGGATTGAATTCAAAGGGACTGGAATGCCTCGATGCTCTCTGGGACTCTGGGAGTGAGGGCTCATTGGCTTAATTGGGAATTAAGGACCATCAGCGAGAGTTTGCTCAGCACCTGGGAGGACAAGGATCACAGTCTGGACAATCAAGACCACGTTTCTTTCCCCTGAAGACGCTGCCAGAGCTGTCAGGCTCCTCTAACAAGGATGAGATGAGCCTGGAAGACGATGCTCTCAGTCAGACCCTGTCTCATGGGGCCTCTCTCACTTGCTTCAGAAGTTACATCCTTCTGTGGCCATCCAGACCTGCCTTCCCTCAGTAACTCAGGTTTCTAATGATGTGCATCCAACAGAACAAGATCATGGTCTAATTAAAATCTAATCCAAGCAGGGTGTTACTATATTTTAAAGAATCTGGACAAGCCAGGGATCTGGTCTCCTTTTAGTTCCTTTTTCCCTGATTGCTCTAACAATTTCAATAAGACGGCTTATGAAAGCTTGCCATTTCCTTTACATTTTTAACAGCTATTCCTTCTGAAGAAAACCCCACTGTTGGGAAAAAGGACTTTCTCCCCATAGCAACAATGGGGTACTGCACACAAAGAAGCACCTAGCAGTTTAGTTCACATTTTTTAATAACATGGCACAATTTACATTACACAAGTCTTCGCTGAGGAGGAAACATGCTGAAGATTGAGAGCCGCTTCACTTTTCTGTTCACATAGGATCTAGAAAGGACTTTATTACATACAGGATAAACAGCAAAAAGGTTTGTATATAACAATCTCTTTACAATACTGAAAGCTACCACTACGGTTCCAGTGTACATATTTCTCAGGGTTGGGACTTTTTTGTCTTTTTCCTTTTGTTTGTAAAAAAAAAAGAAAAAAAAAAAAAGAAAAAAAAAAAAAGAAAAAAAAAAAAAGAAAAAAAAAAAAAGAAAAAAAAAGAAAAAAAGTAAACACTGCACAACATCTTGAGTTCACAAAAATCTGAAGCTCACAACTAAACCTTCAGTTGACTACTAAAATAGATCTCTGATCATTAGAAACAACTGTTTGTAGTTAACTTTTTTCTTTTTTTTTTTTTCTTTTTTTTTGCCAAAACAGGGTAACAACTTCAGATAGCACTTTAATACACTAGAAGACCAATGGAACTAATTTTATTTCATACATATATTTTACAGTCCAGTAGACAAGATATTGAATTCTCTCTGATAAAGTCATATTCTCTCCAAATATTTAGACAAGAAACTTAATGCATTATAAAAAGTGTGTTATGAAAAGACAGATTTCAGAAGATTGATGCATATTTTTAAAAAGGACCATGTTCTTCAGGTTATTTCATGTCTTCTGTGATTAGGGAACAACAAGGCTGACCTGTTAACTATTCACAGACTTTATTACCAACTGAAATACAATAAATTCCATTATGAAATCTGCAACGGAGTTAATTAATTAAACTACTGATCCACAGTGAAAACATATCCATCATTTAGAAAAGTATTCGCTTTTTTGTAGGACTTGTTTCAATGTAGCTAAAATCACTTAACACAAAAAAATGTGTGTACAGATAAAAATGACAAACTGGCAAATAAACCCAGACATGAATGGCTATAAGCAGATGTTCTTCCCAAAATAAATTTGACATGGTAAGTGACAAAAGTTCTGGAAAATCTCCAGCATTTGATTATTACTGTTTAACCCAGATTAATATGACTGAAACCCAATCTGCCATGACTCTGTATCGGGGATCACAGAGCACTAACCCTGGCAGCATCCAAGGGACACACAAGCTGACCTCAGCAGCCTGATGCAAGGGTTCACACAGAGAACTACACCTCTGAAGGGCTGTTTCTTCACCAAAACAAGAGAAATAGGCTTCTGTTATAAATGAGCTTGTTCAGGGAAAATATGACTTTAATTATGTTGTGTGTTGAAAAGGCTCCTTTGAGTTATAAAGGCTTTTGTGAAAAGCCTTAAAATTCATTGCATAGTTGAAGGGGTTTAGCTGTCTATAACAATATAAGTAACACAGCATAAGCAGACTGTGTTGATCAATATTAAGTTTGCAAATAGCACAGTTTAAGAAGTATTAATGTATTATGTTACTTAATTTTATCTATTTACATTTGTACAAAGTAAAGCTTTCATCTTACCCTTTTTGCATATATGAACCATTAATCCATGAAGCAATCTTTTTACATAAATATCTACAATTGACTTCATTTCTGGTTTGAAAGAGCTTTGTAAGGTTGACACTGGTGGTGGCTTGTTTCTAGTCAAATCACTCAGACTGATGTCTTGTTCTTCAGTTCAAATTTTGAAAATTTTAAACTAGAAATAAAATAGAGTAGGAGACATGAGGAACATATGGACTTGGCTAAAAGATCTGGAAAATTTCAACATATAATATACAAAAAAAAATCATTTCAAAATCTTTGCACTCAGGTCTATACATATTGTACACTGGGTCACATCCCCAGTCTGTATCAATGACTAGTAAGAAGGTCTTTATATTATGTTCATTTACAAGCTTTTTGTCCCTCTTGCTCTGGTTTTCATTGAGTCTCACTCTGCTTATCGAGCTTCGATGTCCTTGAGGGTGTGAGAGGGAGGCCTCTCTCTCATCTCTGTGGACAGAGGCGTAGTCCTTCTGGGAGAGCCGGGCCGAGGGCCCAGCGTGGAGATAAGAGGCGGAGGGGCACTGAGAGCTGCTGTGGGGGGAGTTTTATTGAGGAGGCCGTTCTGGTGTCCCGTGGTGGGGCTGACGCGGGGGTAGTGCATGCTGGGCAGCCCTGGCGTGAGGAGGCCGGGGTGGGGCAGGTGCCCGTCCAGGGCGGCCGGGTGCACCGAGTGCAGGCGCGCGTGCTCGTAGTCCTCGCGCAGCATGTGCAGCCTCTCCCTCTCGTCCAGGTGGGTGCCCCTCTCGTGCTCCCGCCGCGGGTCCACGGACAGAGGGTGGTGGTGGTGGTGGTGGTGGTTGTAGTCGTGAGGTTCCCGATCCCTGAATGACCTGTCCGCTTCGTACAACCTTGGCGTAGAGAGGCGATGGAGGGGGTCATTTCTTAGCAAAAAGTCTCTGCCCAGGGGGTCTCTCCGATGAATGTCCAGCTCTCTGTAGGGATCTCTCAAGGGATCTCTCATTGGATCCCAGTGGAAAGACGGATAGGGGAAACGTTCTCCACCAGGAATTGGGCTAATTCCCATAAAAGGGGTCATCATGCGAGTCCTGTCCAAGCCACTGATGCTGTTCATGTGATGTATTCCAGTCACACCTACAGTCATGGGCATAGACACTAAAGGACTTGGATGGACGTTGGATGTGGATATAGGTGGTGGCTGATCAGATGACCTATGAGTCTGAGGTCCCTCAGGTTGAACATCATGGTCTTCCTTTCGCTCTTCCTTCACCTTGACTTCGTTGCCTTTCTTCGGGTTATCGTATGCCGGCTCGTTCTTCCTGTCGGCCTCGCGGTTGGAAGTGCTGTTAGGCCTGGTGCTCTCCACAACAGGGGGCCTGGCATAGGGGGAAGAAACCCTGGGCATTTGCTTAGACTCTTCCACCACTCGGCTTTCATGGCTCAGGCCTTCTTTCTCTGAAACGTAGTTGTCCTTCACCTTGTGCTCTTCAACGTTAATTTCCTTCCGAGATTCGGAGTGATCCCTCTCTCGTTCTTTGGGTTTCTCTTTTTCTCGAACCTCGGGATTCAGATGGCTCCTGATCTGCTCACTTGAGCTGCGGTTATGTCCGAGGGAGTTCACTGGATGGATAGGTGCTGGCGAAGGATGGCTGGAGTGTCTTTTCTCAGTGCTCTCCCTACAAGAAAGGGAAGTGTGAAATGAAGGCATGAGAAGCTCTGCAAAGAAAACAAAGCATCAGAGTGCCTGGCTTTCTACTTGTGGCTTTGCAGGGAGCTGGTGACGTGCACCAGTAAATGCACTGTGCCTCTGGCACACCCGAAACTCCAGGAGAACATCCCATTTCTAAATTTGGCCTATTCTGTTATCTCATCACAGCAGCAGCTGACCTCCAAAGCTGCTCTCTGAAGAACCTGATTTGAGATCTCAAACACAGTCCACAAACAAAAGTCCACAGAAGGCTCCCATGGGAATCTAGCTCTAGGACATGTATTTCAAAGACAGCTGCCTTAAATGTTTGCAAAGAGAGAGAAAAGTAAAAAACATACTAATTTCATCCAAAAAGTGAGGCAATTAAATCCAAATTACATGTTTAATAGTAAATGTAATTTTCTATTAAGAATACATTTGGGAAAATAGATCACTACTTTTTCAAATGACTTAAAAACATTTCCAGACCTATGTACACTACTAATTTCTCTCCTCTATTCTCTTCAAATGTGTAGCTTTTCAATTTACTTCTCACAATTCAATTTACTTGAAACTGAGACAAAAGCCTTTCAAGAAGACAGTCCTGATGTTGCCAACCCAGGCCTCTGACAGGAAAGCACTTCCCTGAGTGTGCAATGACCCTCAGTGCGAGTGTTTAATATCAGAGCTGCCCATTACACAGATTTTGTGCCGACCTCCTCAGCAGAGATAAGCCTGCTCTGTCCCTCCATCCTTCAGACTGGCTCTGAAAACATCATCCCTGGAGTCAGCTGCTCCTCAGATGACCAACCCTTCTCATTTCCAGGTTAAAAAAAGCACAGAAGGAGCAGGGCCAATGCTACAAAGTCAGAAAGCACTGTGAATCATTCCATCTTTCAAACCTAGTTATGGTGCACAAAAGATTGGGGAATTACTGTCTGGCAGTGAACAAAATATGGAAATGGGTTCCATACCAATTATTTTCAGGAGGTAGTGTTGACCAGGAGCACAGGCCATGCAGCTGATTCAAGAGGAGCCACCAGGGATCTGCACCCCATCTAACACCGACCTCAGGTGGGGAGGGCCAAGCTCAGAGGTGCTTCTGAGTGACCTTTCCACTGCAGGCAGGAGTTGAGGGCAATGCTTTTGGCTACCTGGGCCATTTCTGGGTTGATAAGGTTAGACCCTTGATGACCAGCTGATATTGAAATGAAATCAAACCCCTGGGTGTGATTCCCAGCTCTTGATGCTTGGCCAAATTAATTTCAAATAGATAACAAAGCTTGGGATCTCAACTAAGAAGCTCTGTGCTCACCCCACTGAGTGCCACGGAATGTTAAGGAAGAGGTAGGAGAGGCACTCAACTCCTCAGACATTCTCTGCACAGGGAGCACAGCTCTGGGAAGGGATTCTCAGCCTCTCCTCAAACAGGCCACAGTGTGAAGATGCTGCAAAGTGCAGTGTCCCAGCCCACAGAGCTGGGCACACATCAGTGCTGCAGGGGTGAAACCAGGACTGCACTCACTGCAAGCTGGAATCGTGCACAAGTATGAGGGATGGATGATGCTTACTGCTAAGACCTCAAAATATTGAAAATAAATATGTTCTGAGCTATAATATGGAGTTCAGGCAATGCCAAAGCAGCTTGCAAGGAATGTTTTCAGTAAGGGATTTTCTTCAGCAGGAACACTTAATGAGAAAACAACAAATCAGCAACCAAAACAATCACATAATTCTACAAACTACCCAGATCATAGTAACTAAAATGCTTTGCCATTCAAGCCAGTAAAATTACTCACATGCTTAAGACTTTTGCAGGACAGAACCCCCAATTTGTAACAGCAATCTCTTTCGAAGCATTAAAATCAGACATGAAAATAATGAAGCTATGCTACCAAACAGAAAATATTCCAAATGGAAAATGTAGGTGAAAAGTTTTGTAGTTCGCCTTTCTTTTAGAACAACGTAGAAAAGCTCTTACGTGTAGCTTTAGAATATCTAATGTGTTAGCATAACTTCTTTTAGAAAAGGCTACTAATGCGTATCTTTGGGTTAGTGACAGAGAGGTCAGAAAAGCACATCTCCTAAATATTCTTTTAGGTTAAAATATTAGAAACAAATAGCCATTATGTAGTAAAGTAATGTGCAAACTTAACAGGAAAGCCATCAAGCCACTACTGAAAAAGCTGAAATCAGCCTCTCTCCGTTTTTCCAGGAAGGCATGACACTTGCTGAATGGCAAATTCTTATAAATTTGGTACTTCAGTGTTAAGAGGAATTGTTACTGGGTTAACTGAATAATGGGAACAGTCCTGACAAAAAAAAAAAAAAAAAAAAAAAAAGACCAGGTTTTACTTTCCATTAACCCTTCCCAGCCTGGACATGTGAGCATGCAAGTCCATGTAAAACACTGAATAGAAACCGTGTTGGAAGGTGTATTAACAGCAGTGCAAGTGTAGGGGCTTTTTTGAGGGGAAAGAGGTGCTTTTCATGAACTGCATGCTCTGAAGCTTGCTGTGGTTTTGGCACATGACATTCCTGGTGCATTTTAATGTTCTCATCTCACACCTTTTGCACTGATCCCTCAGGCCATTCTTGAGCAGGGAGGAAATGTTACTTGTTTTGCAGACAAGGTCTGATTTACAAGGTTTTTAAGTATTTGAAGGTGCAGATAAGACTTCAGAATTCTTTCTTCCATCCTGTCAGGCTAGTGCCTCTCCACGTTAACCCTTCAAGAGACCTACGACAACGTGACCCACAAGGTAACAGTGGGTGGGTCTGATTCTATTCCCACTTGACACCACCTGGACTGGGCTCCAGCAAAGCTCCTTCAGGTGAAGCGTGGGGTGCAAGTGGGAAAAGAAACCTCGCAGAGGGGAACAGCTGAGCTGGAAACCTGCCTCTTCCGTGGTGCCACCCTGCGCTCAGCTCCAGGTGTACCTCTGGTGAAGCTCTGTGTTCACAGCAGAGGGTGCCAGGCTGGGGAGGGTTAAAAGCGGAACAGAGCCCCAAGCTTTGAACTAGACAATTCTTGGAAGTGTTCTTTCGTACCTTTCTTTGTCATCTTTACTAACAGATGAGTCTCGTTTATCTACATCTCTATCTCTGTCATGAGCTGCAGCAGATGAACTGCGCTCCAGCTCTCCTGGCTTCAGCCAGGGCGGAGGGGTCGGGAACGAAGGAGGAGTTCGGTGCAGTCGGTTCCAGGGCTCGTGAGGGTTGCTAAAGCTCTGCATACTGGGGCCATCCTTGTGGCCGAACACTGAGTTGGGTGCTGAAATGGTGAAGTGGAAAACAAAAAGGTTTAAGAAAAAGGTATGCTCTAGTGGAAGGTACTTACCAAAACAACTTTTACAGCACTCAGAGTTAAAATGAATACATATTATTGGGAGCTGGAAAAGGAAAGGAAATTAACAGAGATTCATTAGAGGGTCTCATTCCTAAAAATGGGCAGGCATCTGACAGCTCTTTTAATTGGAAAGGGAAATGCTGTGGATAAAATTGACGCGGGATGAAGGAGTAAGATAGAAGTGACAATGATCCTTATTCCAAGTATTTTGGAGACATCAGGAAATGACCGTTATAGGGACTATAAATAATGGAACTTGTTGCATTTGATCCTGAATCAAAATAAAATAACATGTGACCAAAATCATGCCAGATTTGAAGTATGAAGAAAGAGAGTGATTTTTAAAAGGATGACTTTCTGTGACTGGCCAAATTTAGAGAAATGTTGATGATCCTGGACTAGTAAATGCAGGCTAGTGATCTTTTCCAGGCACATGGCCTGGATTACTGGTGAGAAAGAAAAAAAAAATGTTTCCATCCACAGCTCCCTAGCTGCACACATTATTTACTTCTGAACATGCAACAAAACCATGGGAAATTTCAAAAACACTCAAAGGCTCTATTTATTTTTTTAATGAACAATGTAATGGTGACATTTAGCACTAGGCTGAACCCAAACTATTCACTAATTAACCGAAAACAATTTACTGACGACTGGAAAAGGTCGCTTTCCAAATTCCCATTTTAGTGGTAGGTGATGTAACCAAGCAGTACAGAAGAGAGCCAAGAGCCCCCCGAGTGCACGTGGCGAGCAGCAGAGCAGGGAGGGCCATGGCCCAGGTACTCACTGACTGCGGGGTTCCCGAGCCCCCCGAAGGCGTTGCTGCCCACGGCGGTGAGGCCGCTGAACGACGCCGGCCGGTTGAAGGGCTCTGCAAACCAACACAAACAGCTGAAACCCCCCGAGGCTGCCAGTTCCCATCCTGCTGCACCCCAGCTGTGCCCAGCTGTGCTAGAACAGTGTCCCCCCCACAGCACAGCAGGGTTCTGAGGGGCTGGGACACAAAACACGGGGCTTTGTGCCTGGCCATGCCCATGGCATCGTCTACCAGAAAAACGCCCTCTTAAAGAAAATCAGGATGTTAAAATGGACATGGTACTTCATTTGAAACCTGCAAACATCTCCAGTTTTACTTTCTTTTATTTCCCTCCTCACGAAATGTCCCTTGCTAGTCAGACTATCATTAACTCTGGCAACTGTGCTCCAAACACCTTCAGGCCATGTCTCCTAAACCAGAGCCAGAGTACAAATAAAATGTCCTGTTCCACTGCTATGTCATGCTGGCCTGAGCATTGTGTGATTCCCTTGGTGTTTATTGCTAATGCTACACAAAAAAACTAGTATGGACTGAAAAATGCTGAAACTTAATGCATAAAGGCCACAGGAAAATCATATAAAGCATTTTCTTGCTTTATTTTGGAGCAGTCTAACAATTTTGATGAAGACACTTCTAAAAAACACCAGCACAGAGAAGAAGAAGCCTAAAGCCAGCATTTTCCATAGGCAGCAAAGTGCAGAATGATAACCATGCATTGTGTGTTCTCTGTACCAGTTTGGTGACCCTCCCAAATCCTTCCCCATGCAAAATAAAATAATGCCAATTTAGAGTCTTGGTCTTGGATGCTCCCATAAGGAGCAGATCACCTCCTTACAACAGCAGTAAGTTAGAAAGGAAATAACAACATCTGGTAAGTTGGGTGGTTCTGGTTTTAAATGTGTATTCACTAATTTTCACTAACTGACATATGAAGCCAGATCACAACATTTTTAAGTTATGTTTCCTATTCACTTTAATGGCAAAACAGATATCTAAGTAGGAGTTACGAAAAGAAACGTCTCTCTGATTCAAAGCCTTGCCCTTAAGGCATTTTTTCAACTGGTTTTAATCATAACTCCAGTGAAACCCAGCCACCCCTGTAACACTGCTCCTCTAATGTTCATAAGTATTTCAAAACACACTGTCAGTGACACTATTCTGTGTATTTAGAACTTCAACCTGGGTAAAGACCAAAATTAAACGGCTAAAATGTGCCATCTGTAAAGGTTAATAAGCAGAATACTCAGAGTGTCTGCACAGAGGAAATCTGTAATTTCTCAGTGGTCAAAGTCTGGGCTGTATTCCCCATGAGCTGAGAGAGGACGTACCTAAGTGAGCAGCTGGGTTGAGGAAGTTGCTGTGGTGGGGTGGTGGGCCGAAAGGGGTCCCGGCTGGATGCCCCCCACCTGCCAAAACAAAGCAACAGGGGTCAATTCCCAGCACAGGCTCAGAGAGGGACTTGCTGTGCTCTGTGCTGCCCCTTCTGTAACAGCTCACGTGAGCTGACATTGCTGTGCCCTGCATGGGGCTCTCAGGATCCTATGCAAAGAGCAGTTGCTTTTCCAAACAGAAATACCCAGTTAGAGGATAAGGGATGCAGAGGAATGAATGTTTCAGGTCAGAAACAAAAAGGAAATGTGTGTGAAATACAGCTTATTTCCAACATCTCATCTCCATGATGCATCAGACATCATTCTGTGAAGAAATGTTCCTTCATTTATTATCTGTGCAGCATTTCAGCAGGTTGGGCCTTTTATAAAAGCATACAGAATCATTTTAAAATATTTATTAAATAGACTAATAGCCCCTGGCATGTCTTGCAGAGAGTTCATAAGCCAAAGCATATGGGAAATTCATGGCAAGGATTAGCATTTTAATGAGCAAGGAGCAAGAAGGGGATTTCACTTCCAGTACTCACTGGCTGTGGAGAAGAGAGTCGAGGGCCGAGCCAGGTCATGGGGGTGGTGAATGGCTCCAAAAAGGCTGGGGCCTGGTGGCCTGCTCAGAAATTCTGGTTTCAGGCCAAAGTCCAGCTTGTGTGGATCAGACTGCATCTGTTTCTGAAATGGAAAACAGGACTTGGAAGAGACTGTCTGAAAAGGTAACAGCAAAAGGCACTTCCAGAATGATGTGGGGAGAGCAGTTCATTCATACTGATGCTTTAACAAGAATATTGGTTTTTGGGACCCCTGAGCACAGGTGCACAGCTGTTTTGCTGGAAGGGAGATCTAAGGCAATGAGGGAAAAGCTCAGGCTCCTGCACATTTCCTGCAAATTTCACCAGTGTTTTCACATGTGTTCACATCCACCCTGCCAGGGTGTCCTGCACAGAGCTGCCTTCAACAACAAACACAAAAATCTCTGAAGAGGCCTCAGACCCTTGCTGAGCTGTAAGGACAGGTCTGTCCCACAATACTAAATGGGAATGTCAGCTTGGCCCTGGTCCCAGGTGGGCAGGCGTGGTAAAAGACCAGACATGGACACCAGAACCACTCATTTCCAAGGGAAAGCTGCCACCAAGAAAAGCTGGATGCAGAGCATCCTCCAGTGCCTCTCAGGCTGCAATGAGGGGCTAAAAGGAACCAGAGTGCAGAGCAGGAGTGTTTGAGTTCCACTCTGACAGTTCCCACTGCACACTCCAAGTGCTGCCTGACTTTATTTACATGTGTTAGAGTCAGCAGCAGCTGAGGCAGCTGCATTGTGAGTGGTAAGTGGATCAAGGTTGGGCTCTTCTTTGTGCCACATCCTCCTTTCAGTGGTGTCTACTTTGGTAGTTTTATGGAATGAAGGAAGAAAACCAAATTCCCAATTACCTGTGCTGACAGAACTCCCTAAATGCAGGTTGCTGATTAATTGTGCAGGGCAGCTGAGAGGATTTATGGAACCAGGAGATCTTAACAGTAATTCTGGAGCAGGCTACACTTTATAAATCAGTATTTAATACTGTGCCAGCCCCGAGTACAGACTATTACAATGATATAAATATGCATATTAAAAAGTTATGATCAAATTAATATGCATGCCTCGTAGCTGTATTTCAAGTGCCAGAAGCATGTCTGTGTAGTCATGAGAACAAAAAAAGAAAAAAAGAAGGAAAACAAGAAATAAAGAAGAGAAACAAAGGCATTATCTGTGTCTGGAGATAATGGCTTGCAAGAATAGTGAAATGGCAAAGGTGGCCAAGTTAAGGTCACGTCTTTTAAGGAAGTAACACTGAAGCGCTTTAATAGTTAAAAGGAGTTCAGAAAACACAAATGTCTCAGTTGAAGCCTGTCTGCCAGATTTTTATGCTGTGAACTCTTTTTATTCTTTTTTAACAACCAGGTTATAAACCCCTGACAGGCATTACTCAGAATAGCAAAAACTGGCTGAAGCTTTAATTGCAGCCATATGAATGGTGCTGCTCTGAATAATGAACAAATCTTCATTTGAAGAGGAACAGGAATACCATGGATGTGTTAAAAGATTTCTGAATATGTTGGTTTACCTTAAAATAGTACCAGGGAAATGGTCAGATTTCTTTTATCCCCAGCTGCTGTTCAGGGGAGCAGCCCCTCGATGCCAATCCTTCCTAATGTATTTCCAGTAAATGTGTAACACATGAACATGCTGCCCACAAAAATCAATGTAAATGTCTGCACTGCTGTTAGATCAGGCTGTAAGGCCCTTCCTAAAGGAGAGAGGCTCAATTATGGAGCATAAATCCTCTCCTGAGCAGTGGGCAGTGTAAAGGGCAGTGTAAATGTGCTCTGTGCCCTGAGCTGCTGTGCAGCCCTGCACAATTCCCGGGGTGTGCAGAGGCTGCCCAGGTCTTGCTGCAGAGGCACAGGCAGCCAAACAGCATCCACAGCTGCATGCAATTTTTCCTGAGGTCAGGAAGGTTGTGGTTTAAAGTTCCTCATGGTGCCTGCTCCTTCAGTTCCTGCTGCTGCCCTCTGCAAGCAATTACCAAGCCAGGTCATTGCTGGCAGCAGTCCTGTGGCACTGCATGAAAACGGGAAATCAACCCATTTGATTCCCTGCTCTGTGGTCAGGCAGCACCTTCAGCTTGTGCAGAAGAAAAGGCACCTTCACAACCATGGAGGAGAAAGAGAAATTGTCCTGTGTGAGCCTTCAGGCAGAGATTTCACCCTTTGTGGTCACATGAAGTGGGGGGGACACGGTTCCTGTGTACCCAGGGACACCCCAACTCTTCCTACTGACCAGACACACTTCTCACTCATTCTTGAAAATATCATCATGCACAGCCTCAAAAACTCAAGCAATATCCTTTCCTGTGCTTCTGGGCTTTATTCCCGCTTTTTGTTTTTTAACATGCAAGGTAGAATAGTATGAGGTAAAAGAAATGGCTGCATGAAAAGTGCATTTACTGTGAGTTATAAATATACTGGTTTGACCTCTCTCTGAATATCAAATCAAGGAAGAATCAAAGGACATAGATAGCATGGGAATAATAATTTCATTTCAAGAAAATACCTTTTCAATAAAATAAAAAAAGGGACATATAACTCTCTAGGTCTATAATCTTGTCTTTTTTGATAATGAGAAGATGAATGAAGATCACTAGCAGGGGAAACATAAGGAAGCAGAGAAGAGAGATATGTCTATTGCAGCAAATTAACCTGTCAACCTTGTTTAAAAGGGTTATTTTTAAACTCTATTAGCTGCAGGTTTTCATAGCTGTTCAACATCTTCATATTCTTACAGAACCACCCCACACAATACAAGTGCATACGCAGACTGCAAAGTGCTGTGGATTCCCTGGTAATTTTGGTTTCTAACACAAACTATTAACTCCTGAAGTATGAGCAGTGAAGAACCACAACCATTCCTGGCTTACTGAAA
The DNA here is from genome assembly GCA_013390045.1 of Picathartes gymnocephalus. Classification (NCBI taxonomy): domain Eukaryota; kingdom Metazoa; phylum Chordata; class Aves; order Passeriformes; family Picathartidae; genus Picathartes; species Picathartes gymnocephalus. The sequence continues at coordinate 257,364 of WEKY01042885.1, forward strand.
AACTTCAGGAGCAACACAAGATTTTTCAGTGATGAGTACAGTGACAGTACCACAAAGGGAAAGGAAACTTCCCAGAGTCCATGTGCAATAGAAATACAGTTACAGGAAGAATGGAAAACTGCCCATGGCCTTCACTCTTGAAGTCTCAGAGCTTGAAAAATAATTAAGACAGGACTTCCATCCCCTAACCTTCAGTGCAGTGAGGCAGTGTCTGATAACACAACATGTCCTGAGAGGCTGTGCCTGCCTGGGCAGCCCAGACACATCCACCCTCCAGCCATGAGGGGCTGTGAAGGAGGGCTGGGGAGAGCCTGTGTAGCCACACTGTGTAAAGAATCCCAGGGACAGGAGAAATCTTCCTGTGCCCTCTCCTGTCCCTGGGCATTAATAAGAGGAATGGGATACACATGCCTAGCGTCTCCAGAAAAAATCCCACTTGATACATTTGTGTCCTCAGCCATGAATAAATAAATAAAAGCCACCTTGTAGCTCACCCCCATTTCACCCCTCCCAGATACAAAGCTGTAGCTATTGCCCACGATCTGCTGTCCTGGCTCCAGCACATCCCAGTCACTCTCCTGGGACTCTGCCTTTAGCCTTTCATCCTTATACCAGCTCTCAGAAACGAGGCTTCTGCTCAGTGCTGTGTGTGTTACTTTACCAAGGCACTGCCACGGCACAGGAGTGCCCAGGTGAGTGCCAACCCTTCCTCTCTGAGCTCTGCTCTGTGCCCTTTGCCCCCAGCCCAGGCTGCCCAGGCACTGACCTTGACTTTCTGTTGGTGATGGTAGATCTGCCAGGCGATGTGAACGTGCATAGCACACCACTTGCCAGGTTTCTGGAAAAACAAGACATGAATCAGTCACTTTCAAAAACCTGTGATGCTTTGTTCTGTTTCTAGAAGGAAATAGACCCTGATCCCTGTCTATTTGGTCTGGGTTTGGTCTGGGGGATCCCCATGCCAAGACAACTGAAAGCAAAGAGTCTCCCTTCAGTGCCTTCCCTCTCCATCCTCCTGGAAAACCAGAAATTAAAAGACTTTGTCCCTTGTGAGGGAATTTATCCAGCTATCCATGAATTCTCCAGTTGGACACATTCCTGTAATCCTCTGATGCCACTGGCTGAGAGTGCAGCTTGTGCTGCTGAAAGCTGTGGAGCTGTGTCCCACTCAGCAGCTGGGCTGTTCACAGCTGCACACTCAGGTCATTTCCACGAATGCTAGCACTGACATTTTCACCAAAAGATGAAAATGGAAGTGGTTTAAAAGGTCACTCTGGTTTTCAAAATTCATCTGACTCCCTCATGTAATTGCTGGTCTGTCCCTTCGAGACTTCAGCTCATAAATGTACTGAAAACATTGGAGGTCACTCAATTCACTCTGTTTGGGGAGGTCTCTGCATCCTTCCTGTCCCCTGAGTCACAGGGAAGAGAGAGGGAGGCAAGAACCAGACTGCTTGTTAGGGCTCCTGGTTGAATTTGTACTCCATTTCCAGCACAGCTGGAAAAAGACTCATCTGAGGAGATGTTTTCTCCAGTTTTGTTACTAAGGGGTCTGTGGTTACCTGCAGAACTCCTGCAGATTTAAAAATTTTCACAGGAATTAAAGAGTCTCCTTTAGCTACTTGTGAATTAAATGTTTCACAAACTATGGCACATGGTCTGCCTTCTATTTCTAGGTGTGCATCAACCAATAATTGAATAATAAAAAAATAAACTCTATCTCATAGACATATTCCCCTAAACTCAAGCCTTTTGCTAATTTGCAAAAACTGGCTGTGCTAGTGATTTAGTAAGTTCACTAAATCAAAATCTAGACCTTTTTCTTGAATATGCTGAAATATTAACAAAAACCCCTTTTGGATGTGTGATAGACTGGATCTGTAGATCATTATTTTTAAAATATTCTGTGTTTGAAGCGGATTGTCTGTCTAGAGTGGACAGTGAGATACCTTGGTGGGCCATACTACACTGAATAACACTGAAAACCCACAGTAAAATAACAAAGCAAACTCCTTCAGAGTGCAGTGAAATAACAGGGAATCACTGCCAGGATCTCTGGGATTTGCCTCAGGAAACCACGATGGAAGGACCATCAATATTTAACCTCGAGTATTCACGTGAGGGGTTGCATGAGAAGAGCAAAACTTCCAGCTGTGAAACTCTGCCTTGTCCTTGAGTGATCAGGAGCTGCAGGAGTGCCCGTGCTCTCCCCAAAAGCAGGGCAGGACAGCCCAGGTGACACTTGGCAGCTCTGGTTTGGAATTATTCTGTGCTACAACCCGGTGGGACTGAGCTGAGATTGACAAACGGGAGCACAGGAAGATTTCTTACCCTCAACATGGGCCTGAACGGATCTGTCAACTGTGAAGAAGAAATGACAGCTTGGTTACACGCCTGTCACTCAAACAATTGCTCTAATTAACAAATCTGTATTGCTTCATTAAGAGACGAAATTAAAATGTTAGAATTTTACTTTCAAATGAAGCCCTTTCGGATAATAATTAGTCCTGAGCCTCCATCTCCGTGCTGTCCCCTCCCCCTGGCTGTGGCACCTGAGTGGTGACGAGCAGCTCCACCAGGCTCACACAGAGCTCTGGCCGCTGGCAGCAGCAGCAGCAAGCTGTTGATTTAATGCTGCGGAAGTGGCTGGTTAACTGCACTGATGGAGGCACAGATCTGTCCTTTGGGCAAACTCCTGCTCTCATCTTTCAGAGCTCCTCAGCTCATGGCAAGGCTGGATAATGGACAGGGCTTGATCCCATGGAGGGGCTGGGATGGCTGGGATGAGGTTTCAGCCATGCCCTGACACCAGTAGTGTGTCCATCCACCAGCCAAGCCTTGTGCCTCACTGCTGCCTGAGGTCTTCTCTGACATAAATGGGCTTTGCCTTAATTATTTTCATACTGAAACACATATTGGTAAACAAGGCCCATATAAAAACCCAATTTTCTCATTTTTTATTTTTGATGTGGCCTGTTGCTTTGTGGTTTGGTTTTTTTGTTTTTTTTTTTTGGAGTACATTATTTTCTTATTCCTCTTTTTTGCTCATATTTCATCAATAAATGCTGGGAAATAATTCAATTTATTAGGTATTGCTCATTTGTTTTGGATTTTCTGTTTTGAAATGCAATACTAAAGGAGATTTATAGGTGCAGAAGGTACTTAGCAGACGCAGTGATGGCACAATGCATCATCTTGAAATAATCGAAACTCACTCCCAGTTGAAAGGGAGCATAAAGCTAAATGACTTCCTGATGGGAGGCTCTGGTTATCTCTGCACTTAGATAAACAAACAGAAATGTCGTTCCTTTCAGTGTAAAGCTCAGCCTCAGCTCCACTGCTGAGCAACCCAAAGTACTGGAACCTGGCCCAACCCAAAGACAACAGCCCTGGAAGTTCAGCCATGCCACAACTCGGAGTTTTAGGGAGAGCTCCTCAGTGCTTTTGTCTGAGAGTAAAGTTCCTCATGGAAACAATGTCCATGAATTCAAGCAAACCCATGGGCAGAGAGACAAAGTGCTGAGGCAATAAATGCTCTTCACATCCGCTGGAACTCAGAAATCCAGAGGCACCAAGTGATCAATAAAGTGCATCCGTATTTCACTGGGCAATCAATGCTACAGTAACCCAGGGAATAGCTGTCATTACCCACATTAAAAACAATTACAAACACAAATCTTGGGGAGCTTTGTACATTTTCTACATTGAATTGGACTTTTATGCCTTTACCTCCTGGGAGGAGAGAGCTGCCAGCAAGGACAGAGCTCTGCCATTGCACAGGGACTATTTTAAATGTTCCCACAGAACTTCTGCAGCCCTCACTGATGAAAAAGCTCAGACAGCTTTGGGTTTAGGGTGTTCATTTGGACATACTGAGGATGGCAGCTCTAGCATTCAAGGTTTTCAGGGGGAAGAGATTTACTTGAGAAAAAGGAAACAATTTTTACAGACCCGTGGATCCTTCTGTAGAAGGGTATGTGGGACCGTTCCAGGTCTGGCTGCAACATCAATAGGATTGGAAGTCTGGAAATTCCACAAGGAGAGACAACATTAATGAGCTGCACAACAGTAACAATGCCTACAAGCAACAGAATGTGCAAAATAATAGTTTTTTATCATTACATTGCCTAAGCAATGGAGATAAACATTTTATAAATGCAAGGAGAACCATTATAATCCACCCAGTAATAGGAGTATTATCATCTCCATATCCACACTTTGATTGTTCACCAACTTCCCATTACTTTAATCAAAACCACTGAGGGAACAGTGACTGTATAATCTGGAAAATCTTCTAATGTGAAAAATGTGATTAGAAACACATTTATGACACAACATCTGAAGCAGCATTTGGAGGACCCAGCCCCTGCTCTGCTGATTATCAGTGATGCACTCAGCACAAAGAGCATCACTGCCCAAGGACCTCAACTCCATCCACAGGGACTGCCACAATATGGATATCAGGAAAACAGCCAGTTGGAAAAAATTAAAGCTCTTCCCATTATTTGAATGTAAATAGTCAGTTAATAAAATGCAGCTTTGTGGGGAAAAAAAATCCCAAACTAAAAACCCCAACCCCCCTACATTTAGACAGAGTTTGTTCCTATGTCAAAATGAAGAAAATAGAAATCAGCTCCAGCATAACTAACAATTAAATAAGAGACTTGTTAACAGTCTGATTACCATACAGACGAAGAATCCCACTAATGAACTGCAATTTACATATTCAGTCATTAGAGTGGATGGGCCAATTTAAGGAAGAAGGTGTCTCCTCTGCAGAAATTCCAGTCCTGATTTCAGTCTTTAGCTGCAAATACAGACTGACTTCCTCCCACTGATAAAGAGTGACTCCCCGAAAACAAAAGAGAAAAGCCCTGAATTTGCCACATTTCTCTCTCCCAGCTATTGCCTATGAGGAGAGCCAAATCAGTGCTCTGCACTGTGCTGGAGCTGGGAGCTAATTATGGAAATGAGTAAACAATAATGAGCACCATTTCTTAAATTCCTGATTATTACATGACCTTTCATTAATGCACACTATCTCAGATCTAATTATATTGCTTCTAAAGTTAACTATGCCTTTATATAATTTTTTTTTTAATGTCTGTGGATGTAGCTGAACCTAACGAGAAATAACTTCTCTTTGTGGTAAACTTGGAAGAAGCCAATTGTCCCCTGTGGAATGGAGCTGTAAGTCAGAGCTCAGCTGCTCCAGGATGCGAACCCCTTGCTATCCCCACCCCTGCCCCGGCTCCCAGGGTGTATCTGAGCCGTGCCAGGTGATTCCTGTCTTACCTTGGGCTGGAAAGCTCCTTGCAGTGAGCCAAAGGGGCCGGTGGGAGGGATCATGGGAGGAATACCTGATACAGCTGGAGGATAGGAGTGAAACAGCTGCAACAGAAAGAGAAGAACATCAACACTGGGTCACCACCAGCACAGGCAGCTGGGGAGGACACAGAGAGCATTCCTGCAAAGTAGTAGGAAAATGTTACATGGAGAAAACTGAGAAGCATTGGAGTGATCTCATTGCAACAATGTTAGTTAAAGCAGTCGATGGGATGTTCACAGATGTCATGAGGTTGAGAGCTTAAAAGCAGTTCCAAAATCAGACAGCCAGCAACCTGTCCCTGCCTTGGGCCAGCAGAGCCTAAGGGAGACGTTTGCTCCTCAATTATTAATTTTTAAATTGGAGAGAGGTTTCAAATGGTTTCAGTCTATGAGTCGTTTCAAGAGAAAAGGCAGAATCCTGAGCTGACTGAGACTCAGAAATCTCCTGTTTAAGTGGAAAAAACCCTTACGAGTTCTAGGATATTGTATCATTAAAACTCCATTAGTAGGTTGGGATTTTAATGGTATCTGTAGGAAATGAGGAAAATACGCACAATTCTTACTTCATTAGCCTGTCTGAGACGATATCCTGCCACATCTAATATTAGCAGACAATCTGATTTGTTAAAGATTAGTATTTAAACAAAATGTTAAGGCAGAACCTCCCAGAAAGGTAGGGGAGTTTTTTATAAAGAGTGACTGCTCAGCACAAAAATGTGCCCATCTCCACTGACCTCCCTGAACCCACTGCTCTGTCCTAAGGGAATTTGGGAAAAAAACACAAAAAGCTGCTCTGTGCTAATGCAGACAAATACAAGGGAAACAAACAGGTAAATTAAACAAATAAATTGTTCCCTGTGAGGGTGGGGAGGCCCTAGCACAGGGTGCCCAGAGAAGCTGTGGCTGCCCCTGGATCCCTGGCAGTGTCCAAGGCCAGGCTGGACAGGGCTTGGAGCAGCCTGGGACAGTAGAAGGTGTCCCTGCCATGGCAGGGGTGGAATGAGATGGTTTTTAACATCCCTTCCAACCCAACCCACTCTGAGATTCCATGATAACCATGACATCCCAATCTGCCCTGGTCTCTGTGCTCTGCCTGTGAACCTTTGGCTCTTGCTGAGACAGAAAACTCTCCCAATTCCACAAAAATGCTGCTATCACACAACAAACTGCTTTTTGGCAGGAGTCTGGGATTCAAAGCATCACACTCCAAATCCATTCTAGGTATGAAACCTCTGGATCTAGGAGGGGATGGATCTAGGAGGGGATGGATCTAGAAAGGGATGGATCTAGGAGGGGATGGATCTAGGAGGGGATGGATCTAGGAGGGGATGGATCTAGGAGGGGATGGATCTAGGAGGGGATGGATCTAGGAGGGGATGGCTGCCAGCTCCACTGGAATTGCCACCCAAAAACCTAACAGGGTTCTCTGGTTGAGACCAATTCGCCTCTGACCATGGCTGAGCAAAGTCAAACTACTATGTGCTACTTTTAAGATCAAAATAAATGAGTTAATGGCCAGTTGAACAGAAGCAGGACTGGGCAAAGGCAAAGACTGGACATGAGGGGTGGGAAAACACTGAGCAAATCCCATCTCAGAGTAAATCAGCACCACAAAGTTGTGATGAATGTGGTTATGCCAGGCATACACATGTGCTTTTCTTCATTTTTCCTTCCACTAGCTTATCTTGCAAGGTCATTTATCCATATTGTATTTACTGAAAGCTGAGAAAACATTTCAGAAGTATCAGAAGATTTTCTCAGTTTAAAAGCCTGGTATTGAGCCTCCGTTCATGTTGCTGCTGTTGTTTTTAATTCTATTTAATTTGGACCTGCTCCATCCAATGGTGCAGAAAACATTTTAAGATTAGCTGATACTGAACTGCAGGCATTTGAGAAACCATTAAGAGACATTTGTCCTCATTTACAATAACTTTTAATGAGTAAAATGTGCTTTAAATTCTCCAGGGTCTTCTGTCTTTAATTCTCTGTGTAATGGACTAATTCTAAGTGATGGGAAAAGATGTAATACTTTGTATTATATTGGCTATGACTAATAATAAGGAATTCTTTCCTCAGTTTTATAACAACTGGTAAGTTAATTAAATGTGACCTTTCTTCAAGGTCGGAATTATTAATAAAATATAAACAGTTTATCTCCATGATTAATTTGTATCAGTTAAATTCCTCCAGCTTTCAGAATGCACCTTTCATAGTGCTTCCTTCTTCCCCAGTATTCCTTCTCCTTTGAGCAGCAGTTTTCCCTTCTAGCTTTCTCTGGGGAACCATGCAGTGACCACAGCTTCCCTTGGCCAGGTGTATGTGATGCTAAACTAGACCTGGCAGCAGCTGCAGGTAAAAGCAAAGCCTCACTGTGCTAAAAGAGAAGAAATAACACTGATTTAAAACTCAACGTTAGCTTCTATGTGAGCTGCATTCCCTGTTCCAAAGTAGATGGATTTTAAGTCTCAAACAGACCCTGTTCTCCTACAAAGTTCACCTACACTCACTGCCAACTTTTTTTAAGCTGAGTTCCAGGTGTGGATCTACAGTGGGAGCTGTTGTCCCTAGGAACAGCTCTGTGGAAGTGCCACAGTCCGACAGTATTTGTATTTCTCCTGCCCTGTGGCTGTGCCCCCAGCCCAGTTAAAGGGCTGCTCTCTGCACCTGCAGCTGCTCCAGGCAGCTCTTGTTCCCTGTGCCCTGACCAGTCCTCGGGTGGGACCAGGGGACACCCAGCTGGCCTGGCCTGGCTGGAGTCACAGCCACTCTGGAGCAGCTGCTCAGTGTCCCACAGTGACCATGGGGCTGCCTCTTCCCAAAGACAAACCTTTCCCCAGGGAAGGCAGGAGGGACCAGATCTGAGCCCTGGCCCCAGCACAGCTCCCTGGCTAAGGGAGCACAGCCTGGAGCTCTCCTGACCTTAAAGGGGGTGAGGCCATGACCATTGCAATCCAGGTAACTCCCAGATTTCCAAGTGATTATTTGACTGAATTTGAACAGCAGATACAGCTGGAGATTTCTGCAACACTCCCTATCCTACACTGCCAACTTCTGTGCTTGATTTGTCTAAAATCCATGAACTATCTCCCAGCTCCGTGTTCCTGCTGGGATCCACAGGCCACACTGATGACAATCTCTTCTGAATCCACGTGAATTTCAGCAAATCAGAGTGCAATTTACCACTGGTGCAGGTGAGCAGCCGTGCCCTTTGGAGTGCAAGTGGGAATGTTTGCCCAGGGCTCCTGGAGCTCTGAGCCTGCAAACACTGAGTCCCAGGTACTCAAACGAGGTGCCAGACATGGACAGGACTGTTCAGGGGCAGCACAGGCTGTGAGCAGGGCTTGTGTTTAATCCAGACACCATTGTCTTAACCAGTTTTTTTTGCCCAGTTCCACTTCTAAACAAAACCAACACATAAAGCCAAATGCTCTGCAGATTTCTGAGTGCTGATGCAGTACTCCTTCTCTCATCAAAATATTGCTCTTGGATTAAGAAACTCTTGCCAGACACCTGCCTCTACCAACAGGATGAAAAAAATACAACCCAGAGTTCAGCAGCAAATGAATCAGTGGCTTCAAACCCTTAGGAGCAGAAGTTTTACATTTAAGTGGAATTTTAAAAATCAGTTCATCTTGGTAAGTAACATTTTTGGTAGCTTAGGTAAACACTTAGCTAGTGCATAGCTGGATTAATGTTGCTGTCATCAAACAGCTTTCAAAACACAACAAGCCCAGTGGATCAGATGAGCCTTTGAAATCTGAATAATAAGACAGGTTTTCAGATTTTATCAAACAAAATATGATAGATTGGGAAAACCATTAGATTATCTATCCCTGAAGGATTTGTATGATAGTTTGTCAGTTCATTTCAAGTTTCTTAGCAAAAATACCAGCCTAAGGGTTTGTGGCCCAACTGAAACACCGTGATGGAATCACTGCTCTCTCCTGATTCATGGAACAGTCAGCTCTTCTGTCTCATCTTTTCACATCAAACCTGGCTCCAAATGGTGTGTGAGCAAGAGATCTTTTGATTGGAAAAGCTGATACTGCATCTTTATCAGAAACAAGCACCACGAATGCAAGCCTTTGAAAGCCAAAGCAACCAAGGACGATAATGGTAAATCCTGGAGTGATGATTAGGGAGAGATTTGACACTGTGCCATTGATTGAGTGGTGATCCCAACCCACCACAGAAAAGCAGTGAAGTCAGTTGGAAACAGAGCAATAAAACTCACACTGTGACGGTAGAAGGGGTCAACTTTTGTAGGATATTTGTCAAACTGCAAAGGGATCAAAGCACAAACTAGTTACTTTATATTTCCTTACTTTACTTCTGTTGGCAAAATAGAAGACAACTTCTCTATTACTCAGCAACCAACAGAGAGGAAAAAATACGCAAAAAATTAGTTTCCAATTAAACTGTTTGGGATTTTTTCTTTCTTCAAAGTAAATCAAGATCTTTTTGAGACAGGACAAAGGAGTGCACACTCCAAGCAGGACTGGCCAGAGCTTCATCCCTCAGTCCTGTTGCTGTCACATGAACCTCACACTGTGACAGAGGGACACCCCTGCCCCTCCTGCCCAGACACCCCTGGGCAGCACAGGATCCCTTTCCCCACAACCTGGCAAATTCTTTGCAATACTTTTGTAACAAAGAATAGAGTTGTGCTCTACTTATCCTCACATTTCTGCCTGGGGTACGCACCATGGGCGGTGCTGGCGTCGGCATGATGGCAGTGGGAGGGATGGCGTGGGGAAAGGGTGTGAAGGTGTGCTGGTGGGTGTGCTGGTGGGTGTGCTGGTGCTGGTGCTGGTGCTGGTGGAACTCTGTCCTCAGGTAGGGCGGTGGGCCCAGCGAGGCCCCGCGGTCGGCGCTCTGCGAGGCCAGGAACCGCGTGTTCAGCTCCTGGCGCAGCAGGTCTTGTTCTGAAACACAACCACAGAGGCACAGCATTAACAGGCTTGCAAAAGACCTTGGAGATCATCCAGTCCAACCTATGGCCTGACACCACCCTGTCACCCAGACCACGGCACATCCAGTTTTTTCTTAAACGCCTCTGGGGACGGTTGGGGAGCCCAGAACTGGACAGAGCACTTGAGGTGTGGCCTCACCAGTGCTGAGTACAGGGGAAAACAAACAATAAAACCCTCCCCAAGCTCTGGGGCTTTTCCAGGACTTGTGCCACTTGCTTTGCTGTCTGTGGTAGCAACACTTCATTTAAAACATCCTGGTGATAAATCACGACACAGTACAGGGTTAGAAAGCTCCCTCAGGTCTTTCCTCAGATCCCAAAGGCCTGAGACATTACAAAGTCTACCTTTCCCATCCTGCCAAGCCCATTTTCATATTCCTCTGAGTATTTATGGACATGGACACAGTCCTAAATAGGTGAGGGTGTGGGAGCAAGCTGGAGTGAGCAAACAAGTGGCTGCTGCTCACATGAGCACCCTGGTGCATGGACACAAAATGATTGTTACACAAATGCTCAATTGTCTTCCCCTCAGTGGCCTGCTAAGGCCATGTCACAGGGTGCCCAGAGAAGCTGTGGCTGCCCCTGGATCCCTGCAAGTGTCCAAAGTCCAGCTGGACACTGGGGCTTGGAGCAGCCTGGGACAGTGGAAGGTGTCCCCACCCATGGCAGGGGTGACACTGGATGGGATTTAAGGTCCCTCCAACCCAAACCTTGTAAACACACCTGAGCTCAGCACTGCTGTGAGCTCAGCCAGCACAGACCCTCCCTGCAGCCAGGGAAGCTCTGCTGGGCACAGACCACAGCTGCATGAAGACCTTTGCTGTGGGGGTCACAGATTCTATGTGGGCACATGGTGAACTCAGCTGTGTTTTTACCGTGGGTTGAACAAAACAAACCTGGGCAAACCACTGCCTTCCAAAAGCAGTCACTCCCAGGGCAGAGGGAAAGTCCTTGAGCACATCTAGGTGTTTGTTTGGCTTTGTTATCACTTTGTTCAACAGTGATTACAGCCTCTCCCCACCAAAGGGCCCAAACCCCAGAGTTCAGTGTCCCACACAGCACAGGTGGGAGTGATGCCTGAAGTGGCTGCCTAGAAACAGAGCTCAGACAGGAGTAAGGGAATACATGTGGATATTGATTGGAAAGGCCTCCAAAGGCACAGCCTGGGGAGCCAGAGGCTGCTCTACAATGGACCCCAAGATGGACCCCGAGTCACGAGTTCTTCACCCCTTTAGAGCTTTGGGCCATTTGCATCTCAGCATCAATTCCCCAATTCAAACTTTAGCTCATGATGGCATTGCCCCAGCTCACCGCCCCTTCTCAGGATGCTGGTTTACACATTTTGGGCCCAGGACAGTCTGGGTGTCCTTGGAGAGCAGCCTTGGAGAGGCTTTGTTATGTCTGTCTTAACATGAGAGAACAGCAGCTCCCAGGCTACAAAACACTGCAGAGTCACACAGTGAGCACTGCAGGGTTTGGAAAATATCGAAGTTAAAATCCAAGGCATCAGGAGACCCTCGTGGCTCTTACCTGAGTACGTGCTACCAGCTGGGTGTCCCGGAACCTGCAGCGTCCCTGAGGTCAGCGGGGGTGGAGGGGGCAAAGCCGTGGGAGGGGCAAACATATTGGGGTGGTGTGGGTGAGCGGGGGGCTGCAGGGCGGGCGGGAAGCTGTGCAGGGGGCTGTGGCTGGCCAGGGACAGCGGGAAGGGCGATGC
>WEKY01042887.1:0-14443 GCA_013390045.1 Picathartes gymnocephalus
GTTCCAGTCCTCTTCTGATCTTCATCACAATTAAAATATATTTCTAGCATCGCATATCATAAATACTTTTTCAATATCTTGACCAATGCTTAATATTTGGGCTCTCTGTATGTTGTTTTTTAAAAATTATTTTTAGTGTGGGTATTGTTTTTTTTCTTTTTTTTTAAAAATTGCCTACAATGTTCCTATTGTAAGTGAGAACACATTGTATGCAAAGAAGTCTACAAGAGAGACTAAGCTCCTTATGGCTTTGCAAGTTTACAAGAGATTTGCTGTTTGAATTGGTACTTTGTTTTTTGGCATCTATAGATTGAAAGAATGTAAAAGAAGTAATCTTCAAGTGTGATCATTAAATTTTCTCTGTTGGTAGTTCCTTTTCATTTTATGAACAGAATAACAAAGGCACATATACTCAGCTCTGAACATAGGTGATTTGCTAATCAATGCTTGGGAATGAAAAGGAGTGAGGTACTTGTGTCCAAGTCATCTTCTGGAGTAGAATTAGAGTGGGAAAATCCATGCAATAATAAACTATGAGCTGAGCTTTCTCTGTATAGGAGTAATCTTTCAAGCCATTTACAAATCTGCAAGTCCCAGTTCTGCAAGTCATACTGAAAAGTAAGTTACATAGATTAGTCATTCATCACTCAGTAAGGAGTACTCAGTGGACGGATGGAGCAGTGAGGATGTTATGTCTCATCCCATCATCGGAGCTTTTATGCACAGAAGATATCTGAAGCAGATAGCCACATATGATAAGGTCCCCAGATTTTGCAGTTCACACAGTGCCAACATGACTGAAACTTGCACGGTCAAGGCAGTGACCCTCTCTGGGTTACTTAATAATAAACCATGGCATTCAGAAAATGGCTACTGCATGGAAAAACCTTTTCAGATGACTTACTCCAGTGGCTTTGAAATCCCACAATGGAAAAGGCTTGCAGGAAGTTATGGATTTTCCCTGGACTCAGCAGCAGTGTCTGCCATGACTTCTAGAGCCTTCTTCAAACAGAAGCAGACAATAATGCAGCAAATACCATCAATTATTGACCCATCTTCCCATCCTCTTCTTTTCCCTATACATACTGCTACAGACCTCCCATTTCATTAAATAAGGATAACTGAATTCTACTGAGCTAAAGAAAACAATCTCCTGTATGTGGTGTTTGGAATGCTGGGCCTCTTTGCTTCCATTATAAGATGACCAAACATGGGAATAAAAGCAAAGCAAACATTCCCCTCACCTCCTGCCCCTTGTGAAAAGTGGAGGATGACATGAAGATTCTGAATGTGTGCTAAAACCTGGCGTCTGGTGATTGTTTCTCTTTCTTTGCTGTCTTCAGTACTGGCAACTCTTAGGTGAGGGCTGTCACCTGGTCTCCAGCAGCTGCAGGGACAGGATGCTGGTGACAGCAAGTTTCAGGCAGTACAGAAACAGGGTGACCTCTGCTGGAGGAGTCAGCACTGGCACAATCCTGCTGCTCTGCTCCTGAACACAGCCAAATTGTCTGTCTGGATGGGAAGGAAGTGAAAACATGAGGAAGGAAAGTAGCAGCAGCCACGTGAGGGAGTGATGAAAAAGGTCAACAAGCTAAGGGCCTGGGCTTGTGTGAAAAAGGGGAATACACAGTCAGGAAAGCAGGCCTTAAGCAGAGTCATCTCAAACATTTACATGCAAGCAAGTGACTCATGGCATCTGTACCAGGGAAACCCATGGAGCCTCTCTGTAAATCAGAATGCTGACATGCCTTTTTGAAGAGGCTGTACATGGTTGAAACTTTGAGAATAAACATGAGGAATTAGAAATCTGTGTGGAGTTGCAGGACTATGATTTACTTTGTTGGGAATCACAGAGATGTGATGGGATTACACCCATTACTGGAGTACTATAATGTATGGATATAGCAAGAAAGAACTTTAGAAAGAACTTGCTAGAAACACAAGGATGGGCAGTTTTCCTTTCTGTGAGAGAGCAGCTGGAGTGTCTGGGGATGGGCGGTGAGTAAATGAGATCCTTTTGGGTAAGGATAAAAGAGTTGAACAATATAGGGGATATTATAGTGGACGTCTGCCATAGACTGCTCTATCAGGAGCTAGAATAGATGAGACCTTCTTCAGACAGCTGGAAGCAGTCTCACATTCACTGAGGCCCTGATCCTCTTTGAGGATTGAACCAGATCAGTATCTGTTGGATGGACAGCACAGCAGATCAAAAGCTACCCGTGAGGCTTCTGGAGAGAACCGATGACAACTTCCTGATCCAAGTGACAGAGAATATGAAGAGAAAGATTATTCTTAACAACTGCATAGTCACAAAAAAGGAGGGTTTATTAACCCTTTCACTAATAGAGAAACCCCTCTTCTATCTGTACCTCATAACATTTCTTACATTTATCTCTGCCTTCTGTTAGAAGAAGAAGTAGAATTAGCTACTTTCCCTTTAGATATTACCATATTCTTTCTGTCAAATGTGCAGAATTTTGGAAGCAAACCAGCATCTTATGTGTGTGCCACTGAGTGCTTTTTCATCCTCATGACAAGTAAAGACAAGTAAAGACAGACTAAAGACAACTAAAACCAGATTGTATATTGTCTAAGTATTTCAGGGTCTGCTTTATTTTGTCACTGTATTTAGCATGCCCCTTTACTTACACTTACACAGAAACAGAATACGTATTTTTGTGTCATGATATTTAAACAGAGAAAAAACATAGATGTAATTAATGTTGACACTGGAATGCACACATGATAATTTTGTCTCATAATTAATGCTTTTCTAATTGAATTCTTTCACCAGCCTCTATGTGATACTACACACAAAATATTCATTTCCATCTGAAGTCCTGTTAGGAAAAGAAGTTTATGTGTTCAGCTATACGCCAATTACATTCTACAAGAAAGAAAATTTATTTTGGGAATAGTAGAAAACCTAACAGGATAAAAACTGATGAATTCAACTCATTTACTCTATCTAAATGAAAAACACACCACCCTTCTCCACCCCAATAGCATCTAATTACTGAGTGCATTTTCCCAGGAAACAGAAATACCACATGTTGAATAGCTCTTTCATTCAGTAGAGAAACAGAGCAACAGACCAACCAGGAAGGGTGTTCCTGAAAATGAATTATCTCCTTTGCAAAGGACATGATAATCTTGGAAAATGCATTTGAGACAATGCAAAAGAAAGGGTTCAGTGTAGATGAAAAACAGTAAAATAAATAACAGCATTCATGGTCAAGGTCCAAAATTTAACACAATACTGAAAATCCTCAAAGCTGTAAAATTCCCAGGTGTCACATAATAATTTAGGAAAGCGACATCCCCTTGCTTTCTGGGTTATCCACAATTCCCTAGGAGCCTTCTCTTCTCTAGGTTCTACTTCTCCAGCTCTCTCAGCCTGTCCTCATAGGTCACCTGATAATCTTCAGAAGGCTGCAACACAGGCACTTCCTGTGCTGGGACCCCAGAGCTGATGCAGCCCTGCAGGTGGGGTCTCAGCAGAGCAGGGCAGAGGGGCAGAATCCCCTCCCTGGCCCTGCTGCCCACGCTGCTCTGGATGCAGCTCAGGACACGTTTGGCTCTCTGGGCTGGGAGTGCCCATGGCTGGGTCATGTCCAGCCTCTCACCCACCAGCACCCCTGACGCAGCTCTGCCTGGTAGCAACACTATGCTGAACGTGGACATCCCAGAAAGGTCCCCAAAAAGGCAGTAGCTCACTAGCCCACAGCAGCATGTGCTGAGCGAGATTGTAATCCAGAGGTGTGGGCAAGAACAGAGAGGCAGAGGACGACCTCTGGCTCAGGGTTCCAACAACAATACATTCTCATGGAGTGTCTGCAATCCAAAGGGCAGAGAGCCCCGTATGCAGGGGTTCTAGAAGCGGGGGTGGATCTCAGGGGAGGATACAATCATTGACCCAATCTCTTCCTGACCTGAAGACAACTAGGGTGGAATCTCTCAGGGAATGGCAACAGTTAAGCCAATAGCGTAACCACAGGGGAGGAACATATTTGAATCATCCCAATGGGGACACAGGGAAAGGGGAATTTTCCAGAGGGCAGGCAAGGGGAAGGAAGGACTGACACCTCAGGGGTGGATTCAATTTCAGGCAAGGGGTGGAAAAACAGGGTTTGATAGACAGAGGTGATACCAAGTAACTGGGGGAAACAGGAATGAACCAACTAATACATAAAAAGACTTAACAACGAACCATAAAACCCACCACAACACACCCCCAAGTCCTTCTGGGCAGGGCTGCTGTGATCTGTTCATCCCCCAGCCTGTGTTGATAGCGGTGATGACCCTGACCCAGGTCAGCAGCTTGCAGTTGACTTGGCTTGAAACCAGAAGGTTCCCATGGGCCTGCTTGTGGAGCTTGTCAAGGTCCCTTTGTGTGGCATCCTGTCCTTGAGGCTTCTCAGCTGCTCCACTCAGCTTGGTGTCCACTGAAAACTTGAGTACTGTGGGTGCACTCAATCCCTTTGTCTATGTCACTGAAAAAGGTTAAATAATACTGGTTTCAATACAGACCACTGAGGGACATCACTTGTCACTTATCCATATCTATACATTGAGCCATGGAGTTCTGGATGCAACCACCAACCAAGGCCTCATCCACTGAACAGTCCACACATCAAATATGTATCTCTCTGATTTAGAGAGATACACTGGAGAAGGAAGATGATCGGTCAATAAAGAGAATATAAGGAACTTGGCAGACTGTCCCTTTAGTGCATATCCTTGATGCACTGCAGCCTCTTTTTCCTCTTTTTTTCTGTGATCATCATGGTTTACCTGTGTTCCAGGTTCTTAGCCTTACTCCTACGTTGTTTGTGTCTTTCATTGTCTTGAAGGATCTACATTGGGGGATGGCTTGCTTTGTTGGTGGGGGCACATCATTGTTTAAAATGTTTAGCACATAATTGGGCCTCTTGATGAGGCTTTAAAGTTCCCGCTTGTGTGGTTTTATCATACAGAATATGAGGATGAAAAGCTTGCAACACAGTCTAGATTAGACAGATCATGCTGTACAATGGGTTTTGTACGAGGTATTTCATATCTTTGATAAGTGTTTACATGATGTTTGCATTTTCCAGTAAATTCCTCCTGGCAAAAGGCAGGACACCTCTGTTCCAGGCTGGATCATTTATTACTTGAATTTTTTTTGTAACTGCAAACCAGAAGTCTCTTCATCAGGGTGAAAATTATGATAAACCCTTCTACCCTGCTCAACAGATATTGGAGCAGCAGTTTTCCTGGATGGATGCCTGTTAGCTATTTTTTAGTTTGCAGTTCCTGTATCCAAGCTTCTAGTATCCAGTTAGGTGGATCATCCCAATTCTTCATGTCACCCCCTAGTCACACCAGAAGAATCACGGGGTTATACACAGTGTATGTCATGAGTAGCCTCTCCCTTGAGCAGAGAAAGGCTGACTCTTAATAGTTGAGACCTTGGCTAGTGTGCATGAAGAACTATCCTTGAACTGCTCAGACAATATTTGGATCAGTTCCTTTGCAGTCAAAGTGCAAGTTCATCGTAAGGAAGTAAGATTGACCTATATTCTTGGAGTTTTTTGGCCAATCAATCCATAGATCCTGTGTCTATCCAGTCCATTATTACCAGTCTGTTGGCATATGACACCTCTGAAGTTCTTATAAACTTTTGCTACATGGACTGCATGGCCCAGATTTCATCCAGGCTTTGGATACGTCGTGGTCATGTAGAGTATTATAGAGCACCTACCCCTCGAGTAATTCCCTCAAGTACTAGATACCTTCCTCAATATTAGTTCATTTAGTTTAGGGATTTGCAGGATCTTCCTTCACAGGATACCTGTTTTTCACACTTGACAAGTAGCTGAGAACTTGTTCTCTTTTTCCAATCTCTTTGTCAATGGCTTTATCCCTAGCAAGGGATTCCAGGTGCCAGGCTTTTTTACCCTTTAATTCTTGACTATTGACCCCAGTACCACACCTTTGGAATAGTCTGCTCAGAATTTGCTTGCCTAGTTAACTGCTCACTTAAGAACAGGAATTTGGTGTTTTCTCACTTAATATTTCAGTTACTTCCTGCTCGTGTTCTTGGGACTTCTCTGCTGCAGAACAGACTGTCTCTTCTTGTTATATCTACTGCTCTCTCTTCAAAGAAGCCTCTTCCTCCCTTATTTAAACAAGCTGACCTCATTTGCATTGTTTCTTTTTAGTTACAGGTGTAACTGATATAGTGGAGGGCTAGGTCTCTGGTTTAGCCATAATGTCTGTTGATATTTTTCAGACTCAGAGACCTTCATTCTTTAAGGTGCTGAACAGTATTGATCAATGCTTGGTAGGTGCTGGCCAGGCCTCAGCACAGTGCAGTAAAGTGTCCTTTGAAATGCTCAGGGCATCTCTTTTCAAACTTTTTATGTCAGGATTCTGCACTTGATGAGAATGAATATCCAAATACCTGCAGGGAGGGAGCTTTCTAGATATCTGCCCATATTCTCTGTCCTCGCACCCATATCCGAGGGGCCTAGGTCATATTCCTAAATAATATGTTAACCTTTAAAAATCCAAACCAATATGCCTAAGAAATGCCAATAAGAGTATTTTGACTACCCAAAGATTGTCAGGATACTGAAAATTTTTTGTAATGAGGGGGAAAACATCACAAAATGTGGCAAAGGTGCCATTCTGTATTTCCTCAAAAAAAACCCAAACAGAAACTATCTCAGAGAGAGAGAATGATAATTATCTAGTTGTTAATTGTGTCTACCAGATGATCACTGAAGTACAGTAATGATGTCAGTACAGAGCCAAAATACCCAGTATACTCAAAGCCAGAGTTTTAGCAATAAATCTCCCAGGCAAAGCATCACTAAGCTCCACAGAGCACAGGAAACTGAAAAAGCCAATCTTTATTATATAAGAAAAAAAACCAAACAAAAAACCAAACCAAAACAAAACAAAAAACCAAACAAAACATGACAGACCAGATAAGCTAGTATCAAGAACAGATGAATCAATAGCATTACAAGCAACCATTTATAGATATAAATCCCTTCTCATTCACTCCAGTCAAATCTGTTATTATCTCAAACCCTTCATGCCTATGTTAGGCACCAAAATGAGGGCAGTTGAAACCAGGCCGACGACTAAGCAGCACGGACCTGCTCACACACTCCTCCCCTCCCCAGCAGGATAAGAGGAATAATTGGAAGGGTAAAAGTGAGAAATGAAGTCACAGGTTGAGGCAACTACACTTTATTAATAACATATGGAATTTATGTCCCAGACCTATAGTCTAAAAGGCCAAGTATAACAGAGTAGATGGACAGATAAATGGAATGAAGAGGACTTAATATGAACACAAAATGTAATAGGCTTAATACAGCATGGCACATAAAACTCTCCTTAGGAAGGCAAATGTCACAAACATTCACGTGCCATGTAAGTAAATACAATAGGGTATGAAAATTGGTGCCATTGATACCAAGAAAAACATGTCTGACAGACAACTGAAGGGCCTAGAATAGCAGTTTAGAATGAAACATATTTGCTCTTTAAAAAACTGTGTAATGAAAGTTAAAAACTACACAAAACAAAAAGTCAGCTCTTGACACTGTGGTACATCACCTGTCTTGAAAGCTTACAGTACAGAGTAAGTTATCTAGAATTATTTTAGCGCTCTCTGCATCGGTAGTCATCTAAGATACATTATATTGTTCACGGGGATGTTACAATGTTTTATTAGTTACTGCCTTTAAATTTTATTAAAGACTTGTAGCAAGAGGATGCCACAGAAATAAAAAGTACTATTTTAAAATGAGTTAGAATTTTGTGTACCATAGAAGTTTACTCTGTAGAATTTTTATTATCTTTATGATTTCTTATTGCTGTGAAACCAGAATGTGTTTTACAATCAACAAACCCATCTACACCACAATAATTAAATATGTTGAATTCAGTGTTACACTAAATTACATTCACTTTCATACTATAGTATTTTCTTTGATTCTCTGGCTTTCAATGAAGACAACTCTAGCAGAAAAAAAAAAAGAATCAAGATGTTCTTTTACTGCAGAATTTTTATTGGGCAGTTTAGAATTATATTATTTTATAATACTCAGGAATTTTTTTTTTAAATATAACATTCAGCTAATTGAACCACATTTTGCAGCTCGCTAGTTGTAAGAAAATGATTGCTCATTTCCAAAGTTCATTCTCTATTTTACTAAATAAAACTGACTTGCTCATTTGATAAAAAGGGTATAAAAATATTCTGTCCTAGGAGGGATTTTATGGTTTGAGCGAGATACTATGCAGTAAAAAAATTCTTTCCAAGTAAAAGTTAAACTGTGTCTTTACTGTAAGCCACATAAGTAGAAAAATGCAAGAACAGTATTGGATAGCAGTCTTGGATAGCTTTCATTCCTGAAATTGTCTGCATGTTGGTTCCTGACCAGGTGCCAGAGAGATTCCTGACTCAGGCCTCTCCTCAGTCCACCATATCTCTGTGATCTGCCCACTGTTCACATAGAAAGAAAATTTTGCTTCTGCAAGGGCTGCTTATGCTGTTCTTGTTATTAACACAAGCTCCTTACTGTCCAGATTAAGACTTTGTAGCAGAATGAATGCCTGACAATATTCAAATAAGCATAGCAGGACTGTACAATCCACCACAATGGAAGTGGGCTAAGAGTTTCAATACCTACCCAAAAGTAGCTCAGACCTCTTGTCTTTATTTTTATTGTGATTTGAACTGTCCACAGAAAAAATTTTATTTAAGGTTTTTAGTCATGCTGTGTTGACATTTATATCTCAGTCAGATTAATTCACAAGTAGCCATCATGTTGCTAACTCTGGTCAATATTGGGATGGGAGAAAATAATTTTCAGATTCAGATTTTGATTTGAGATAATTAAGACATAGAATTCACCAATCACCAGAA
Source organism: Picathartes gymnocephalus (assembly GCA_013390045.1). Classification (NCBI taxonomy): domain Eukaryota; kingdom Metazoa; phylum Chordata; class Aves; order Passeriformes; family Picathartidae; genus Picathartes; species Picathartes gymnocephalus. Next base: position 8,933 of record WEKY01042887.1, read on the forward strand.
TCTACAAGATATCAAAATGTTTTCCTTGTATCTGAAAGTATAAGTACTCCTAAAATTTTGTTCTTCTCTAATCTTTCACTATCATGATATTCAGTACCAAGTGAAATACATCACCAATAAGAAAGAAATGCACCTTTGATTATCTATCACTGTAAAGGTGTAACTTTTCCTGGAGTTAAAATACTTACCAATGGATCAAAAATTGTGCAAGAGTACCAGCAACTTACTCCAACATAAAGGGTATAAAAATGCAAATTCAATACTTAGCAGAGATTTGTTGTGATCGTTTAAGGTGAACCAGAACATGAAATGTACAAATGCTTAATATAACTTCAAATTTGTTTTAAATAAAAAAACTCTAAAGAAAGCTGTTAATGTTCATTTCTTCTTCTCAAATGGAGTTTTCTGGAGTGTCACATAATTATACACCTTACAGAGGTTAAAGGAATTACATATGCTTCACTTACAGTGAGTTAGCATTTAAGAGATGACAAATTCTAACCACATTTTTCTCATCACAAAGAATATGTTATAATTCCAAGGAGAAAACGTTTGTTTTCAATGAAATTCTACTTTTAAAGCAACCACTAACAGATAGTGGAGAAAGACATAAAACAAAGGGTATACAGAATTTTTTTTTTTTTCAAATAAAAGATTTAAACTTTGCATGACTTTACTTTTATGAATTTTTTGTACTTATCTATTCCATCCAACAACTTTCTGGCACCTACCAAAATTTCTTCCATATATATGCTTTCCTTTCTTTTATCCAGGGAATTTTTTCCTTTAGTTTCAGTGTGCTCTGAATTTACAATTTCTCTTTGGGGGGCAGTTGAAAGGTAAGATATCTTAGAAAAAAATAAAGATGAGACAAAAAGTTTACCCAATGAAAAGAAGAACGTACAGGTTTTCTTAAAATAACTCTGTGCAAAGTTCACTACTGAATATCCCATCTGAAATTCTTCTCCAAAATAAACATGGAAAAGCTTTAAAACTACTTATACATTATTTTTTCTGATTCCATGCTAGTCTTCTCAAAAAAAAAAAATCTCAGAATAGAATACAAACTGATACTGTAACATCAGCACTGAAATGGTACAGGGCATCTGAAATGAAAGAGTACACCTCCCAAATAAAATGACCTAGGAAACAACACCTCAATCAATTCATAACTAATTTTCTCAAGCAACTAATTTTCATCAGATACTGGCCTTGATTGTACATGATCTATTTGCAATATGAAGGAGATGAAGTGGTGGAAGGATGTTAAAACTTCAGCTGCAAGATTAGAAGTAGCGAGGAAGAGGACAGGAAGTGGACTCCAGACATGTACTATCCATAGGTCAGTGCTTAACAAACTCCAGAAAACTGACAGAGAAGCTAAGGCCCTTAAGAAATGAGGCACTTTCACATTGCTGCACAGACCAGCAGAAAATATCTCATGTGGAGAAAAAACCCCCTCACTTTCTTAAAAGACACTACAACAAGATCTACAAAATTTAGGGAATTCACAAGGGAGTTCAATGACAGGTTTTTAAATTAAAGGTCTCTTCCCAGATATGTCAGCTGGGCCTGAAGTTACACAGCCTGAGACCTTACACATCACTGGAGAGAGGCTGCAACACTCAGGTGAAAGAGGGCATCCCAGTGTACAAAAGCCACATTATGCAGTTAACTTGTCACCCAAACTGACATGATGGCAGGAAACGCTACAGTCAGAGACCTCTTCCTTCTTAACATAAGCCAGGGCAACTAAACTGCAAAAACCCTGCAAGACGTGTAGGGCTTTGCTTGCAGAGCTGTCACACCTGCAAACCTGGAGTCCATTGTGACTCTGCAAAGCACAGAACTGAACTGCATAAAACACCATGCCCCCTCACTCTGACTGTAATAGCAGCATAAAGGATTTGCAATATCCAGAAAAGCCTCTGTCAGAGCCCATCTATTTTACACAGACCTGGATCTGCCACAGTGGCCTGACATGGCCTAAAAGGTCAGCCCCACATGAGTATAAAGCTCTAGTGGACACTGCTGCACAGTGTACTGTAACAGGATAAGGTTACAATAGGGAAGTATCCATTTGTATTTCTAGAGTGATGGAGGGTGCCAGCAACGGTCTGTGTTGGAGATTGAGGTATGCCTAACTGGGAATGAGTGGTAAAAGCATTCTATTGTGACTGGTCTGGAGGCTCCATATATCCTTGACATAGGCTACCTCAGGAGAGAGTTGCTTAAGGGAACCAAGGGATGCTTTGGTATCAATAGCATAGTTGCCTTGAGAATGGATTTAACAGCTGTCTAGGTTGCTTGGTCTCTCAGAGTATCCACCTGTTGCGTGCTTGATGTAGTCCAAAGAACAATAGTTTCTAATTGCTACTCTGACACTGCAGAGGTGACAATACCACCTCAGCCAAGACTCCTTGACTATCATCCATAAATTATTCTGGTGAGAGGAGAGCCCCCTTTTTTTTTAATCCCACATGGCCACTACAAAGATCTAACTGGTGTAGACTTACAGTGAAGTATTGTAACTTCTGAGTCACACCACCACAGAGTGCTGCCACACCAGACAAACCAGAGCTGCTAGAGCTCAGGTATGAAGCTGAGCCAAAGGCTGCCAAACACCATGCAAGTACTGATGTAGGTAACTCTGTCCCTTTGCCAGCAGAGTGCAGGTAACAGTTTGATTCCATGTGGAGGAGTATCCTGGAGTACACCTGAAACTGACTGGTTCTCAGGTGGTAACACAGTCCTACTGTTTGTCATGGATTTCTACAGGCTACAGTGGAATGAGGTGAAGCTCCTGAGCACTCGCAGTATATTGAAGATATCAGTGTGGGAGACAGCACAGCAGAAGTGTGTGAGAAGGGAGAAAAGTAATCTAGATTCTTATGAAAGAATTTTGCTATTAGGCAAAGGTCAAAGGACCTGCACAAAAGATTCAATTTTTATGAATAAAATAGCAAGATGGACATTATGATATCCCAATGGATATGATCAATGAAATGATAGCTTTGCCACAACTAACTAATAAAAGAGAAACACAAGCTTTCTTAGGTGTTGTGGGCTTTTGAAGAATGCATATTCTGGGTTATATCCTTATTTTTCTAATTATTCTGTGAGCCCTCTCTATTGAATGGACTGGAAGGAGAATGATTTTGAGTGGGACTTTGAGAAGCAGCAAGACTGAGCAAATTAAATGGGAGATAGTTTGTGCTGTAGCACTTGGGCCAGTCCAGAAATGACAAGATGTGAAAAATATGCATTATGCCTGAGCCAAGGATAATGTCCTCACCTGGATCTGCTGGCAGAAAGTGCCTGGAGAGACAAAGATTAACGTCTAAGGCTTTGGAGTCCAGAATATAATGGATGTGAAGCCCATTGCACTCCAAAAGAAAAGGAAATATTAGCAGTGTATGAAGCTGTTGGAACTTTTTCAGAAGTAGTTGATACAGAAGCACAGCTTCTTTTGTTATCTTGGTTGCCTGTGCTGGGCTGGATATAAAACTAGGAGGGTCCATTCTACACTTCGTGCGTGTGATGCTACATGGAGTAAGTGGATTGCACTGACAGTGCAACAGGCTCCAATGGGAAACTCTGATTGCACAGAAACCCTGGGAGCGATCATGGACTTTCCAGAGGACTGAAACTTTGAAGGATTACTAGAGGAGCCGACTTGTACTGAGGAGGCCATACTGTGTAATAAATTACCAGAAACTGGAAAGCAATATGATCAAAGATGGGTCTTGTATTGTGGGAAAACATCAAAAGTGGAAAGTTGCTTTATGGGGTCTCCCAAGATGTTGAAGAAACTTCAGAAGATTCAACAAGTTGAGCCTAGTCAGTGTGCAGAGTTGAAAGCTATGCAACTGGCTTTAGGCACTACTGAAAAGAAAAACAGACAGTAATTTATCTCTGTGGTGGTTCATAGATTGTAACAAATTCTCTGATAAGGGTTTTATTTTCCTCTCTATTATTTATTATTTCTCTTTTCCCTACAATTTTAAAGCTTTTCTTTTTACTTCTTTTTAATTATTAAAATGTTATCTCAATCCATGGATTTGTTTTTCACTTTTACTCTTTCAGTTCTTCCTCATCCCATCATGGGAGCCTGAGGTGGGGATGAGCTCAGGGCTCTGTGGTGTTTAGTTGTGAGATAGGGTTAAACCGGTACAGAGACTAACAAGCCTCTTGCATTCTCAAAACGTAAGCTCGATGACAGAGCTGAAGAGGCATTAACGCTCGCCTACCACTGGCAGCTGTGGTAGTGAATGCTTGTAACTGCACTGGCTCTCCAGTATCTCCCAAGAACCTGGTTCTAAATTCACCTTCTTTGACTTTTTTTGTTACACATCAATTTGTGTATCATGTCACTGCAATATAACCAAAAAGTAGTTCCCCTGACTGTATCTGTGGCCAAATGCCTGACGCTCTTTGTATGAATAACAGTTCCAGAGTTAAAATCATGTTCAGTGTTGAAAATCAAAAATTATGTCGTCTGAGGATCTGATTTTAGATAATAAAGGCTATAGATTAAATGCATCCTTTTGTCTGAGTATTTTTTTTTTTAATCTCTGTACAGTTTTGATAAAATTAGGGTTATTTTGTATCATATGAAATGGATTATGAATATTTTTCAGGTCTTAGGGTACTTTCCCAGTAGATATTGCTTTCTAGAGTAAGAAAAAATATTATTGCATTTGTTATCATTATACCATTCTATTTCTAAAACACAGTACTTCAAAACCAATCTACTTTAGCTAAGCTGCGTGTAATTTGAAGACTTGAAGTAATAGTAATCCAAGTATTTTTTATTTTATGCATTTGAAAGCTAGCGTTACATTATCTTCCTTAGATACCTACAGAGAACGTGAGAGAATATTACTGTGTTTCCATGCTCATTCTCACAGCAGGAGGGCATGTTTAAACGTTTTAAAACATTATTTCTGTTGGGGAGACTCATTAGTGCTCTCTTATCATTTGTGCTGAGATGATTATTTGTGAGGCTGAAGTCTGCAGCATATGATGAAATTGACCTCTAAGAAAAAAAACCAAAACCACACAAGTCACTTAATTTTTTATCCCTCTCAATTCCCTGAAACAATGAACAGAGCAGTGTCGTGGCGCGGCTCGGGCAGGCTCCTCGGCATTGCAACCTTCTGTGTCTCCCAGAGGTCGGGGAGGCACCCGGTCGGGGCGGAGGAGACCACCACTCTTGCACGCACAGGCTGTGGAAATATGGCTACGGAGGCCAGGAGGGGTTCTTGTGTGGAGATCCCAGGGGAAGTTTATTAACCTGCAGGCTGAGGTGGTTCCAAGAACAAGAGACACAAATCTGACGCCTGCACAGGTTTTTTAAACGCCAGAATCAAGGAGGAGGGGATTAGGGGCTCGAGCCAACGGGAACAAGGGGTAGGCGGGGAGAAGGGTGTAGCCCGGGAATACAGACAGGGGAACAAATCAAAGGGGAGCAGAGGGCGGAGGAGCAACTGGAAAGCGTAAGGGGAGGAG